>OX246745.1:38719214-39154214 GCA_945910005.1 Isoperla grammatica
GGGGAGGAGGGGGCAGAGGGGGCACTTGACCTCCCCTGGATTTAAAGTTTAAAGCATTTTAAAATGTAACTAGCTATACGATACGTGCTATGTGCGCCATTTCATATAATTTAAAGTATGAAAATAAAAATAATAACGAACACTTTAAATTTTATAGTCAATCCGTCCCTTGAGGAATGTGTTCATTTTATCACGATCCGATTACTATTGTTATTTGAAAATATAACTCAAAGCACCACTGACTGACTGTTACGAGCGGGGGCAATGTGACCACGCCACCCCACTGCTTTTGAAGTATGCACCACTCGTTTTGTGCTCGCTGGCTAGCGTCCTACACTTTTATTTTTGCAAGTTTTTTTTTAAATTATATTGCGTTCAGATATGCATTTTACTTTTTGTTCCTGTAGTCAATCACTACCTGACGGGCCAGTTACCATTTCATATAACATCTCTTACGATATTGTTCCTACGACATGGTTGTTACACTTCTTATGTTCGTTTGCATTACTACTATTGTTTATGTTTTGTTCAATTTGTTATGATGTGACTATTCAATCATGGCCATTTTTCGCATCCCACAAGGTGTTGTTCCTACGTTTTAATGATTTCGATGTCGTACAGTTTGCTCTTTAATTTGATTTATACGAGCATATTCTATATAAATTTACTGTTAATTAATCAAAATAAAAAAAAACAACGAGAATAAAATGTAATAATACGAGTAGAATTTAATTTGTAACGGTTATACAATAGGTTCGGTTAGAATTAAAGTGCATATATAGTGTTAATTCTGTTCAATTTATTTGTGACGATAAAACTTTAAATAATACTGAATTGAGGGGTTCCGATTTCAATATTACTCATTTGAGCCCGCAAACGTAATTTTGATCGTCGAACAAAAATTCGAATTGGTTCATGGCCAGTATAGACACAAATAATAATAATGTGAATACAAAATGATTTGACTTACAAAATCCGTACCTATATTATTTTATTGTGTGCAAAATTTGATTCTCAGTTTTGCAAACATAAAGGAAATGAATGGGTGAACGCTTGTATTAGTTGTAATGTGAGTGGACGTGTTCTCGCCGCGCATCAGAGCAGAGAGACAGCCGTGATAAATGCCATATGTGTATTGCAGAATAGGTGCCTTGCCTTCACAGTTTTACTTGCAATCTCAAGTTTCACTCACTACAGAGCTAGAGTCGAGAACTCGACGGTGCTTCACCAAACCCTCGTTACTCGGGTTCCCACGGACCATCAGGCGGATACATAATACAAAATACAGATTTCATACAGGGTTTTTCAATCAAATTTTGTTCATCGCGTAATATTAGTGGCAATGTGTGAATCACGAGACATCTTGAATTTTAGTTCTACGATGAAAACTAGCGTTACAAAGAACAATAAATGACAATCAAATAAACTTATTATGTTCTTTTCCACTCACGTTACATCCGTAATTTTCATCGCAGAACAAAAATTCCAAATGCTCTATATTCAAAACTTCATAACAAATAATATGTGATCAAAAAATGTATTTGATTCTCAAAAATCCTTTCAACAGACCTAATTCGTAAGACTGATTTTGACAGCCGTGACGTACGGCCGTATACGCCAACATACGGGCCCCTGTATGTATGCTGGAAAATGTTTTACAAGCAGCCTCAAGTTTCACACAAAACAGAGCGAGAGTCGAGACTCGAGACCTCCGTGGTAGTGGGGACTGTGCTGTGGTGGAATGGGGACAAAAGAGGAAATGGAACCGTGGCGCTATCTCGCGGATTTGAGTCAAGTTGGCGCTCCCTATAGAAGCTAACCTTAAGGCCAGTGTAGGGCACAATGCCCTCTTGGTTCTGATGAGTGATGATTGGTGAATGATAATGAGGAAGGGAGGAGGGGAAGCCTGGTACGGGCACGTAGCCTACTCCTGTCGAAAAGTACCAAGGGAACCATCGGCTTTACGTCCCATACAAAAGGTCGGTGTAACTTTGATCAGTCATACAGGTTCCTCCACTAAACTGGACTGCCGAGCAGTTGACGAGAAGAACGAAGCTGTTACACAAGCTTTCGAACCCTCCAATCTGCTCTAACCAACGGTAACTAGTGTTTCAGAGGAGAGTTGTCACCCATCCACCTCCTGACCTAGCCCGAGGTTGCTTAGCTTCAGTGTTCGTATGGGAACCGGCTAAGCGACCGCGGCTATACCGTTGGCTGTCATCACTGGACAATAAAGGGGAACTAAATATTGGGAACTAGAGTTCAATATGAGCCCCATACGTATAATGAATCAGAAAAAATTGTAGAATACAATTATAACATGAAAAAATAAAAAAATAAAATAAAATGTATTTATTTATTTACAGACAATTCCCCTCTAAGCTAAGGATTCAAGCATGTAATTCACAGTAAATGTTCCACTATGGATCAATGGTGTGACTGATCTATCAAGGAATAAATATCATAACTTGTTTTTCAGAAACTGAATATGTAGCTATTTATGAGCATACACAAATGTTCGGGGTAGTCAACAATATTTAGCTGCTGATGAGTGCATCCAAAATAGTTATAGCCTTCCTATCCTACTGTATAACTAACAGTTTCACACAATCGCTTTCCCAGAAGAGGAACTCTATGTTGCAGCTCATAATGGTAGAAATATTGTTGAATTATTTGTGAAATAATGTGTTCATGAGTTCACATATTGGTACAATGTTTTGTTTTGGAAGACGTGTCAAATAATCACGTTTCGTTTACTTTAAGAAATCTGGTACTTATGGCGGAAAATAAGGTTAGGAAAGTGCTAAACAAACATCTCTACTACTGTATATAAAAGTGACAGTGTTCAGGAGAGAATCATCAGTCTCAGCTGTGTTCAGCAAGTAGAACTACTAGACCACCATGAAGCTCACTTTGGTATTCTGCCTTCTGGCTGCGCTCTATGCTGGCTCACAGGTATACTCGCCGTACAAGATCTTCGGTAATGCTTCCGTCACGGGTGGGTGAGCGGCAGCCAAGACAGCGACCGTGGCTAATTCAGATACCTGCTCGGGTTGGCCGAGACCGTAAAAACGTCATTGATTGATGACGAAAGCATTACCGAGGTTGTTTTGCGAGACCTATAGGAGAATTTCCCCTTCACACGAGTAACACAAATGCACGATTGACATCCCAGTCTAGAAATTCTAACATTGCTGCTGTTT
This sequence comes from Isoperla grammatica, assembly GCA_945910005.1. NCBI lineage: Eukaryota > Metazoa > Arthropoda > Insecta > Plecoptera > Perlodidae > Isoperla > Isoperla grammatica. Next base: position 38,722,418 of record OX246745.1, read on the forward strand.
CAGTTAGCACTTAGTAATATTTTGATAATATTTAGTTAATGCATTTCCAGGTTGTGTTGTGTGTGTGTGTATGTGTGTGTGTGTGTGTGTGTGTGTGTGTGTGTGTGTGTGTGTGTGTGTGTGTGTGTGTGTGTGTGTGTGTGTGTGTGTGTGTGTGTGTGTGTGTGTGTGTGTGTGTGTGTGTGTGTGTGTGTGTGTGTGTGTGTGTGTGTGTGTGTGTGTGTGTGTGTGTGTGTGTGTGTGTGTGTGTGTGTGTGTGTGTGTGTGTGTGTGTGTGTGTGTGTGTGTGTGTGTGTGTGTGTGTGTGTGTGTGTGTGTGTGTGTGTGTGTGTGTGTGTGTGTGTGTGTGTGTGTGTGTGTGTGTGTGTGTGTGTGTGTGTGTGTTATTATTATTATTATTATTATTATTACTATTATAATTATTATTATTATTATTATTATTATTATTATTATTATTACTATTATTATTATTATTATTATTATTATTATTATTATTATTATTATTATTATTATTATTATTATTATTATTATTATTATTATTATTATTATTATAAATGGACCGATAGGGGAGAGAAAACGTTGTTCCAAAAGGATATATTTTTCTCAAAACTTATACAAAAGAACTAAATGCTGACGGAAAACAATTTTGAGGACGTTAATAATGTATGGTAGCGAAAACAAAAAATAACTAGGAAGAGCCTAATGGGCTTCTTCCTTCCGTCGAAAATACTTACAAAATTATTAATATTAGGGTTTGGGTGAGCAAACCCTACCGGTCAGTAACTGAAAATATATATGAGCTTCACTGGGATAGTGCTTGGCTAAACAGGAGCTCTCCATCAAGGATGGAACAGAACGCCTCTCTCTCGCACCACTTTGCCCTAAAGCTGTCAATCGTCCCGCGCGCGAGATGCCATGCATACTCCTTGGGGAGGCGGGACTTCAGACGGGCCGTTAGGACAACCTCGTAGGGAGCAGGCACCCTACCATCCTTGAAATAGCATACTAGGAGCCTGTAGACTGTGCTCTTGGCCAACACGAGAACATAGTTGGCCAGATCTATCTGTGTGGCATTGGAGGCCAATTGTCGGGCCAGAACCCGACATAGAGATCTCTCAGAGACAGTCTAGGGCGTCCCAGTATGACCCTGATCAAGGAGTCAGCCAACCGCAACATGGCTGTGGCCTGCCGACATGAGACCAGCATATGCCAGGCTGTCCCCTCGACCTGATACCATGGGCACAGGCGGGAGGCGGTCAGTCCTGCGTGGTACAAGAATATGGGATCGGCTAGACGGTTCTTGTTGAATCGCCAAACCACCTCGGAATCTAAGCCTAACGAAGGTGGCCGAGCTAGGCCTTTCCAGTTGAAAAGATCATTTGACCATTGGCCTTCTGCCGAACCGTCTATACCGAGCCCCTTGACCATGATGTCGAGCAGGATCGACCGCCTGTTGGTCTCGGGAAGAAGGGGCACCCACATGCCGGAAAGCGGGCGGCGGTAGAAAAGCGCCGGTGGCCAGGGTTCAGGACCCAGAATCTGCAATACTCTACGGAACCGGAGGCTTCAAAAGGCCCGGATCCTGTTTCCGTTGATTGTCAGAGCCCCTCGAGTGCGACCGAGTAGCCCATCAAAACCCTCCAGTTGGTCGACTCCCAGCCACTCGTTCCCAACAAGGAGGTCTCCCAACGTTGTGCATCCCAGTGAAGACCAGGTCGGAATAAACGGAGAGGTGGCTGTGGGGATAAGTGACGTCAGCGTTAGCGGTACGTCGCGCAGACCCCAGATGGTGGAGGGAAAATTTCTAGGCTGTTTTTTCAGGGAGAACCAAGCCACCAGAACCGTCCGGAGAAAATCGGACGTGCTTCGGGCTGCTGGTCCACCGATTGGCGGATGAAACAAAACCTGCCACCTAAGACCAAGACGTCGGAACTTTCCGAGGAAGTGTCGGGTCATGGCGTGACAAGGATGGTCCTCCAAGTTCGATAAGTATCGGTGGGCATAGAGCACCCGAAACATCGCTACCTTGGACGCAAGGTGAACCAGACCGATTGATTGATTGATTAATGGGGCTTAACGTCTCATATTTATGCAACGCCGAGCCCCCCAGATAAAGAGGAGCGCAAAGTTCTCATAGGCGAGTCCAATGTCTCCTGCCCGCCCAAACGAAGTTGGCCAGTTCTCCCTGCAACCGATTAATAAGAGCCAGAGGGGGAGGAATTATTTGGAAGGTGTACCATAGCCTGGGGGCCAGGAACTGATTTGCCACCAGGACGCGGGTGTGTGTGTGTGTGTGTGTGTGTGTGTGTGTGTGTGTGTGTGTGTGTGTGTGTGTGTGTGTGTGTGTGTGTGTGTGTGTGTGTATGTGTGTGTTATTATTATTATTATTATTATTATTATTATTATTATTATTATTATTATTATTATTATTATTATTATTATTATTATTATTATTATTATTATTATTATTATTATTATTATTATTATTATTATTATTATTATTATTATTATTATTATTATTATTATTATTATAAATTGACCGATAGGGGAGAGAAAACGTTGTTCCAAAAGGATATATTTTTCTCAAAACTGAAACAAAAGAACTAAATGCTGACGGAAAACAATTTTGAGGACGTTAATAATGTATGGCAGAGAGACAAAAAATAACTAAGAAGAGCCTTATGGGCTTCTTCCTTCCGTCGAAAATACTTACAAAAGTGTGTGTGTGTGTGTGTGTGTGTGTGTGTGTGTGTGTGTGTGTGTGTGTGTGTGTGTGTGTGTGTGTGTGTGTGTGTGTGTGTGTGTGTGTGTGTGTGTGTGTGTGTGTGTGTGTGTGTGTGTGTGTGTGTGTGTGTTATTATTATTATTATTATAAATGGACCGATAGGGGAGAGAAAACGTTGTTCCAAAAGGATATATTTTTCTCAAAACTGAAACAAAAGAACTAAATGCTGACGGAAAACAATTTTGAGGACGTTAATAATGTATGGCAGAGAAAACAAAAAATAGCTAGGAAGAGCCTAATGGGCTTCTTCCTTCCGTCGAAAATACTTACAAAATTATTAATATTAGGGTTTGGGTGAGCAAACCCTACCGGTCAGTAACTGAAAATATATATAAGCTTCACTGGGATAGTGCTTGGCTAAAGAGGAGCTCTCCATCAAGGATGGAACAGAGTGCCTCTCTCTCGAACCACCTTGTCCTACAGCTGTCAATCGTCCCGCGCGCGAGATGCCAAGCATACTCCTTGAGGAGGCGGGACTTCAGACGGGCCGTTAGGACTACCTCGTAGGGAGCAGGCACCCTACCATCCTTTAAAAAGCATACTAGGAGCCTTTAGACTGTGCTCTTGGCCAACACGAGAACATAGTTGGCCAGATCTATCTGTGTGGCATTGGAGGCCTTGTCGGGCCAGAACCCGACATAGAGATCTCTCAGAGACAGTCTAGGGCGTCCCAGTATGCCCCTGATCAAAGAGTCAGCCAACCGCCACATGGCTGTGGCCTGCCGACATGAGACTAGCATATGCCAGGCTGTCCCCTCGACCTGGCACCATGGGCACAGGCGGGAGGCGGTCAGTCCTGCGTGATACAAGAATATGGGATCGGCTAGACGGTTCTTGTTGAATCGCCAAACCACCTCGGAATCTAAGCCTAACGAAGGTGGCCGAGCTAAGCCTTTCCAGTTGACCCGATCATTTGACCATTGGCCTTCTGCCGAAACGTCTATACCGAGCCCCTTGACCATGATGTCGAGCAGGATCGACCGCCTGTTGGTCTCGGGAAGAAGGGGCACCCACTTGCCGGAAAGCGGGCGGCGGTAGAAAAGCGCCGGTGGCCAGGGTTCAGGACCCGGAATCTGCAATACCCCACGGAACTGGAGGCTGCAAAAGGCCCGGATCCTGTTTCCGTTGATGGTCAGAGCCCCCCGAGTGCGACCGAGTAGCCCATCAAAACCCTCCAGTTGGTCGACCCCCAGCCACTCGTCCCCAACAAGGAGGTCTCCCAACGTTGTGCAACCCAGTGAAGACCAGGTCGGAATAAACGGAGAGGTGGCTGTGGGGATAAGTGACGTCAGCGTTAGCGGTGTCGCGCAGACCCCAGATGGTGGAGGGAAAATTCCAAGGCTTTATTTGCAGGGAGAACCAAGCCACCAGAACCGTCCGGAGAAAATCGGACGTGCTTCGGGCTGCTGGTCCACCGATTGGCGGATGAAACAATACCTGCCACCCAAGACCAAGACGTTGGAACTTTCCGAGGAAGTGTCGGGTCATGGCGTGACAGGGATGGTCGTCCAGTTCGATAAGTATCGGTGGGCATAGAGCACCCGAAACATCGCTACCTTGGACGCAAGGTGAACCAGACCGAGCCCCCCCAGATGAAGAGGAGCGCAAAGTTCTCGTAGGCGAGTCCAATGTCTCCTGCCCGCCCAAACGAAGTTGGCCAGTTCTCCCTGCAACCGATTAATAAGAGCCAGAGAGGGAGGAATTATTTGGAAGGTGTACCATAGCCTGGGGGCCAGGAACTGATTTGCCACCAGGACGCGGCCACGAAGCGACATTGCTGACGACCTGAAACGCCACCTGTGAACTGCTGCCATGAACTTAGTGAGCAAATCATCCAAGCTCATGGCCACCACGATTGGCGTGTTTCCTAACACGACTCCCAAAACTTTGGCGCCCTCGTTGGACCACGCAAACCCGAGCGGGGCGTCAAGCCGGCCGATCCAACTGCCCGCCCACAGTCCCGTGGACTTCTCGGCATTTAGCTTCGCTCCCGACTGTGCAGAGTAGACATCGTACACTTCTCGGAGGCGATCGAAATCTTGGTTGTTGGCAATGAATGCCGAGAAGTCGTCGGCATAGCCGGATACCACGAGCCTGCGTTCGGGCAGACCCGGCAGAGAGAAACCCTCGAGTTTTGTTCTGCACAGACGGAGAAACGGCTCAGCCGTCAAGGAGAAGAGTAACCCTGAAAGCGGGCAGCCCTGTCGGATGCCACGGCCAAAAACAAAGGGTGCCGTGAGGCAGCACCCCACCCGTACATGACACGTGGCCCCGGCGTACAGCGTTCGCAGGGCACCCACGAAAGACTCTCCGAACCCGTAAGTGCGAAGAAGGTGGAAGAGATAGTCGTGGTTGACCCTGTCGAACAAACCCTGCTGATCGAGGGACAGCACTGCCAGGGGCACTCCTTCACTGTTAGCATACTCCAGGACGTCTCGGTGCAGGTGGACACTATCAAAGATAGTTCTCCCGGGAATGCAATATCCCTGGTCAGGATGGACCAGGCAGCTGACTACCTCGCTTAGACGCGTCGCTAGAGCGCGGGCTAGGATTTTATAATCCACGGTGAGGAGGGAGATGGGACGCCAGTTCTTGATTTCCATCCTGTCTCCCGATTTAGGCAAAAGGGTCAGAATGGATTTTTGAGCGGACTTGGGGAGAAACCCATCCACTAGAGAGCACTCCAGCACGGACTTGAAAGGGTCAGACAGCTCATTCCAGAAGAAAGAGTAGAACTCGGGAGTGAGACCGTCTATGCCTGGGGCCTTACCCTTGTTCAGGGAGCCCAGCGCCTCTGAGAGTTCTTGGTGAGTGAAGGGCCGATCCAGATTTTCGCGTTGGAAGCGAGAGAGAGTTGGCAGCAACTCGTACAAAGGCGAGTCCCCATCGATGGCGACGGGCATTGCACTATAGACCTCCTGGAAGTGTTGCTTTGCTTCCGTGCAGAGAGATGAGCCGTCGGAGACGATACGTCCCTCGAACCGCAGCTGTTAAGAGGCTGCAAATTTGGTGCCATTTCCCGCGCCAAATTCGGAGCTGCAGGACTGTCTATGGCAAGCAGTTGTTCGTAACGCGAGTGTGCCAACAGTCTCTCGCTTCGTCGTGTGTAGGCCTCGCGAACTTGCTCGTTAGCACGGGCTAAATTGGCCGTGGTGTGTCCTTCAAGCAAGGGGCCAGACACGATTTGGTCGACTCGCCGCTCCAGACGAATGAACGTTTCGTCGTTGAGCTGTCGGCGTAGTCGAACGAACCTGATGGTCGTGGTACTAATCTCTTGTTTGAGGGCATCCCACCAGTGGTGGAGGGAAGCGTACATGTGGCGTCGTGCCTCGAAGGAGGTTAAGAGCTCTCGAACGCAATCCCCGAAGCAAGGGTCGTCGAGGAGGGAGTTGTCAAAACGCCAATAGGGAGAGGCAAACTTTGGTGTGCGCAGAGACAAGGTTGAGAGCAAGGCCAGGTGATCGGAAAACGAGGGCAGAACCCGCACTCCGGTCACCATGGTCGTCACGTCGGGAGTAGCATACAAACGATCAATGCGTGATGCGCTGTGAAAAGGAGCGTTGCCGACGAAGGTGAAGCCTGGGTCGACGGGATAAAACTCCCGCCACAAATCAGAGAGATCTGCTGCAGTGACCGTGTTGCGGAGCTGGTTAACAAGCCGTGGATACCGCTCGTTGCCACTAGATCTGTCGATGTTGGGATTCAACGTGCAGTTGAAATCCCCCCCGACAACGACCTGGGCGTCGGCTCCAGCAGCACCACGCACGTCTTGAATGTGTCGCTCGAGTAGCCCTAACACATCGAGGGCCACGTGTTGGTCGTGAGGTAAGCACACGCAGATTACGTGTAGAGACCGTTTCGTGGCGGGAATCTCCAAGAGTAGTTCTTGAAGATAACCAGGACAGAGAATATTGTGTGCACGGAACACAATGGGGGACGACTTACGAAGTCCGATCATGGTGCCAGTACACACTTGAACTGGGGAGTTGAAATAAAATGTGTATTTAGAAATGAGAAGGGGCAGAGGTGCGGAAGGCGTGTTTGTCTCCTGTAAGAGGATGACGTCGGGAAAGTGGCGATCGAGGAAAGTAGACAGCTGACTCCACTTCGAGTCGCTGCGGACGCTCTTAGTATTTTGGGTTATTATTGTTGCCTCTCCCATGGTGTTGTGAATCACTCCAGACCATTTGACTCAAGGCTCTCTGCAGAGTTCGACCTGGAGAGAGATTGACTGTCGTCACCGGTCGCCTCGTAGTAGGCATGTGCCTTGAGAAGTGTGCTTGTGAGACGCCCAACTCTCGATTTTATGGCTCGCACATCTCGGACTGCCGGCCTTATTAGCTCAAGCATCTCGACAAGTCCTCGAATGTCGCGCGTGAAACGATGGGCAATCTTTAATGGTTGATCGGTCCCCTTGACGTCTGCAAGGAACTGCAGGAAAGAGCTGGTGGAAAGCGTGTTGGTAGGCTCCTTAGTGTTAAGAAGCTCTACGGCTGCCAGGGGCATGGTCACCTCACCGGGTGGCGCCCTATCATCCTGCCTGGGTCGCTTCTTAGCAGGGGACTTGCTACGGAACTTCGTAGATTTCCCAACAAGAGTGAAAATGGCATCACCCTCGTTGACTTGAAGAAGGCTTGGCTCGCTGCAGTCCATTGAGACTGGACCAGCCGCTTCGTGGATTTCCACTGGCGTCACGGCTAAAGATTTCTCACTCGACGTCGAGGCGGTGGCCTCGGCGCTCTCTACCGTCGCGGGAGTTTTCCTCTTCTCACTGGTAGACGCAGTTGTGGAAGCCACATCGGCAGAGACTGGTTTAACGATGGAGACAGTGCAAGCACGGGCAATGTGACCGGTCTGCTTGCACTTGAAACACTTGATGTCGTCAAAGCTGAGAAAAACACGATTTCGCTCTCCGTCGAAATCGACCAAGATGGAATGTGGTAGATTTATGTTCTCAGCTTTGACGACAAATATCTGCCGACGGAAGCTGAAAACGTGGCCATCGTCGGCTTGTTTTACACCCACGTTGATGTAGGCCATCGGGGACACGAGCCGAACAAGTTTTGCCAACTCGGCCTCGACGGCTTGGTGTGGAATATGGGGAGAGACGTTTGAAAGAACCAGCCGCTCGGCGGGAGTGACCAGCCTGCGAGCAGGCAGGAACTGGTCTTTTATTGACAGCCCTCCGTGGTCAATCATAAAAGTGTCCACCAAGGCCTTGCTCCTCAGATAGAAGCACACACGGCCCTGTGATATCCTGGAAGCGAAAGTAATGTTTTTGCCCCCGATGATATCAGCGAGGGACCGCATGTACTGTGAGATGGTAACGTTTTCTATAGAAGGAAACAAGATAGCTTGGTCCTTCTGTGGAAAAGCCTGACCAGCGGAGGGTCGGGGTTGGTCTACACGACTCTGGGGTCGTTGACCTGCGCCCGACAGCAAAGCCTGGGCCATGGTAGGCTTAGTAACTCCTTTTCTCACAGGTGGACGCAACAATTGTGGAAGCCACATCGACAGAGACTGGTTTAACAGTGGAGACAGTGCAAGCACGGGCAATGTGACCGGTCTGCTTGCACTTGAAACACTTGATGTCGTCAAAGCTGAGAAAAACACGATTCCGCTCTCCGTCGAAATCGACCAGGATGGAATCTGGTAGATTGATGTTCTCAGCTTTTGACAACAAATATCTGCCGACGGAAGCTGAAGACGTGGCCAACGTCGGCTTGTTTCACACCCACGTTGATGTAGGCCATCGGGGACACGAGCCGAACAAGTTTTGCCAACTCGGCCTCGACCGCTTGGTGTGGAATATGGGGAGAGACGTTGGAGAGCACCAGCCGCTCGGCGGGAGTGACCAGCCTGCGGGCAGGCAGGAACTGGTCCTTTATTGACAGCCCTCCGTGGTCAATCATGAAAGTGTCCACCAAGGCCTTGCTCTTTAGATAGAAGCACACACGGCCCTGTGATATCCTGGAAGCAAAAATAATGTTTTTGCCCCCGATGACATCAGCGAGGGACCGCATGTACTGTGAGATGGTAACGTTTTCTATAGAAGGAAACAAGATAGCTTGGTCCTTCTGTGGACATGCCTGACCAGCGGAGGGTCGGGGTTGGTCAACGCGACTCTGGGGTCGTTGACCTGCGCCCGACAGCAAAGCCTGGGCCATGGTCGGCTTAGTAACTGGCGGAGTCTGGACCGCAGGGACAACGATCGACGAAACCACCGGAAAAGCAGGGATCGGCGTAGGGCACAACGGTGTCGGCGCGCTGGCTGAACCAGCGACCACGTTTTCTGCCGCCTTAACAGAGCTGGTCGCTACCTGGATGTCAGATAAGGACCTGTTTAGGCGCGGAGAGACGGGAAGAACAGTAACAAATTGATGCGCCGAGCCAGTCAGCACATCAACCCGTTGGTTGACAGTAGTGACTGCCGCCAGAGAAGGCCTGAGGACAGTCACGGTGGACGGTTTGAGTTCAGGTGTGCTGTGTCCCCTAGCAAGGGGCGCAGGCACACCTTTATTGGGCCCTCGCACGAGGGGCACCTTAACGGCCTTACCGGCCCCGTTTTTTACAGCGGGGATAGGGGACTTCTTCAAAAAGTCTTGCGGCTTAAGTTGACTCATGGTGATACGAGTCAACTAAAAACCCTCTGGAATATTTAAATAAAACACGCCAGACAAGTCGGACAAAACCACTGCTACCTGGCCTTGAAGACCAGGCAGCAAACCGAACAAGAACGAATAACCAAAACCACAATGATGAATAAGACACTTCTAAAATGGCAGGGTTCAACAAGGAGGGTTAAAATGAGAAAAGAAAAGCAATAATTTGCAAGGCCAAAACGAACTTAAAAATGAATAATTCGAAAACAAAAACTACTCCAAACGAAAGAGGAGAAAAAACTGATTGAGAATAAGCAACAATAACTTATCAGGCACAAGCAGAACGTAGCAGACAGTAAGAAATAGACAAACAACTGCGCTGCCCCGCACCTAAGGCTGTAACTGTACCGCGCTGGGAATAGCACGGAAATAACACGGTAAAGCGGAGCGAACGAAAAACACGTCCGTCTCCGACGGAGGCCGGTGTGTGTGTGTGTGTGTTATTATTATTATTATTATTATTATTATTATTATTATATAAAACCGATAGGGGAGAGAAAACTATGTCCAGAAGGATATGTTAACTCAAAAACATGAAACAAGTCTCTTCAATCTGACGGAATCAATAGGGGATAGTTACAAGGAATGGAACAGAAATCCAACTTAAAATTGCACTTTAGGATGCAGGCTGAGGGCCTGCTTCCTTCCCGTCGATATTGGAGGAAAGAATGAAAACAAAGTTTGGGTTTGGAAAAACAAACCCTACCGGTCGAAGACTAAAGACATTTATTTGGCTTTACTGTGTAAGCGCTTGACTAAAAAGAATCTCGCCATTTTCAATGGAGCAGAGCGCCCCCCTATCGCACCACTTTGCCATGAAGCCATCGATCGCTCCGCGACCAAGGTACCAAGCGTACTCCTTGATGATGCGAGACTTTAGACGAGCTTTCAGGACATGATCGTAGAGCGCAGGCTCGCGGTCCTCTTTGAAGAAGCTTACAAGTAGCCTGTAGACTGTGCTCTTGGCCAACACGAGAACGAAATTGGCCAAATCGATTTGGTTGGAGGTGGAGGTATTGTCGGGACTGAACCCGACATAGAGCTCTCGAGCAGACAATCCACGGCGACCCAGTAAGTTTCTGATTAGCAAATCAGCCAGGCGCCACATTTGCACGGCCCGGCGACAGGACACTATCATGTGCCAAGCCGAACCCTCGACCTGGCACCAGGGGCACAGGCGAGAGGCGGCCAACCCTGCGTGGAACAAGAAGATAGGATCTGCCAGACGGTTCTTGTTGAAACGCCACACGACCTCGGAATCGAATCCAAGGGAGGGTGAGCGAACGAGAGCTCTCCAATTGACTCGATCGTGCGACCAGTGTCCCTCTAGAGAACCGTCTAGGCGGAGGGAGTTGACCATGATGTCACGCAGGATCGACCGCCTGTGCTGTTGAGGGAGCAGGGAGACCCACTCGCCGGTCAACGGGCGACGATACAACAGATTTGGGGGCCAGGGTTCAGGACCCAGAACATCTTTCACGCCACGAAAACGTAGATGGCAGAAGGCTCGGATCCTGTTCCCGTTGACGCCAAGAGCTTGGCGAACTCGACCAGATTGTTCGGCAAAGCCCTCCAACCGGTCGACGTCGGTCCACTCTGAACCATTGAGTAGGTCCCCGAGCGTTTTACAACCCAGCAAAGCCCATGAGGGAATGAAGGGAGAAGTGGCCGTTGGGAGAAGCGACGTTTCTGTCAGGGGAACGTCTCGCATTCCGCAGTTCGTTGACGGGAAATTCTCGGGCTTTGGTTTCAGGGAGAACCAAGCTTTGAGCACGGTTTGGAGAAACTCGGAGGTGTTACGAGCCGCAGGCCCACCGATTTTGGGGTGAAACAAAACCTGCCAGCCAAGACCTAATCGGCAAAACTTGCCAAGGAAATGCCGAGTCATGACGTGACAGGGGTGATCTTCTAAGTTGGAAAGAAATCGGTGTGCATAAACGACTCGGAACATGGCCACCTTCGACGCCAGGTGGACCAGGCCGAGTCCTCCAAGATGGACGGGGGCACAGAGGTCGCGCAGACGCGTCCAGTGTCTCCGGCCGGCCCATACAAAATTTGCCAGTTCCCCCTGAAGCCGGTTGAGAAGCGCAGGAGGTGGGGGCAGCACTTGAAATGTGTACCACAGTCTAGGTGCCAGGAACTGGTTTGCGACTAGAACTCGACCACGAAGAGACATGGTCGACGCTCGGCCTCGCCACCTTTGGATTGCGACGAGGAACTTTTCCCGCAACGCGTCGAAGCCCCTGGCCTTGATTACAGGCGTATTGCCCAACATTACCCCCAAACACTTGCCGCCCTCACTCGACCAAGCGAAATCGAGTGGAGAGTCCCGACGCCCGACCCAGCTGCCTGCCCACAGACCGGTGGACTTTTGAGTATTGAGTCGTGCCCCAGACTGAACCGCGTAGATGTGGTTAACTACCCCCAACCGGTCGAAATCCTCGTCGTCAGCGATGAAGACCGATACGTCATCGGCGTATCCTGAGACGACGAGTCTGCGTTCCAGTTGACCAGGCATAAGAAACCCCGAGAGTCTTGATCTGCACAGTCTGAGGAAAGGCTCGGCTGTAAGCGAGAACAGCTGACCTGTGTGTGTGTGTGTGTGTGTGTGTGTGTGTGTGTGTGTGTGTGTGTGTGTGTGTGTGTGTGTGTGTGTGTGTGTGTGTGTGTGTGTGTTGTGTGTGTGTGTGTGCGTGCGCGTGTGTGTGTGTGTGTGTGTGTGTGTGTGTGTGTGTGTGTGTGTGTGTGTGTGTGTGTGTGTGTGTGTGTGTGTGTGTGTGTGTGTGTGTGTGTGTGTGTGTGTGTGTGTGTGTTATTATTATTATTATTATTATTATTATTATTATTATTATTATTATTATTATTATTATTATTATTATTATTATTATTATTATATAAAACCGATAGGGGAGAGAAAACTATGTCCAGAAGGATATGTTAACTCAAAAACATGAAACAAGTCTCTTCAATCTGACGGAATCAATAGGGGATAGTTACAAGGAATGCAACAGAAATCCAACTTAAAATTGCACTTTAGGATGCAGGCTGAGGGCCTGCTTCCTTCCCGTCGATATTGGAGGAAAGAATGAAAACAGAGTTTGGGGTTGGAAAAACAAACCCTACCGGTCGAAGACTAAAGACATTTGGCTTTACTGTGTAAGCGCTTGACTAAAAAGAATCTCGCCATTTTCAATGGAGCAGAGCGCCCCCCTATCGCACCACTTTGCCATGAAGCCATCGATCGCTCCGCGACCAAGGTACACCAAGCGTACTCCTTGATGATGCGAGACTTTAGACGAGCTTTCAGGACATGATCGTAGAGCGCAGGCTCGCGGTCCTCTTTGAAGAAGCTTACAAGTAGCCTGTAGACTGTGCTCTTGGCCAACACGAGAACAAAATTGGCCAAATCGATTTGGTTGGAGGTGGAGGTATTGTCGGGACTGAACCCGACATAGAGCTCTCGAGCAGACAATCCACGGCGACCCAGTAAGTTTCTGATTAGCAAATCAGCCAGGCGCCACATTTGCACGGCCCGGCGACAGGACACTATCATGTGCCAAGCCGAACCCTCGACCTGGCACCAGGGGCACAGGCGAGAGGCGGCCAACCCTGCGTGGAACAAGAAGATAGGATCTGCCAGACGGTTCTTGTTGAAACGCCACACGACCTCGGAATCGAATCCAAGGGAGGGTGAGCGAACGAGAGCTCTCCAATTGACTCGATCGTGCGACCAGTGTCCCTCTAGAGAACCGTCTAGGCGGAGGGAGTTGACCATGATGTCACGCAGGATCGACCGCCTGTGCTGTTGAGGGAGCAGGGAGACCCACTCGCCGGTCAACGGGCGACGATACAACAGATTTGGGGGCCAGGGTTCAGGACCCAGAACATCTTTCACGCCACGAAAACGTAGATGGCAGAAGGCTCGGATCCTGTTCCCGTTGACGCCAAGAGCTTGGCGAACTCGACCAGATTGTTCGGCAAAGCCCTCCAACCGGTCGACGTCGGTCCACTCTGAACCATTGAGTAGGTCCCCGAGCGTTTTACAACCCAGCAAAGCCCATGAGGGAATGAAGGGAGAAGTGGCCCTTGGGAGAAGCGACGTTTCTGTCAGGGGAACGTCTCGCATTCCGCAGTTCGTTGACGGGAAATTCTCGGGCTTTGGTTTCAGGGAGAACCAAGCTTTGAGCACGGTTTGGAGAAACTCGGAGGTGTTACGAGCCGCAGGCCCACCGATTTTGGGGTGAAACAAAACCTGCCAGCCAAGACCTAATCGGCAAAACTTGCCAAGGAAATGCCGAGTCATGACGTGACAGGGGTGATCTTCTAAGTTGGAAAGAAATCGGTGTGCATAAACGACTCGGAACATGGCCACCTTCGACGCCAGGTGGACCAGGCCGAGTCCTCCAAGATGGACGGGGGCACAGAGGTCGCGCAGACGCGTCCAGTGTCTCCGGCCGGCCCATACAAAATTTGCTAGTTCCCCCTGAAGCCGGTTGAGAAGCGCAGGAGGTGGGGGCAGCACTTGAAATGTGTACCACAGTCTAGGTGCCAGGAACTGGTTTGCGACTAGAACTCGACCACGAAGAGACATGGTCGACGCTCGGCCTCGCCACCTTAGGATTGCGACGAGGAACTTTTCCCGCAACGCGTCGAAGCCCCTGGCCTTGATTACAGGCGTATTGCCCAACATTACCCCCAAACACTTGCCGCCCTCACTCGACCAAGCGAAATCGAGTGGAGAGTCCCGACGCCCGACCCAGCTGCCTGCCCACAGACCGGTGGACTTTTGAGTATTGAGTCGTGCCCCAGACTGAACCGCGTAGATGTGGTAAACTACCCCCAACCGGTCGAAATCCTCGTCGTCAGCGATGAAGACCGATACGTCATCGGCGTATCCTGAGACGACGAGTCTGCGTTCCAGTTGACCAGGCATAAGAAACCCCGAGAGTCTTGATCTGCACAGTCTGAGGAAAGGCTCGGCTGTAAGCGAGAACAGCTGACCTGACAGGGGACATCCCTGTCGGATTCCCTGACCGAAAGGAAAGGGAGCCGTCAAACATGACCCCACTCGTACGAAGCACGTGGCGCCGGCGTAAAGTGTCCGCAGGGTTTGCACGAAATGTTCGCCGAAACCATACGATCGGAGAAGGTGAAAGAGATAGTGTTGGTTCACCCTGTCGAATGCTCCCTGTTGGTCAAGGGAGAGAACTGCTAGGGGAACCTGTTCGGTGTTGGCGCACTCCACGACGTCACGATGCAGGTGGAGGCTGTCGAAGATGGTTCTCCCCGGAACGCAGTAGCCCTGATCGGGGTGGACCAGCGAGCCAATTACTCGGCTCAACCGTGTTGCCAAAGCACGTGCGACGATCTTGTAGTCCACGGTGAGCAGAGAAATTGGACGCCAGTTTTTGATGTCCAGCCTGTCACCCGACTTAGGAAGGTGTGTGTGTGTGTGTGTGTGTGTGTGTGTGTGTGTGTGTGTGTGTGTGTGTGTGTGTGTGTGTGTGTGTGTGTGTGTGTGTGTGTGTGTGTGTGTGTGTGTGTGTGTGTGTGTGTGTGTGTGTAGGTGTGTGTGTGTGTGTTTGTTATATTTATTATTATTATTATTATTATTATTATTATTTTTTTTTTTATTGTTGCAATACATACAAACTCGGTCAAAACCGGCATAAACATGTTGTACGGACACAAATGTCAAGTATATCCATGTGTTTACCTTATTAAAATCTACTTAGAACTACTTAATATATCTTCTTCTTCTTCTTCTTCTTCTTCTTCTTCTTCTTCTTCTTCTTCTTCTTCTTCTTCTTCTTCTTCTTCTTCTTCTTCTTCTTCTTCTTCTTCTTCTTCTTCTTCTTCTTCTGCTTCTCAAATGCCCACATGGCTACACTACTTAATATATCATCGTCCACATTATTTTTTCCAAACCGAACTGTGGATGCTATGTACGGTCGTGGCCGATTTGTACTCATCCCAGCATTCGCTCTTTGTACGGTGGAAACCACGAAAACCACCATCGGGATGGAGAACTTCTTGAAGTCTTCATTCTTCTTAGTTCAAAAATTTTCGCACTATCCTACACGTGCTCAAAATAATTGCTTTTTGCATCTCGATGTATATGTTCGGTTGGAGACCAATTAGTTTAATACTGTCATGGAGTTTACGTGGAACAATGCCATTTGCTGATATAATTAACGGTATAACAGTTACATTATTCTGCTTCCACAACCTTTTTATTTCAATAGATAATTCCTTATATCTGTTTATCTTTTCCCGCCAAGTTGTCTCTACATTGTGGCATAAAGGGACGGCAACATCAATTAAAATCGTTTCTTGTTTCTTCTTGTCAATAAATATAATATCCGGTCTATTGTGATGTATGGTTTGGTCTGTAATAACTGCCCGGTCGTAATATAATTTGTAGTCTTTACTATCTAATACCTTTTCAGGCTTGTATTTGTAATACGCAGTGGTTGTGTTTATAAGTTTATACTTCATGGCTAATTTTTGATGTACAATGTTTGCAACTTGGTTATGCCTATGAAGATAATCTGTTTGACAAAGCATTTTGCACCCAGATACGATATGTTCAATTGTTTCGCCGTTCAAATTACATTTTCTACATTTATCTTCCACTGTGACGTCTTTCAGTATGTATTTTTTGTAATTGTTAGTCTTGATTACTTTATCTTGAATAGCGATCATAAATCCCTCTGTTTCGCTGAAAATGTCCCCGGACGTTAACCATTTGTTCGATGCTACCCTATCGACGCTATCCTTAAGAAGTTCTTTATAATGTCTGCTATGTAATGTCTTTTCTGATATTCTGATCTCTTTTGCTGTGTCAGAATTTAGTTTTTGAAGCAAGTTTAAATTTCCGTCATTTAAATTGAGGGGAGAAAGCGACTTGTCTGCCGATACTATAGCTCTATGAAGTTGTGAATGAGGGCATTTTGTATAAAAGTACTTTCTCAGAATTTCAATTTGTTTATAATATAAATTGTTTAAATCAATCAAGCCTCTTCCCCCTTTTTCTCTAGGAAGAGTCACTCGTTCTATTGCTGACTTAGGGTGATGACTTCTGTATTTGGTGAATGTTGTGCGGGTGAGAATTTCTAGGACATGAAGTTCTGTCTGTGTCCAGTTAATAATTCCAAATGAATATGTTAGTACCGGTATAGCATAAGTGTTAATTGCTTTGATCTTGTTTTTACCATTCAATTGTGTTTTTAGAATGGATCCTATTCGTTTCTTGTATGCAGAAATTAGTTTACTTTTCATCAGTTTATGATCAATTCGTTTAGCCTGCGCAAATCCTAGATATTTGTATATATCTTCTTCGTCCATTACTCCAATCCGGTTGTCTTCGTCAATTTTAAACTCTTCTAATTTCGTTATCTTTCCTTTGATGACATGAAGTGACTTACATTATTTTATCAATTCCAAAATCCATACATATATCTCTACTGAATTCTAACGTTGAGGAAGATTCGTCATGTGTGTCGCATTTAAAGCATATAGCTTAAGATCGTCCATGTAGAATAGATGTGAAAGTGTGTGGCAAACCGTATTACCGTCCTTTATCTTGAAACCATGTGTAGATTTGTTTAGTATATGAGATAATGGATTTAATGAAAGACAAAACCATAACGCACTAAACGAGTCACCTTGAAAAATACCTCGTCGGATGTTAACTGGGTCAGTACATATCTGCTCTTTGCCTACGTTTAACTTTAATGTTGTTTTCCAACTCGTCATCGCTGTCCGCAAAAAGTTTACTATCAATGGGTTTACTTTATAAATTTCCAGTATCTGTATTAGCCACGAATGTGGTGACGAATCATACGCTTTCTTGTAATCAATATAGCTAACGTGAATGTTTCTCTTCTTGTTGAAAGCTTGGTTCATTACAACAGAATCGATAATTAATTGTTCCTTACACCCTTGCGACATTTTACGACATCCCTTTTGTTCTTCAGCTAATATATTGTGTTCTTCGCAGTGACTATATATTTTATTTGTTATGCACGATGTCAAGATTTTGTAAATAGTAGGTAAGCATGTAATTGGTCTATATTTACTTGGATTTTTGGTGTCATTATCTTTTGGTTTAAGAAATGTTATTCCTTCAGTAAAGAAATCTGGTAAATCCTTGTCTCCTAATATAAATTCATTAAGACATTTAGCAATCTGGGTGTGCATGTTTGAAAACTTCTTGTACCAAAAATTTTGAATGTTATCGTTACCGGGTGCTTTCCAATTATGAGTATTTCGTATCGTTGATTTTATATCATTTACACTGATGCCATCAAATGTCATTTCTTCGATATCACTCATTGCCTCAATTTCATCTTGAATCCATGTTGCATTGTGATTGTGCATTAATGGGTTACTCCATATCCCACCCCAAAACTGCTCAATCTCTGTCTTCGATGGTATACCATTGCCTACTATTTCTTCTTTATTGTTAATTTGCTGATAGAATTCTTGTTCTTTTTCTTTAAACATTTCGTTTTGTTCTTTTCTATCACTACACTCTTTATATCTTCGTAGTCTTTTGGCTAATGCACTTACTTTTTGCTTTAGAGTATCCAAATATTCGTTTGTAGCCTCGTTCGGTGTTTCATGTATAGTATGGATTTTAAACCTTTCAAATATGTGTTGGCAATATTGTAATATCTTTTTAGATCTATTACCCATCCTAAATTGTTCTAATCTCCCAATATCTCTCCTTAACTCGTTGATGCGTTTGACTAATCTTCGTTCCCATTTTGGAGTCTTATTTGTTTTTATGTTCTGAGAATGTACCAACTTTATTTTTAATCCTAATTGTCTGACCACTGCTACGGCTCCACAATATATTGCTGCATGCACTTCCTCAAACGACAATTCTTTCTTCGCGTAATCTAACAATATATGTGCGTTCATTACGTGCATTACTATGTCCATTTGCTTAGACTGTTTAGGTTTAGGAATTCTAGGCCTCTTGTTCGGTTCTATATGTGCAAATTCTGTCAAAGCATTTTCAAAAGCTAAATGTAATATGTTCTTTAACTCGTCTATTTCTTGTGTGTTCCCTCTTGTATTCTCTTCTTGTTCAATGATATTAATAGGTGGATGTTGGTGATGTACCTCTTGTGTGTTCTCGCCTTCTGGTAGATCTACTTGTTCCATTAATTCTTGTCGTAGATGGTCGTCGTTTCTTGATGCTTCCATGATGTGCTCCTCGTTCGCCAAATCCTCTTCATTTTCTTGATCTATTTGTAGTTCTTCCTCTACTTCATGTCTTATTACGTTCAATAGATTAAATGGTAGCATACCATTACTTACAATTATTCTCCTTTGGTCTGCTACTCTTTGTTCGGTTACATCTACTAATGGGTATTCACGTGTAAACGCTCGGTGCAGTTCTTGTCGATATCCAACTAATCTAGTTTCTAATAACGTAATTCTATAGTAGTTGCGCATCACACAAATGTTCATATTATCTGTCCATTTGATACGCTGCCTCACTCTTCCAGATTTGGTGGTCTGTTGCGATAATACATCAGAAGCATCCATAATCTGTTTGTTTATTTACTAAATGTCAAAGTTCATTGTCCTGTCAAACTAAGTTCTTTGTCACAGAAAGTTAATATTGTTTTTCAAAGAAATCAAAGCACTTAATGTCACACTTTTCTTTACACTCACAACTTGGCCGTGCCCCGTTAATAAATAACACACGCAATTACAAGGCGCTGAGTTGGAGTTGAATGACAGTTTCAAATTTCACAGATTTTGAAGACGAAATCTTCTTAATTCTGGAAACAAATAAAAAGTGCTTACATACAACCGTAAAACATATATCTAGTTACAATATTATCGAATCAAATTATAAGTACAAGACCTTGACGTGTCCAGATCCAGCTTCAATCTGTCAAAATCAACACTAAATTCAACTGTTCCTATGTTTCTCAAGCAAGGCCCTGGACTAAAATGTAAGCCTACAAAACTAAACTTCTATTTATATACAAAGTAATGGATACTGGTACTTCCCTTTATGTCTTCTTGTAGCAAATCACTCGTAGATCTCAATGCCGTGAAAATTGTTGGTTGATTACAGCTTTTTCCCTTTGAAATGCGATATATTATCAGCAGCGACTGGGAACGTGTAGACTTTTAGGGGTTACCAGGTATTATTATTATTATTATTATTATTATTATTATTATTATTATTATTATTATTATTATTATTATTATTATTATTATTATTATTATTATTATTATTATTATTATTATTATTATTATTATTATTTTTATTTTTATTATTATTATTATTATTATTATTATTATTATTATTATTATTATTATTATTATTATATTTCCTTTCTTCTCTTCTATCATTTGCATCATCGGGCTCCTCTTGAGCCAAGACGATGCGAGAGTGCACCCTAGCGTGGCGGCCGAAAGATGGTGGTGACAATGTAGCTCATAGGCTGAGGACCTTCCGCACGATATTAGTTGTGCCGAGAATTGCAGCCTTCTGCATGACACGCACGTGCTTGTCCTTCAGGTGGAGCTTCTCTTTCGCAGCTGACCACTCTTCGGTGACCAGACCGTTGACGGAGACGACGACAGGAACTATCTCAACGGACCTCAGCTTGTATATGTCCTTGAGTTCGACGGCGAGTGGTTGGTATTTACGCCTCTTCTCAGCTACTGTGTTGATCACATGGTTGTCTAGCGGGACGGCGATGTCGATGATGGTTGGTGGTTGCTGTTTTAGCCTTCTTGTCAAACAAAACCAAGTCTGGCCGATTTGCCTCGACCGCTCTGTCCGTGACAATGGGTGAGTCCCACAGCAGCTTGGAAAATTGGTTACGCGGGACTTGCTCGGGCTTGCACTTGTAGTACGGTGTTTCTACCTCTACCAGGCTGGACTCCTTGGCCAGCGCTTGGTGGACCACTTTCGCAACTGCGTTGTGACGCTCCAAATACTCTCTGGAACCTTACACCGGGCATCCACCTGCGATGTGCTGGATGGTCTCGCCAGCTTTCTTGCAGAGACGACAGTGATCTTGGACGTCGGCTTCGAGGATGTATCGCTCATAGTTCTTCGTGCGCACCACTTGATCCTGAATGGCAAAGACGAACCCCTCCGTTTCAGCGAAGAGGCCCGCAGTTCGGAGCCATTCCGTCGAGGCTTTCAAGTCGGTGCGCTCCCCAGTGAGCTCGGCGGCAAATCTGCCATATTATTATTATTATTATTATTATTAATTATTATTATTATTATTATTATTTTTATTATTATTATTATTATTATTATTATTATTATTATTATTATTATTATTATTATTATTATTATTATTATTATTATTATTATTATTATTATTATTATTATTATTATTATTATTATTATTATTATTATTATTATTATTATTATATAAAATCGATAGGGGAGAGAAAGCTAGATATGTTAACTCAAAAACATGAAATAAGACTCTCCTATCAGACGGAATCAATAGGGGATAATTACAAGGGGGGTGAGGGGGGGGGGTAGGGGGTAAGGGCGCTATATTTAGTTCTTCGCGCACAAGTCAAACGGCTTGCCGTATGTGGCTGGAATTTTCGGTGAACACTCGTGACCACTGCACTTGATAATTTGTAATTCTTTTTTTAGGAATACCCATTACAGGGTGCATACCACCTATACCTGATGTTCCTCTCTTTAATTAACTAACTAGGTCTGTTAGGGTGTTTGGATATTAGGGAAGGATTGTCCGAGGGCTATTAGTAGGACTAAATCCCAGCATTTCCCTTTGCGACTGAGGAAAACCTCAAAAAAAAACTTCAGTCAGGACTGCCGGTGGCCGGAATCGAACCGTCGACCTCCCGAACTAGAGCCTCGCGTCTTACACCTGTGCTACCTCTATCGGTACTGTTGACATAACCGGCACAATTCGTCAAGATGCCAAAAATTAATTACTGAAAACAAAATATTTGTTAATTTAGTTATTTAAATTAAAACTTACACTTGCATTTAAATGCAATTTTACGCATAGGTCCACATTGACGGTACTAACAAACAATTGACAATACTTTTCAAAATTGTCACTGTAACTGCCATGTTATAAAAAAATATTTTTTATTTACTGCAATTAATTTCTTAATTTGTTACAGTGTTCAACCGATATGGTTCGCATTTACGGATTATTGAAGTAAGATGCACATAGTATCACAAACAATAGCGTACGCAATCAGACCTTTCTTACTTGGTATTTAGAATATCGATAGCTATCATAGAATGGCTAAAATTACGTGTTATCTTTGATGACTTTCACGGCAAACATGCAAAAGTTAAAACGAACTTTGTCGACGATTTAAAATGCTTTCATCATAGTTATTGTTTGATTTTACAATATCACGTTTAAGATCTAGCCTGTATCTACATTATGCAAATTTATATATACCCTAAGGTTGTAACTAAAACCGCCATCTTGTAAAAAAACTATAAATTTAATTTAAAGGTATTTCTTTGTAAAATAAATATGGTATGAAAATGATTTGTTTGATTTATTGACAAAAGAAAGTTGCCATCTGCCAACGTGGAGCGTTTTCTTAGTAATGAATAATATAACAGCTAGATCAAAATTAGTGTCGTGTGTTGCGCCTGAGAATCCACCCAGACTGCAGGACTTGTTCCAAGGAAGTCACAAATATATTCGAATACCGTGTAGTAATTTATTGGTACTGAATAAAAAATAATTCACTAAATTAAGAGTAGCTTTATGTATTCTGGAAACAGAACAATCTACTTGATTGTATAGACTAAATGACTCTCTCGGGAATGGCCACCATTCCACAATGAGTTTCAATTGATACAACATCTTGTATTTTACTCTAAACACGTAAAAAACCAATCAAATAATTGTAGCAAAGTAATTTTTTATGTGGGAACTCCTTTGGACATCTTCTGTCATTTAAAAGTATAATTTACGAATATCTCACGACACTGTACCGGCCTGAACGCATACAAATCTAATAGACAAGGCCACTTTCTCGCCCTGAGTGATGCAAGAAGCAAATCGTAAAACATTTTGTCAACAAGTGTTTTTAGACTTATTCGACCATGCTGAACACGAAAATCTCTGTTGACATCTCGAAATCTGGACAGGAAGCCCGGAATTCAAGATGGCGGCCAAGATGGCTTCGTATTTTTTATTTTCTATATCTCGCACATCTGACTTATTAGTCCATGTCGTAAGACTAATTTGACTTTAATACAACCGCAAATTGTTGTTGTAACCTCAAAATCTTGACCGAAAACCAGTAATTCAAGATGGCGGTCAAGATGGCGTCGTTGTTTTGATTTTGTATATCTCGTACAATTACGAGATAAACCACATGTTTATAGACTAATTCGACCTTGCTGAGTACGAAAATCGCTTTTAACA
Organism: Isoperla grammatica; assembly: GCA_945910005.1. NCBI lineage: Eukaryota > Metazoa > Arthropoda > Insecta > Plecoptera > Perlodidae > Isoperla > Isoperla grammatica. Next base: position 38,745,298 of record OX246745.1, read on the forward strand.
CGCCGAAATCTGTACCGCAAACCAAAAATTCAAGATGGCGGCCAAGATGACGACGATAGTTCGATATCTAACACGTCTAACGATCTATCCACATGTTTTTTAGACTCAGCGCGCTTTCCGAATGCGAAAATTGGTGTTGACACCTGGAAAGTTTGAACGGTTACCCAGAATTCAAGATGGCGGCCAAAATGGCGACTTTTAATTTTAAATATCTTGCACATCAAGGGATGGGTCTAAAGTAGCAGGAATAGCTACTTAAGTAACAAATAATAAGGACCACGTAACAGTCACAGCCAAAACGTTTAATGTAAACACTATGTGTCTAATCAACATTCACACTGATGCATCGTCCTCTGCATTTGCAGATTTTTGTGCATACCAATTCAAACTTCTGGCATCCACAGGTCCTGGTTGCGCACTGGGTCTTGCATCCACAAGTTATTATATCAGTGCACGCTTTGGGGATGGGTGCTAGCGTCATTAATAATGGTAGCAGAGCACCGTTCTCCAACTTCCACCCACACTCCTCAGGAGGTAAGAGGTGGACATCTGGCTGATGTGCGTGCTCCCATACGCGAACCTGAAATGTACAAAAATGAGCGTTTGGGTGATGGGACTAGATATTATTCTAGAGAAGATGTTACTTACTTGGTAATGACTCCTCAAGATGTGATAGCGTAGCGCATCACTAGTGGGTGGCAGTGCCTCAGGTTTCCGGACAGAACCGAACAGGTGGTGCCTTGCAGTGTCACCTGTCTTTATTTCTGAATCGACCTGATTAAAACATGGCCAAATTAAGTTTGATTTGACATTGTCAGAAACATACCTCTTTTGAGCACGTAATTTATTTAATTTACCTTGTAAAGTTGCACCAGAAATATCTCTGCATTCTCGACGACAGTAGCTTCAAGGGGTAGCTGCTCAAGCCCATTTAGAAGGTTGTATGCTCCAGCAGTCGTGAAGACCGCCCACGCTACTTTTTTGGAGATGGTCGCGAAGTGTGATGTGGAATCGCACCCCGTAAGTACATGGAAGGACAGGATGTTATTCATCTGGTTCACCGTTAGAGTGGAGCAAATAGTGTCAATGGGAACGTACTTCGTGTCCTTCGCCGTACCACTCATCACTGGAGAAACTTCACGTCCCTTGAAGAAAATAAGGCTGATCTTGACCGTGTCCTCTCCGAATAACTACTGATACATGACTTTGGTGACTTAAAAGTTATTGTGTCAGGAGGCTTTGATGATGAGCGTATGGTCAAGTCAAGCCTGAAAGAAATGTCAGTGGTCTATTCTCATCGCAAGAGGAGGCTGATACTCGCGTCATCTTGCATGCCGTCCACAGTGACTTCGATAATGTCGTGGTGATGGCGAGGGACACTGACATATTTTGTCTTCTTCTTATCCATCACTTCAACAAAATTATAAGTACCACCGTGTGGATGATGAGTGGTACGGCGTAGACACGAAGTACGTTCCCATTGACACTATTTGCTCCACTCTACCGGTGTACCAGATGAATAACATTCTGCCCTTCCATGCACTTACAGGGTGCGATTCCACATCACCCTTGGCGACCATCTCCAAAAAAGTAGCGTGAGCGTTCTTCACGACTGCTGGAGCATACAACCTTCTAAATGGGCTTGGGCAGCTACCCCTTGAAGCTACTGTCGTCGAGAATGCAGAGATATTTCTGGTGGTGCAACTTTACAAGGTAAATTAAAAAATTACATGCTCAATAGAGCTATGTGACTGACAATGTCAAATCAAACTTAATTTGGCCATGTTTTAATCAGGTCGATTCAGAAATAAAGACAGGTGACACTGCAAGGCACCACCTGTTCGGTTCTGTCCGGAAACCTGAGGCACTGCCACCCACTAGTGACGCGCTACGCTATCACATCTTGAGGAGTCATTACCAAGTAAGTAACATCTTTTCTAGAATAACATCTAGTCCCATCACCCAAACGCTCATTTTTGTACATTTCAGGTTCGCGTATGGGAGCACGCACATCAGCCAGATGTCCACCTCTTATCTCCTGAGGAGTGTGGGTGGAAGTTGGAGAAATGTGCTCTGCCACCATTATTAATGACGCTAGCACCCATCCCCAAAGCGTGCACTGATATAATAACTTGTGGATGCAAGACCCAGTGCGCAACCAGGACCTTTGGATGCCAGAAGTTTGAATTGGTATGCACAAAAATCTGCAAATGCAAAGGACGATGCATCAGTGTGAATGTTGATTATAGACACATAGTGTTTACATTAAACGTTTTGGCTGTGACTGTTACGTGGTCTTTATTATTTGTTACTTAAGTAGCTATTGCTGCTACTTTAGACCCATCCCTTGATGTGCGAGGTATTTAAAATTAAAAAGTCGCCATTTTGGCCACCATCTTGAATTCTGGGTAACCGTTCAAACTTTCCAGGTGTCAACACCAATTTTCGCATTCGGAAAGCGCGAATTAGTCTAAAAAACAAGTGGACTAGATCGTAAGACGTGCTAGATATCGAAATACCGACGTCATCTTGGCCACCATCTTGAATTTTTGGTTTGCGGTACAGATTTCGAGGTGTTAAAAGCGATTTTCATACTCAGCAAAGTCGAATTAGTCTATGAACTTATGGTTCAGCTCGTAATTGTACGAGATATACAAAATCAAAACAACAACGCCATCTTGACCGCCATCTTGAATTACTGGTTTTTGGTCAAGATTTTGGGGTTACAACAACAATTTGCCGTTGTATGTAAGTCAAATTAGTCTAACGACATGGACGTATAAGTCAGGTGTGCAAGATATAGAAAATAAAAAATACGAAGGCATCTTGGCCACCATCTTGAATTCCGGGCTTCCTGTCCAGATTTCGAGATGTCAACAGAAATTTTCGTGTTCAGCATGGTCGAATTAGTCTAAAAACACTTGTTGACAAAATGTTATACGATTTGCTTCTTGCATCGTTAAAAACGCACTTTTCTCTGAAAGTAGCCTTGTCTATAATGGTGAAACGCATGTGGTGAAGGTTGATCAATCAAACTCGGCAAAAGTGCTGCGATCTCTTATCCGTTGCGCCTCCCAATAGAACGAAGGTCCTTGGTCGAAGATCAAGCATTAGGTCAAGCTTAAATTTTGTTTATTATTTCTGGTTCGGTTAAGTATCAAATGTGAACACACAGGATTCTACGAACATTAATCAAATACCATCTTGATATTCTGTTGTTCTTCTTTCAATTTAATGCCTTCACATAAATTTAAATACAGGTAAAAACACATATGACATATTAAGTATAATATTTCGATACTACTGCCTTTTCTCGTGATACATAAAACACCATCTGCATACCTGAAATCAACTAGCTATTAATTGTAGAGAGAAATATCTCCTTTGTTGTAAAGATGACAATCGGGTAAAGTAGGAGATCATATTCCGATGTATAAATGAAAGCACATGATGTTATGCAGAAAGAGAACACTGATTTTTATTTCAGAGTCAGAAAAAAGTAGAGGTAGCCAAATAATGGGTGTGCAATATAACCAATACCCACAAGAAACGAAATAATAAATAAGATAACAACCAGTGACAATCACTGTTTGATGCGAGTTAGAACGGCCAAGTGGTTAGTTAGCTCCTTACGAGCTGCTAGATGAACAGCTAGAGGATGAAGAGCTGTCAACGTCAATATGAAGATCAGCACTTGATGACGAGGATGAAGAAGATGACGAAGACGATGAGGAAGATGAGCAAGACGAAGAGCTGTCGTCTTCAACATGAATGTGTAATTCGTCACTTGATGAACAGCTCGATGATGATGAAGATGATGATGATGAAGATGAAGAGGAAGATGAGCAAGACGAAGAGCTGTCGTCTTCAACATGAATGTATAACTCATCACTATCACTACTTGAAGAGCACGACGATGACGACGATGACGACGATGACGAGGAAGATGACGAAGATGAAGAGCTGTCGTCTTCAATCCACAGATGGACTTCGTCGTCACTCGATGAAGAGCTAGACGAGCATGACGACGATGAAGTTGACGATGATGAAGAAGAAGAAGAGCTGTCGTCTTCAACCCACAGGTGGACCTCGTCACTTGATGAAGAGCTTGACGATGAAGACGATGAAGACGACGAACTGGAGTCGCAGCAATCTCTCTTCAAACGAGCGTCTCCCTCTTGAATGACTTCATTCGATGGGTCGACGACAACAAACGCCTAGAAATAGAGAAACATTTATTTGTAAAATAATTTCACTTTCTAAACATGTACGATTGTAAGTATAGCTTCTTGTGAAGTGGCATTTATTTCCCTTACCACGGGTTCAGAGCTTTATCAAAACAATCTGGCTTGCTGATCCGTTTTAAAATGGGATGTAACAATGTTGGTTAACATATTGTTAGTAAACGCAACACTGCCAGAACAGGAAACAACTAGATTTAAACTTAAAGGCAAAACTTGAACTAGCATTTACGATTCATTTTTTGTTTTACAAGATGTATACTGGTATGTCTATCGTGTGTTACTCGTGTGAAGGGTGAAATCCTCCTACCTGTGAGCCAGCATAGAGCGCAGCCAGAAGGCAGAATACCAAAGTGAGCTTCATGGTGGTCTAGTAGTTCTACTTGCTGGACACAGCTGAGACTGTTGATTCTCTCCTGAACACAGTTACTTTTATATACAGCAGTAGGGATGTTTGTTTAGCACTTTTCTAACCTTGTTTGCGCCATCATAAATATTTCTTTTTACAGAAACGTGATAATATCGTCGAAACATTGTCCAATGTCAAATAAAGTTTACAGTTTCATAAAACATTCAAATCAAAACTTGAATGTATTAAGCACACGACTTCCTCTTTGGAGACTTTTGTTTGTTGTTATTGCATTTTATTACAACGCTTATATTAACTTGCCTTGTTTGTCTGGACGAAATCTTTGAATCGATATTCCACCTACTTCTTGTTGTTTGATCAAGCTGAAATTTTTTACACAGACGTATTCCTGATGACAATACATGAATCAATTGTCATATTTACTAAATTGTCAATTAATTCATCATAATTAATTAATTAATGTTTTACATGGAAATCGATGAATCTTTGAATCGATATTTCACCTACTTTTAAATGTCCGATCAAGCTGACATTTTGTACACAGACGTATTTCTAATGACAATACATGAATCAACTGTCATATTTACTAAATTGTCAATTAATTCATCATAATTAATTAATTAATGTTTTATATGGAAATCGATGTTTAACCCACTTTCTAACGTTAAATCGAATTGAAAGTTTTCACACAGACGTATTTCTAATGACGATACACGAATCAATTGTCATATTTACTAAATCGTCAATTAATTCATCAAAATTAATTAATTAATGTTTTATATGAAAATCGATGTACAGTCCACTTCCTAACGTCAAATCGAGTTGAAAGTTTTTACACAGACGTATTTTTAATGACTTCACACGAATCAATTGTCATATTAACTAAATAATCAATTAATTTATCATAATTAATTAATTGATGTTTTATATGGGAATCGATGTTAAACCCACTTTCCAACGTCAAATCGAGTTAAAAGTTTTCACACAGACGTTTTCTTAATGGCAATACACGAATCAATTGTCATATTAACTAAATAATCAATTAATTCATCAAAATTAATTAATTAATGTTTTATATTGGAATCGATGTTTCACCCACGTTCCAACGTCGAATGGAGTTGAAAGTTTTCACATAGACGTATTCTTAATGACAATACATGAATCAATTGTCATATTTACTAAATATTCAATGAAGCCATCATAATTAATTAATTGATGTTTTATATGGAAATCGATATTTCACCCACTTCCGAACGTCAAATTGAGCTCAAAAAGTTTTCACACAGACGTATTCTTAATAACAATACACGAATCAATTGTCATATTTATTAAATAATTAATTAAACCATCATAATTAATTAATCGATATTTCACCCACTTCCCAACGTCCGATCGAGCTGAAATTTTCACACAGTCGTATTTTCTAAATGACAATATATGAATCAATGATCAGATTCACTTATTAATTAATCCACTATGGTTAAATTATTAAACAATTAGCTTCATATGGGAAATTAGTCACAGCTAGTGAGGATGGGCCAACCACATGCAGGCATGGTTCGGGACTAAAATATCCGTGACGAAAGCATCGGATATGTTTCTATGCAGCAAGAATGTCAACACGCTCCACTTGTAAGTATGGTACAACCCCGTGCGGTGAGTCATTCACCATGTACGCATAGGTGCGTTCCCTTCGCGTGGTTCGACCTCACAGTTGATCGTTGGTGTTAGTTGGTGGTAGTGCTCTCACAGTGCTCTCGGAGCACACTCTAAAAGATAAGGTCCACTGATAGACCATCGGGTCTATCCTTTTTGCAACTCCCACAAATAAAATTTTACAAGTATACACTCTATTGCTAAAGGCAGTGGACGTGTCCGAATTCATCGAAAAATGTATACTTTTTATCTTAGCTCAAACTTGACATTGTGAAAAGTACGGTAGTGACGTAATTTCCAGTGTCTGAATTAGAAGTTTGCAAGTAGAAGTTGGCGAGACTGCGAGAACACAGATCATTCCTGTTCGTGCACTCAACTTGAGTACTTAAAAAAGTCATGGCAAGCGCAAACACTACACGTGAGAAAATATGGAAACGTAAGTAACCATGCATTTAAATATTATGTATTGTAATAGGCCTAGATGTTTAAATGTTGACAAAAATTGCGTTTATGATCATTATTAATAGAATGTGTAGCCTATAGGCCTAGTTACTTTGCCAAATTCTCCCAAAGCCACATAACCCTACTTTTCATAAGCATTATTGGCCGATCGCTGGATCGTGCATGAACGGAACTGTCCGAAATTTAAGTTTGCAATGCGAACACGCTAGTTTGCGAGTGAAGTTAACAAGTACAAGTACACAAGTATGCAGTCTTCTAAATTCGGACACGTCCAGTGAGCATATATTCGATTGCATGATTCTTTAAGACTAAAAAGTATAAAATAATATTACATAAAAAAAATACTTTTTTTAAAAAACAACGCTTATATTAAAATGCACTAAAAAGTAAAAAATAAATTTTCGCCCAACAAATTTTTGCCTCACTCGAAAAATAAAAGCATTGGGCGCTTGCGGTATTGACATAGATTGCAGTATTCTGCTGTTTATGCAGGGAAAGCGCCCAACGCTTTTATTTTCCGAGTGAGGCAAAAATTTGTTGGGCGAAAATTTATTTTTTACTTTTTAGTGCATTTTAATATAAGCGTTGTTTTTTAAAAAAAGTATTTTTTTCATGTAATATTATTATTCAGTTGGATGACGAAATTTCAATGTTTCCGTTTATATATGAAGCGACGCAATATTTTTGTTTCACCGATTCCGTACGCGTCGCTGTATGCTCGTTATGATATACGAATCAAATGTTCACGAATGTCATCATCCTATTAGTCTTTTTGAGTAAAGCTACTTGTATTAAGCAAATACCTGGCATTTATTTACATTAACGTTATCCAACTTAAACACATTGTTTACGTTTAAAAAGTTTGTCGAGCGGGCAACGAATTTTCTCTACTAAACATGATATTATGCATTAGAATTTGGAGTTAAATATCTCTTAACATAAAAAATGATAGAACGATGGTTCAAAATTTGTTTGGAGAATAAATGTTGCATTAGGGTCAGGGCCCAGAATCACAAAAGGTCTTAACATCAGCTAGGCTTACTGTAGGACACTAGATTATGGCACGTTATTGGCTGATACTTTAGGCACTTTCGGGAGTTTGTACTTTCGGGATTCTGTACATTTGGTAGATATGACATTCGTGAATATGCACTTTTGGTAAATTGCATATTCAACAATTTGCTCTTTCGGTAATAAAGATATTCGGTGGTTAAGACTTAGGTTAATTTGAGCATTCGTGATATCGAACTTTCGTGGTTTTGCTCTTTCGTTAAATTGGATATTCGTAGCTTAACACTTCGTTAAGTTATACTTTCGACGTGTTACACGTTCGTGATTTTAAACATTCGCGATTTTAATGGTCACGCTTTGAAATTAAGGGCGTTTATACAAGGTTTCATTCTGATTGGATTGTCGAGATGGTTGAACACGCCATCCCCAAGTCCCTTCAAATTCACATACACCTTTGCTTTTAATGAACAAAATGGGCAAAAAAACTGAACCTGCTAGCTAATACTTGATGGCAGCAGGGACCTGTTGGATAAAACAAATTTGACTGGATTAAAACACAGAGCTTTCAAAATATATACAGCTTGTCAAGCAACCACACGAAATACTAAAGGAATCTTTGAAGTAGTTATACATGAACACTTTGATGTATATACAATGTGTATGTGACATGTCTATAAAAATAAAAACAGTTAAACAAAAGCGTAGCCATGTTTTGGTTCGGGGTGGAGGGGGGGAATCAATTTTACATGATTGGGGTGGGGTATTCTTTCTCCTCAATAATAACAGGGTTTTGCAGCCGCTTTTGCCATTGGACGCATGTTTAAAAGGTTTATAAAAAGAGGACAACTACCGGTATCAATGTTATGAATAAATTATATTGAGAATTTATATACTCCTTTTATTTCAATTTCTGGGGGGGGGGGGGGGTTCGAGCACTTTGATCCCCCCCTATGCTCCTGCAGTTCCAACTATCATCTAAGAGTGCACCAACACCGAAGGCCCATTCCAATAATTTCCAGCCTTATCCAAGCCTACATAGGATAATTCCTTCTTGATGTGCGGACGGAAGGTTTATGGCTCGATTCCCCGTTTGATCAAGCGTTTTCACACCTTTGTTTATGACATGTTTATCAACTTTCTATACATGAAAATGATCAATTTAGAGCCGCGTCATTGTAAAGAAATGGGTATTCAATTGTATTTGATTGGCTATTGCAGTGGTTCCCAACCGGGGTGCCGGAAACGTCTGCTAGGGGTGCCGCGAAATTTTCTTTGAAATTATAAACGAAATTAAGTGTTTTTAAATATTTCGAAAATAAAAATTATAAAGATTTATATAAAAAATGTATGGATTTTTGAAGTAAGATGCACATAGTATCACCAACAATAACGTACGCACTTAGACCTTGCTCACTTTGTATTTAAAATATCGATACCTATCAGAGAATGGCTACAATTACGTGGTAAATTTGATGACTTTCACGGCAAACATCCAAAAGTAACAACGAGCTTGGTGGAAAACTTAAAAAGCTGTTATTATGATTTTTATGATTTTATTTTTTTCATTATAATGATTTTATAATGATAAAGCCTGCCATGTATCGACATTAAACAACCATCTTTACACCGTGAATTAATTAGTTTATGAGATAGAGCCTAAGAGCACAGTTAAATGAAATTATGCGGAAATCTATTGAAAAGTCTACTTGAAGGTTTTCACTTATTTTAACAAAACTTCTAAACGGATTTAAAATTATTTCGTGTAGTTTTCAAAAACATATCGGGAAATAATGTAAACAAATTTTAGGTTGTAGCTTAAACCGCCAGGTTGTAAAAAAAATATATGTTCTTTATAAAGATTTTTTTGTAAGAGTAATAATATATGCAAATATCTTGATTGATTATTTGAAAAAAAAAATAGCACATTTGCCAAAGTGGAGCGTTTTTCTAGTAATGAATAGTATAACAACTAGATCGAGATAAGTGTCGCGTGTTTCGCGCGAGAATCCGCCGGGATAATAGGACTCGTCCCAAGGAAGTCACCAATATGTTCGAATATTGTGTAGTAATTTATTGGCACTAAAATTAAAAATGATTTATTGAATTATGAGTAGCTTTACGTATTCTGGAAACAGAAGAACAAGGTACTCTTTTTAGACTAAATGAGCCTCTCGGGAATGCCCATTTGTCCACCCTGAGTTTCAAGCTACCACATCTCGTATTTTACTTTAAACACGTATAAAACCAATCAAATAATTGTAGCCATCTTATTTACCTTTCATGTAAAAAATCATATGAACATCTTCTGTCATTTTAAAGTATAATGTATGAATATCTCACTACAATGTACCAAGCTGCAGGCATACACATCTAGTGGGGTTAACGTAAAATGGTGTAAATGGGGTAAAATGGTGATGGTTGATCAACAAACCTCGGCGTCAGGGCTGCGATCTCTTATCCGTTGCGCCTCCCAATTTTACGAAGGTCCTTGGTCAAAGATCAAGCGTTAGGTCAAACTTGAACTTTGCTTATTATTTCTAGTTCGGTTAAGTATCAAATGTGGACACACAGGATTCTACGAACATTAATCAAATACCATCTTCATATTCTGTTGTTCTTCGTTTAATTTAATGCCTTCACATAAATGTAAATTTTTGGTAAAAAGTCATATAACATATAAAAGATAATATTTCAATACAACTGCATTCTCTCGTGCTATTTCAAATATTTTCTGGACGCCCAAAGTCATTAAGCTATTAAGTGTAGCGAGAAATACCTCCTTTGTTGTAAAAATGACAGTTGGGTAAAATGGGAGATCATATTCCGATGTATAAATAGCACACAATGTTATTGAGGAAGAAACATTGATTTTTATTTTAGTAAGAACAAAGTAGAGGTAGCCAAATAATGGCTGTACAAGATAATCATGACCCACAAGAAACGAACTTAACAAGTTATATCATAAGCATTTACAATCACTGTTTGATGCGAGTTAGAACGGCCAAGTGGTAAGTAAGCTTCTTACGAGCTGCTAGATGAACAGCTAGAGGATGAAGAGCTGTCAACGTCAATATGAAGATCAGCACTTGATGACGAGGATGAAGAAGATGACGAAGACGATGAGGAAGATGAGCAAGACGAAGAGCTGTCGTCTTCAACATGAATGTGTAATTCGTCACTTGATGAACAGCTCGATGATGATGAAGATGATGATGATGAAGATGAAGAGGAAGATGAGCAAGACGAAGAGCTGTCGTCTTCAACATGAATGTATAACTCATCACTATCACTACTTGAAGAGCACGACGATGACGACGATGACGAGGAAGATGACGAAGATGAAGAGCTGTCGTCTTCAATCCAAAGATGGACTTCGTCGTCACTCGATGAAGAGCTAGACGAGCATGACGACGATGAAGATGACGATGATGAAGAAGAAGAAGAGCTGTCGTCTTCAACCCACAGGTGGACCTCGTCACTTGATGAAGAGCTTGACGATGAAGACGATGATGACGACGAACTGGAGTCGCAGCAATCTCTCTTCAAACGAGCGTCTCCCTCTTGAATGACTTCATTCGATGGGTCGACGACAACAAACGCCTAGAAATAGAGAAAACGTGTATGCCTAAGATGCTTTCATTACTGATTACCTGCAGAGGGATATATAAGAAGGAAAATAGCAATTTAAAACGAAAAATGTTCGTAATCAAAATCTACTATTGCTTTTGTAGGTGAAATAGGTGTTTGGCATTTACGAGCCTTTTCACAAATGGATGATGGATGGTGGATACCGCAATTATATTAAACTCATAGATACAACCATGAACGTCAACAATTAGAGAACGTTTGTGTCTAAAACTGTCGACACGAATTTCTTTATTTTAATTCCGATGTATACTGGTATGTCTATCGTGTGTTACTCGTGTAAAGGGTGAAATCCACCTACCTGTGAGCCAGCATAGAGCGCAGCCAGAAGGCAGAATACCAAAGTGAGCTTCATGGTGGTCTAGTAGTTCTACTTGCTGGACACAGCTGAGACTGATGATTCTCTCCTGAACACAGTGACTTTTATATACAGCAGTAGGGATGTTTGTTTAGCACTTTCCTAACCTTGTTTGCGCCATTATAAATATTTTCTTTATACAGAAACGTGAAAATATCGTCGAAACATTGTCCAATGTCAAATAAAGTTTACAGTTTCATAAAACATTCAAATCACAACTTAAATGTTTTAAGAACACGACTTCCTCCTTGAAGACTTTCGTTTGTTGTAACTGCATTTTATCTAGTTTGATGACGAAGCTTCAATGTTTCCTTACATATATAAAGCGGCGCAATATTTTTGTTTTTACCGATTCTGTACGCGTCCCTGTATGCGTTTACTGATATACGAATCAAATGCTCACAAATATCATCATCCTATTAATCTATTTGAGTAAAAAACTACTTGTATTATGCCTCTTACTACAATGTCCAGTTAAAGTGTCAAGTAAATTTAACTGTCAGGTAAGCTAAGTTTAGTGTATTTCTATTGGCCGTTGTCATGGTGAAAACAATTTTACTGAAAAGTAGATTTTAGCTGGACATCGAAATACCGGCCCTTAATCAAATACCTGGCATTTATTTACATTAACGTTGTCAAACTTAAACACTTTGATTACGTTTAAGAAGTTGGTCGAGCGGGCAACGAATTTTCTCTACTAAAGTGTATTCCAACGAATGAATTCACTGCCGTTTTTGCACGCAACTGCTATGCGCGCCAAGGGTCTTCCCCCACCACCCGGACGCGCGCTCAGAGTGAGAGACTGCTCGTAAATTATACCTGTCCTGTCCTGTTGTAAATGTCCTCTATTCATACTGTAGTCACACATACAAAATCCACAGATTCATTATTTCGTAAGTTTTAACACGTTATTTGGATTCTTGAATAAAAACCAATACGTTTCCATGTTTGAATCGTCCTAATAGGCCAACAGCTTCATAAAGAAGAAACAGTCACTACTTTGCCGTATACTCTCAGTCACTATACAAATGCATTACTTAGGAGTTATTATAAATTATTGTAAATTATAAATACAAATTTATTTTTATTATATTTATTTTGTTTTATTATTTAAAACAGGAAATTCTGCGACATGTGTAAAGTTTTAACTCATTTTTTTATTGACTGACAGTTTCCGTCATGGTGTTTGTTACATGTTTTTATCACTCATTTGTTCATTTGTTTATATTTATCTTCAGTGCTTAATTAAACCATGTTTGTATTATTCGTCATTTGTGGGTTCTGTACCTGTTGAGAGTTGATGTTATGCAATAAACAAATAGGCCTAAATAAATAACTAAACTTGGTATACATAACAATTCACAGATCATGCACGAAGGCATTCGCACACTAAAATAGAAACTTGTTTTCACTTTATGAGCCATATAGTGTGAATACAAGTGTTCATAGTCGACCCCTACCCCATTGGAAATCTGTATAAACTGTTGCTAATTATTTTATACGTGATATTTTCCATACAAAAAAACCCTAGCAAATAGTGTTGAGTTCTAATGCAATTAATCATCGACTCTGAATTCGTACGGACCTCAGTCTTATGCGCTCTGCTGATACACACCCACGCACGAGTCGATTATTATAATTTAGTTGTACAATAAACATTAAATCCGTCGTCTCACGTCGAAGACACGAAACCGTCGACTAATCTTTCCAACAAAAGGCAATTATTTAACAAAAGAGCATTGAAGATGTTGTTTCCCTGCCAGATGTCATTTTTCGATGTCGCCAAGTCACTTACAGGTGTATCGCGGGACATTCAACTTTCTTTCAAAATATAGTAAGGGGTAGGACGAGTGACAAAAGAATGCGTTGATGAGTAAAGGTGATGTGACAATTGTGTAAGGAAGGGTTGGTCAGTTAGAGGTGACTGACCCGCTTATTCCGCACGTGCGATTTGGGATTTGCCGATGGTTCGCCGTTTTCGACTTTGAAAGAATGATCATCATAATTTACGTATTATAACTTGGATCATCTTCCATCTATAGGCCTATTATGCCCATTATGCCTATTATTATGCCTATTATGCCACTTTCCACATCCAATTAACGTATGTGTTGTGATTAATCGGTTACGTCATCTGAAGAAGTTATTCATACCGTATTGAAGTGTCAGTATTATCTTCTTGTGATGTAGTCGGTCTATTGGGACGTTTCAAACATAAAAACGTGTTGATTTTTATTCAAGAATCCAAATAATTGGTTAAAAGTTAAGAAACTTTGAATCTGTAGATTTTGTATGTGTTACTGAAGCGATTAGCTGTATCAATAGAGACTGAATAGAGGGCATCTTGACAGGAATAATTTACGGCCAGTCCCTCGAACTCGCCGCGCGGCCGAGTAGTGGGAGAAGACCCTTGGCGGGGTCGGAGGGGAAATGCGGCTACGTCAGTGAATTCATTCGTTGGAATACACTTTAGACATGATATTATGCATTGGAATTATTTTGTAGTTAAATATCTCTTAACATGTAAAAAAGATTGAACGATGGTTCAAAATTTGTTTAAAGAATAAAATATGTGGCATTAGTGTCAGGGCCCGGAATCACAAAAGGTCTTAACTTCAGCTGGGCTAACTGTAGAACACTAGATTATGGCACGTTTTTGGCTGATACTTTCGGCACTTTCGGTAGATTGTACTTTCTGGATTCTGTAGAATTCGGTAGATATGGCATTCGTGAATATGCACTTTTGGTACATTGCAGATTCAACGATTTGCTCTTTCGGTGATTAAGACATTCAATGGTTTACACTTTGGTAAATTTAAGTATTCGTGATATTGAACTTTTGTGGTTTTCCTCTTTTCGTAAATTGGATATTCGTAACTTTACACTTCGATAAGTTATACTTTCGACGTGTTTCACTTTCTGATTTTAAACATTCGCGATTTTAATGGTCACGCTTTGAAATTAAGGGCGTTTATACAAGGTTTCATTCTGATTGGATTGTCGAAATTATTGAACACGCCTTCCCCAAGTCCATTCAAATTCACATAGGCCTTTGCTTTTAATGAACAAAATGGGAAAAAAGACTGCACCTGCTAGCTAATACTTGATGGCAGCAGGCGCCTTTTGGATAAAACAAATTTGACTAGATCAAAACACACAGAGCTTTCAAAATATATACAGCTTGTCAAGCAACCACACGAAATACTATAAATGAATCTTTGAAGTAGTTTTACATGAACACGTTTATTTATATACAATGTGTATCTGACACATCTATAAAAATAAAATAAGTTGAACAAAAGCGTAGCTATGTACTGGTTCGGCGTGAAGGGGGGGAATAAATTTTACCTGACTGTGTGTTCTGTGTGTTCTTTCTCCTCAATAGTAACAGGGTTTTGCAGCCGCTGTTGCCATTGGACGCATGTTTGAAAAGGTTTACGAGAGAGTACATCTATCAATGTTATGAATAAATCATAATGAGTATTGTGACAATACATACCCCACAGTAGACACATATTTTAATTAATTTGATTAATCATATTTATGTATTAATTATCCTTATTACTTAAGTAATATTAACTCATAATTGTTCATATTATCGGCAATAATGATAATTAAAATAATATCAGCAATATTCAATCTAACAATGACTTCAATTGGACAGTTCAAAGCAATCAATGTTTTTCTATACAACTATACATCCATTCTACCACTTTCGATCTTTGAAGCCATCTGACACCCTTCAAATAACCTTGGAAGACACTTCTACGCAGCTCTGACAACCAAGACACAGTTACCACAGCCTTCACACCCCTCTGCAGTCGAAATGGTCGCATCCACTCGGCCAATTCCTGGAAATACTACGCCAGATTCCAAAACAAACCCCACCTCACCTGCAAGACAGGCCACCGAGAATGTTCGAGAGACGGTAGGGGGAACAGCATCGAACATCGCGCGACACAGTCGTTCGACAGATTTAGAGAGAAGTCAGTCGTTCTTGTCAAGGCGTCTCGAGTTTCCCGGCTGGAACAGCAGCCCAGCAACAACGTCTCGAACATCGTCATCGCAGAAGACCACGATATACATCGATAACATTACGTACATCATAAATTAACAATATACTTACTGCTGATGCGAGTGACGGTGTGACCATTACGTAAGTACAGGCCTGTACGGTCGGCGATTGAGATAACATCATCAAATTCGTTTTTATTAGAAAACAAACGCAAAAGAACAATATGAACATAAACATCATAAACAATTACGAACTGAATAAAGAACAAAGAATAGGCCTAGTAATCTCGTTTTAATTTTTGATTGCCGATGATTCATATTTTGTATTTATATTTTAATTTTATACTTGTGTGTTTTCAATAATAATACATCTTGTATTATTTTCAGCATTTTACCATTGTTGTAATTTGACCTTGATTCCTACCATTCTCACTCACTTTATTAATTAAATTCAAACAGTAATTTATTAATTAATCATTTATTTTAATAATGTTTTTGAAGACTCTTGTGCCTACCATCAATTTGAGCTAGTGAGAGAGGGCAGTGTTATATTTCAGTATTTATCATTATAATTTCTGGGGGGGTCAAGCACTTTGATCCCCCTCTCTCCACGCTCCTGCAGTTTTAACTATCATCTAAGAGTGCACCGACACTGAAAGCCTATTCCAATAATTTCCAGCATTATCTAAGCCTACATAGGATAATTCCTACTTGATGTGCGGACGGAAGGTTTATGGCTCGATTCCCCGTTTGATCAGCGTTTTCACACCTTTGCTTATGACATGATTAACAACTTTCTATACATGAAAACGATCAATTTAGAACCGCGTCATTGTAAAGAAATGGGTAACCAATTGTATTTCATTGGCTATTTCAGTGGTTCCCAACCGGGGTGCCGGAAACGTCTGCTAGGGGTGCTGCGGAATTTTCTTTGAAATTGTAAAACAAAATTTAGTGTTTTTGCATATTTTGAAAATAAAAATTACTAACATTTACATAAAAAAAATACGGATTATTGAAGTTAGATGCACATAGTATCACCAACAATAACGTACGCACTCAGACCTTTCTCACTTTGTATCTAGAATATCGATAGCTATCAGAGAATGGCTACAATTACGTGGTAAATTTGATGACTTTCACGGCTAACATTCAAAAGTTGACAACGAACTTGGTCGACAACTTAAAAAGCTTTTATAGTGATTTTTCAAAATCATTTTAAAGATAAAGCCTGCCGTGTATCTACATTAATCAATAATCTATACACCGTAAGTTAATTAGTTTATCAAATAGAGCCTAAGAGCACGGTTAAATGAAATTATGCGGAAATCTATTCAAAAATCTACTTGAAGGTTTTAACTTATGTTAACAAAACTTCTTAACGGATTTAGAAATATTTCGTGTAGTTTTCAAAATAATATCGGGAAATAATGTAAACAAATTGTACTGTTGTAACTTAAACCGCCAGGTTGTAAAAAAAATTATATGTTCATTATAGAGATATTTTTTTAAAAGAGTAATAATATATGCAAATATCTTGTTTGATTTATTGAAAAAAAATCGCACATTTGCCAACGTGGAGCGTTTTCCTAGTAATGAATAGTATAACAACTAGATCGAGATAAGTGTTGCGTGTTACGCGCGAGAACCCACCCGGACAATAGGACTTGTACCAAGTAAGTCACCAATATATTCGAATATTGTGTAGTAATTTATTGGCACTAAAATCATAAATGATTAATTGAATTCGGAGTAGTTTTATGTATTCTGGAAACAGAAGAACAAGTACTTTTTTTAAGACTGAATGAGCCTCTCGGGAATGCCCATTTGTCCACCCTGAGTTTCAAGCTACCACATCTCGTATTTAACTGTAGACACATATAAAACCAATCAAATAATTGTAGCCATCTTATTTAACTTTCATGTAAAAAATCATATGAACATCTTCTGTCATTTTAAAGTATAATTTATGAATATCTCACTACAATGTACCAGGCTGCAGGCATACACATCTAGTGGGGTTAACGTAAAATGGTGTAAATGGGGTAAAATGGTGATGGTTGATCAACCAACCTCGGCGTCAGGGCTGCGATCTCTTATCCGTTGCGCCTCCCAATTTTACGAAGGTCCTTGGTCAAAGATCAAGCGTTAGGTCAAACTTGAACTTTGCTTATTATTTCTAGTTCAGTTAAGTATCAAATGTGGACACAAAGGATTCTACGAACATTAATCAAATACCATCCTGATATTCTGTTGTTCTTCGTTAAATTTAATGCCTTCACATAAATGTAAATTTAGGTAAAAAGTCATTATGACATATTTAACATAATATTTCAATACAACTGCCTTCTTTCGTGCTATTTAAAGTATTTTTTAGACACCTGAAGTCACCTAGCTATTAAATATAGAGAGAAATACCTTCTTTGTTGTAAAGATTGCAATTGGGGTAAATGGAAGATCATATTCCTATGTATAAATGAAAGCACACAATGTTTTTGAGGCAGAAAAATTGATTTTTATTTCATTCAGAACAAAGTAGAGGTAGCCAAATAATTGGTGTACAAGATAATTATTACCCACAAGAAACGAACTTAACAAGTTATATCATAAGATTTTACAATCACTGTTGGATTCAAGTTAGAACGGCCAAGTGGTTAGTTAGCTCCTTACGAGCTGCTAGATGAACAGCTAGAGGATGAAGAGCTGTCAACGTCAATATGAAGATCAGCACTTGATGACGAGGATGAAGAAGATGACGAAGACGATGAGGAAGATGAGCAAGACGAAGAGCTGTCGTCTTCAACATGAATGTGTAATTCGTCACTTGATGAACAGCTCGATGATGATGAAGATGATGATGATGAAGATGAAGAGGAAGATGAGCAAGACGAAGAGCTGTCGTCTTCAACATGAATGTATAACTCATCACTATCACTACTTGAAGAGCACGACGATGACGACGATGACGAGGAAGATGACGAAGATGAAGAGCTGTCGTCTTCAATCCAAAGATGGACTTCGTCGTCACTCGATGAAGAGCTAGACGAGCATGACGACGATGAAGATGACGATGATGAAGAAGAAGAAGAGCTGTCGTCTTCAACCCACAGGTGGACCTCGTCACTTGATGAAGAGCTTGACGATGATGACGACGAAGACGACGAGCTGGAGTCGCAGCAATCTCTCTTCAAACGAGCGTCTCCCTCTTGAATGACTTCATTCGATGGGTCGACGACAACAAACGCCTCGAAATAGAGAAAACATTCATTTTTAAAATATATACAAATATTAAGCATGTAAATGGACATATAAGATGGTTAGTTGCAATTTCTGAAGTGGTATTGTTCTTAAAGGATGTGATCCAAAGAAATGTGAAAATGAGCCGTTCCCGCATAATCACACATTTATCTTCACAAATGCGGTTTCCCGTTTGTTTCATGATTCTTGGTTAAGTCGTTCAGTAGCTACAGCCGATTTTCTAAAGTGCCTCTCTCGGCTCTGACGTCACCAGGCCAGGCTCAGCAGGATGGCCCGCGAGGACTATAATTGGGTCGAGAGGAACGGTCAGGACTGTGATTCCCTGTGCAACTTTTACATCGTTATTTACACACACAAGCATGCATTGTGTTTGGTGTCTGCCTGCCTGCCTGTCTGTCTGTCTGTCTGTCGGTCTGTCTGTCTGTTTGTCTGTCTGCCTGCCTGTCTCTCTATTTGCCTGACTGTCTGTCTGTCTCTCTGTTTGTCTGTCTGCTGTATCTCTGTCTGTGTGGATGTCTGGTCTGTCTGTCTGTCTGTCTGTTTGTCTGTCCGTTTGTCTGTCTGTCTCTCTGTCCTCATCATCATCATTATCACCATCATCACATTGCAAGTACACACAAAGTACTTCCTGTCCGGGGGGGTGAGTCTCGACTTTTTTTTCCACGTGGAATGACTGCTTTCCACGCTTACTTTCGACAATCGGTAGTCTCGACGTACTTTCGATTCCTATTCCGCGTTGAAGAAAATGATTTCGATTTTTTGCTACCATCTTGCTGTCGGAAGTACATTTGACAGACGAAAGTGATGTCAGAGTTTCACGTGTTTCATGGCAAACGGACGATTCAAAGAAGAGTAGGGCTTAAATATCGTATAACACAGGTATACTTAGGTAAAAACAGATCAATTAAATTAAGTTATGGATGAGTGAAGTACAATAAACTATTTAAAAGCAATAATTCTATTTTTTAGTAGGCCTGAGGCTCTAGGCCTTAAACAGCCAAATCAGTACACAATTAAGTTAGCTAGTTGTAAGCCGCAGCCGTGTGTGATACGGTGATTGCGTCCGCGCTTTGCACCAAGGAATCTCGGGTTCGATACGCGACACATCCGTTTTTGTTTCGCTCTTATAATCTAAAGGGTTTGCACTTGGCATACACATGAATTGAATATATCTTACTTTAAATGAAATTTCGGGTTTTTAGTCTAGTCTTTGTCTGGCATGTTTTGTAGGCCTGGCATCTTTAGCCTTTTTACGAACGTATAATTATGTAATTAAAAACTGCTTTGTTTAATAAAAAACATGTGATGCTACTGCTAGTGTATTGTGTTGCCATTTGGACAAGTTTAATCCGTGCATCTGCAATAACGACAACTACTATTGATAATTAACATAATAATAATAAGGCGTCGAAATAATTATCTTGCAATTTTGACTACGATACATTTGTACCATCTTAAAAAATTCAAATGACTGGCTCAAAACCACGCCCCTCTTCATTACGATGCTTCTAAATTGCTAAAAAGCTGAGACATTTTGGTCTTCGCCACTAGTGACGGAATCCTACGTGAATTTCAATAAACGCTTCCCATAGTCGGAAAACAAAACTCGAGACTATAAGAAAATTCGGAATTGCCATTCCATGCATGCATCCTCCCAGGAAATAACGATGATAACGTGGCAAAACTGAAAATACCATTAACGATTTACTTTTTGTTTCGTACGAGGTAGACTAGATTATCTATTGTGTGTTACTCGTGTGAAGGGTGAAATCCTCCTACCTGTGAGCCAGCATAGAGCGCAGCCAGAAGGCAGAATACCAAAGTGAGCTTCATGGTGGTCTAGTAGTTCTACTTGCTGGACACAGCTGAGACTGATGATTCTCTCCTGAACACTGAGACTTTTATATACAGCAGTAGGGATGTTTGTTTAGCACTTTCCTAACCTAGTTTGCGCCATCATAAATATTTCTTTATACGGAAACGTGATATTAGTGTCGAAACATTGTCCAATGTCAAGTAAAGTTTACAATTTCATAAAACATTCAAATCACAACTTAAATGTTTTAAGAACACGACTTCCTCCTTGGAGACTTTTGTTTGTTGTAATTGCATTTCATCCAGTTTGATGACGAAGCTTCAAGTGTTTACTTACATACATACATGGAGCGACGAAATATTTTTGTTTCACCGATTCCGTACGCGTCACTGTATGCTCGTAATGATATACGAATTAAATGTTCACGAATGTCATCATCCTCTTAGTCTATTTGAGTAAAGCTACTTGTATAAAGCAAATATCCGGCATTTATTTTTATTTACGTTACCTAACTGATAAAATTTGTTTACGATTAAGAAGTTTGTCAAGCGGGCAACGAATTTGCTCTACTAGACATGATATTATGAATTTGAATTTGGAGTTATCTCTCAACATTAAAAAAGATAGAACGATGGTTCAAAATTTGTTTGGAGAATAAAATATGTTTTATTAGTGTCAGGGCCCAGAATTACAAAAGGTCTTAGCTTCAGCTGGGCTAACTGTAGGACACCAGATTATGGCACGTTATTGGCTGATACTTTCGGCACTTTCGGTAGTTTGTACTTTCGGGATTCTGTTACATTCGGTAGATATGACATATGTGAAAATGAACTTTTGGTATATTGCAAATTCAACGATTTGCTCTTTCGGTGATTAAGACATTCGGTGGTTCACAATTCAGTTCAATTTCAATTTTATGATCATTATATTCCCAAATAAAACATACTTCCACCAGTACATACAAACAATAAACATTAATGAAACATAAGAAAACGAAATATAATATATGCATACAAAAAACTGAAAACCTTACTATGGGAAGCTCGCGTAAAGAACGGAATCCTTGTAGTCGAGCTGACAATGTAAATGAAATATGTATATATATCAGACAGTCAGTGGAAAGAAAATAATCATAATAAAAGCAAAACAAAGCTAATACTAATGATCCATTATAATTGTAGTAACAAATAGGAACGATAATTAAAGAAAAATAGTTTCAAGTAGGAACGTAAGTATAGCACACAAAAAACATATTATTAGCAAAGAAAATAAATACAAATAAGTTAAGATGCAAAATAAAGCTCATAATATCATAAAACATCACAATAATATCATAATAAAACAAATATCATGATAAATGCAAAACAAACTAATACAAATGATACATTATAATTGTAGTTACAAATAGGAACGATATTAATTAAAAATAGTTTCAATTAGGAACGTTAATATAGCACACAAAAACATATTATTAGCAAAATAATTATAGAATATTGCTTATATTATTGATGTTTTAGTTATATTATATAGTACTGTATTTTATTAGTATAATTTTCTATTGTAGTCTATTTAGTATTGCAATTAATACACACATAATAAAATTGTATAATTAATATTAGCAAAAATATTAGCAATTTGTCAATGAATATCATTGAGGATGAAAACGATGTAGAATACGAGACACTTGAGCACATGAACACATTCGAGCTACAAGACACATTTGAGAAATTGCATGACCTAAAGATAATCCATCTTAACATTCGTAACATTAGAAAACATTTCGATGAACTAATTACACTATCACATGACACGCAAATAAATTTTGATCTAATTATACTAACAGAAATCCAATTAAAAGAAAGCGAAAACGTTTACAATATTGATGGCTATACAAGCTATCATTTTACATCTAAACTAACGAGTCATGATGGGATAACAGTAATCGTAAACAATAATATACATGACACATTGGAGATTAAAGCCCACACTCAAATAACACAAGCAAATGGAGCTTTAATTAAGATCACAAAGAACAATGAGACATTCACAATTCTAGCCATATATCGATCCCCATCTAGCAATGTACAAATATTTAATGACGAGCTCGCAACACAAATTGGATCACTAAACAGCACCTACAACTTCATAATTGGTGATATTAATATTAATATATTTGAAAAACCTAATGAAAAATCCCAAATAGTGGAAGATTATCTAAATACTCTGTATTCACATGGTTATGTTTCATACATAAACGAGCACACACGTGTCACCAGTAACACAAAAAGCTGTATAGATCACATATTTATAAAAACAAAAAATCATGAGGGATGTACAGCGAGTATATTAAAATCAGCAATCACCGACCACTACCCCATATGCTTTGGTCTTGATAAGCATTCAAATCGGGCAATCAATTATTAGCTACGTCGTCTAAATACAAACCAATAAATGTCATAATTAATGATATAACTTTAAATAACTTCCTTGAGAAAGAAACATGGAGAGATGTTCTATTGGAAACTGACTCGAACAAAGCTACAGACAAATTGATGAAATTGCTTACTAATTATATAAATGCATCTAGTAAACCAGTAAAACATAGATCGAGTGAGAGACGTCTGAAACCTTGGATCACAAACGGTCTTGTTAAGTCGATTCGCACTCGAGATAAACTAAGCAGGCAATCTCTCAAAAACCCCGACGACACTGCGCTAAGAATAAAATACAAACATTATCGTAATCATCTAACCAAAATCATTAAATTAACTAAAAATAATTATTACAAAGAAAAAATACAGGAAGCAAACAGAAATAATGCAAAAGTATTGAAGGTAATTAATGAAGTAACAAATAATAAATGCTTATCCAAAAATATTGACAAAATACAAACAGATCAAGGACTTATGAAAACTACAGATAATCCCAAAATTGTCGCCGATTCTTTCGTGGACTTTTTTAGTAATATTGACAAGGAAATGGCAGACAATATTCTACGTAGACCTTCCCGAACCCACGGTACTGACTGTACCAGTGCACTATCAGCAAAATTCAATATTTCTACACCCAGCACTTGAAAGCGAAATATGCAACTATTTAAGTGAACTGAAAAATAACTCATCTCCAGGTATAGACAAAATCCACTCTGTTACTTAAAAAAATATAAAACAACATATTGCCAAACCTATAGCTCATGTAATTAATCTAAGCTTTACAACAGGAATTTACCCAAATTATTTTAAAAAGGCAATTATAACCCCGATATACAAAAAAGGTTCCAAATCGGAAATAAATAACTATCGTTCTATATCAATCTTATCCCACATATCAAAAATCCATGAAAAATGTATAAAACATAAAATCTATAATTTTTTGGAACAACACAAGATTCTCTCTCAATACCAATTTGGATTTCGAAACCAAAAAAGTACCCAAGACGCTATACACAAATTGACAACTGAAATCCTAACTGAAATAGACAACAACAGGAAACCTCTGGCTATCTTCCTGGATTTAACCAAAGCTTTTGACACTGTCTCTCACAAACTGTTGGAAAAAACTAGATAATTATGGTATTCGAGGTAATGCCCTTAAGCTTATAAAAAGTTACCTCACAAATAGAGAACAATTCGTCAAAATAAACAGTACATTGAGTAAACCCAGGATTATAGAGTATGGAGTTCCCCAAGGAACAGTCCTCGGTTCTCTTTTATTTATTATATTCATAAATGACCTATGCAATTTGGCGATCCAAGGAAAAAAAGTAGCATTTGCAGACGACACAGTTATTATATTCTTAATCAACTCATGGGAAAACACCTTCATTATAGCAGAAACTGAATTAAATAAAATACTAAACTATGGCTAAACTCTAACCTTCTTACATTAAACAAAGACAAATCGCAATACATAACATTTTCTCCTGACAGAACATGTCAACCACCAACATTAAATATTAAAATACATGAGGATAATAAATGCATCATTCCAAACACTAACTGTAACTGCCATTACCTAACAAAGGTGCAAGAAACAAAATATCTAGGTATCACAATTGACCAACATCTACGATGAAATACGCATATAAATCTATACTTACAAAAAAACTTCGATCAATCCTCCCAAAATTATATATCCTTAGAAACATCTTAGAGTATAAAACACTTAAAACCGTCTACTATGCCCTAGTTCAATCTTACATACAATACGGAATAATTAGCTGGGGGGGGGGGGGGGGGGGTACCCATGACATGCATATACATCCACTGAACATGATACAGAAACACATACTTAAAACAATACTAAAGAAACCATTTACATATCCAACAAAATTAATATACACGGAGACTAAAATCTATAACCCGAGAAAATTATACGTCAAAATATTATTAAAACACACACGGGAAACATATAAGGAAAGAGCCAAAATTCTCCACTCTCATAAAACGAGAACTAATGAAACAGGAAGACTGGACGTCCCAAGAGTACGACTACAGCTAATCCAACGACACGCACTATTTTTAGGACCTAAAATTTACAATATGCTTCCCTCACACATTCATAACTCCAAAACAGCGAGTAAATTAACCACACAATTAGACAAATGGCTCCTAAAATACTCCAACGAAGAAATAAATAATATTATTAATTTGAAAATCAACAAGAAATAATCAGTACCGATAATTAAAATAATAAATGTACTAAATAATGTCTAAATATGATATCTCGATATTCTACATCATCATGTCTCAGACAAATGTAACATATGTTTGAAACCTAAATGTGTTATTTATAGTTTTTAGTTTTTAGCTGTTAGTTTTTAGTTTGTAGTTTTTAGATTGTAGTTTCTTTAGTTAGTTTTTAGCATTTATCTTGCTATACATCACCAGTCAGATTTCACCATCATAACCATCATCATCATCATCATCATCATCATCATCATCATCATCATCATCATCATCTATTTATTATATATAACAACATACATTGTGCCAACAAACAAGTTAACAATAACAATCTGAAATGTTGTTGACTAAGCGTAATATAAATAGCGCAGCATAATAATATGTATTCACACAATTAAAAATAATAAAATAACATACAATACTGACGCCATCATCATCATCATCATCATAATCATGAAATCACGCAACCTCTGCGCTTGTTAAAAACAAAATCCATCTTGAAAAAATAGAATGTTAAAAAACTACCATCATCATCATCATTTAAAAATGCACTTAAACTCAGTTGTACTGCCGAAAACCGGTCACATGTTCTATAAAGATATCCCGGCTCCACCGGATTGTATCGCTGACCATGAGTCTTTTGATTATGGCTGAGTAACGTCTTCCAATACCAAGCATCTTTATAACCCGATCATTTCTAGCATCCCAGGAACCCAGACTACCTACAACCACTGCCTCTACCTTAGTTTCAAACCCCTGACTTCTGAGCACTTCAGCATGTGGAGCGAATTTCCGTATTTTTTCCTCCCGAGCAGCCAACAAGGCATCATTGTGATTCTCAGAGGGTACTGTAACGTCCACAATACAAGCTTTCTTTGTTACAGCGTTCGTAACAACAAGGTCAGGTCGTTCCATTAGATCACAATTTTTGAATCTTTTTATTGACTTGGATATTATTAGCCCGATCCTTTGGAATAGCCTTGACCAGTCTGTCAAGCACACTGTTATGCCTCCTAGTCCATGCGGCAGTGTGGTACTTACACGAGTTGAGGACATGTGGTAGCGTTTCAAGTCCATAGTCACACCTACGACAGTTTTTGGGTGCGTTTCCGTATCTCCGAGTACCATTCAGCCCCACCGTATCTAAACATGCTTTTGAAACAAACCGCCAGTCACAAAACCGTGTAAAGCGTCCAGTAGCCATGAAATGGTTACTAACCAGGGACTGACATGAATGCCTGAACACTTTTCCTTGGTCAGGTTTTTGAAGCAGTTTTAACTTGTAACTATGGCGGAGTCCATTCCGTAATTGGCTAGCCAGATATCCACGAGCCTTGGGTGGTATTATATGTCTTTCAGGGTTTCTATTTGGCATGTCGATTGTTATGGCTATCTCATCCTTTGCCTCACTGTACCCCCACTGACACCCAATACTTGCTTGAAGTCTTCTAGTAGCACTGCGTGCTCTTGTCCAAATGGAACTGATGTCATTACTTCTTCCCCCCAGCTCTCCGTCCATGCTTCCTGACAAGTACTGGCAGCAGTCTTCAACCCTTGGTTCCCTGCCAATCCGTTTCTTAACTACATCCTCTAAGGAAGCCCACGCAATGTCTTTACATAGTGGATCATTACACGTAAGAAGGCGAAACGGATGCGCAACTGCCAGCACGTCTACTGAGTCACTGGTTGGTAGAAGACCTGCCCCACCCTCAGCCAAGGGCATGTAGACTACTTCAGCACTGGCACGTCGAGGAAGTGACATCCATCGTTTTGCAGCTGCCTTCATTTTCCGGTCGAACTTGTAAAACAGTGTCTTCTTCATCCCTTCCCCACGCATAATAAACTCGAAGCGTGGGAGAAGGAAAGTTCGCACAGCATCTAATTTCTGCCAAAGGGCTAAAGGGGAAATATCAATTTTGTGAAGATCTTCAC
This sequence comes from Isoperla grammatica, assembly GCA_945910005.1. Taxonomy (NCBI): domain Eukaryota; kingdom Metazoa; phylum Arthropoda; class Insecta; order Plecoptera; family Perlodidae; genus Isoperla; species Isoperla grammatica. The sequence continues at coordinate 38,772,746 of OX246745.1, forward strand.
ACATCCTATCTAGCTCAGCCACTGGCGTTTGCTGGACATGAAATCCAGTAGGAACACCAAGATGCTGGTAGGTCTCTCCATCTGCCAAGGCTTTCATCGGTTTTCCTTGTATATGGAATATAGTGGGGAGGGCGTCTCTTTTTTTCCTACAGTCAATGCTAACAGAGGCACACTTCTTAGGATTAAAGGACAGGCCTGCCCATTCGGCTGCCACTCCCGCCACTCTTAAAAGACGTCTAAGGGCCAATTTATTCTTAGCTGTTAGCACAAGGTCGTCTGCATAAGCCAACACCGATATTGAATGCTTATAAAGTTCAGCCCCACAACTGTCACCCAAATTTGTAATCGCCCTAATAATGGGCTCAATTGCTAAATTAAACAGGATTGGGCTTAGTAGACACCCTTGCTTTACTCCAGCTTTCAGATCGATATCATTTGTATAGCCTTGCCCTGTCCGAACTTTTGTCACACTACCCTTGTACATGTCTGTTATTATCTCTAAGACGTCTTCAGGTACACCCAGCAAACGAAGAGTTTCTTTCATATACTCATGTGGCACTGATCCAAATGCGTTTGAAAGATCCAGCCAGGCAGCATATAGTTCTTTATTGTGCCTTCTGCTGTTATCAGTTATCGATTGCAACACAAAATTGTGCTCTAAGCACCCTTCAAATTCCATAAACCCCGTTTGCATCGGCGATATAATAATATTGTTCTTGGTAGCCCAGTTCGACAGCCTTCCCCCTAGGATACCTGCATACAGCTTGCTCATAGTTGACCCTAAGGTTAGTGGCTGCCAGTTGGATAAATCATCCCTACTTCCTTTACCTTCATAGATGAGTACTGTTCTTGATTTTTTCCAAGCCAATGGAACTTGTTTTGCCCTAGGGCAGATGTTAAAAATAGAACACAATAGTTGGCATTTAGTATCTACTTTCTTTAACAAGCTATATTTAATGAAATCAGCAGGAGCAGAGTCTTTTGTGGAATTAAGGCGTAATCTGATCTCACCTGCCGTAATAGGGCGGGATATGTCACCATCCTCAGTAGTTGTTGTCTGCAAATTTGGTATTATATTTGGTGGTGGCGTCCATTTGTAGTTAGGGTTACTGAATGCATTTGTGAAGTACTCTTCCACAATATGTTTATCTACTTTACAGAATGGTGAAGAACCTTGCATTATTTATTCAAATGCTGTCTTTTTACTCACCCGGTATAGCTTCTGTAAGCGACTTGCATCATTACCATGCTCTCGGTGTCCAACCCTCTGATTACCTTCTACTGGATCTTGCGCTGGCTGATTAGGAATTTGGTTGTGAACAAGACGTTCATTCCGCCTCCCAGGCCATCATCATCATCATCATCATCGTCAACATCAGTTTTAACTTTTAACTACGTATGATTAATATCTGTACTTACTTTAAATTGTAAATGTTTTCTAAACTAGTTGTATCAAGTGAGAATGACAATGTAAATGAGGCAGCCACGTACGAGTCCTACGACTCATGTGATGTCTCATCCATGCTAAATAATATCTATACCTGTTAGGTATACAAAATGTAAACTGTCTTTTCTCTTGAAAATAAAGTTCAAAGTTCTTGAAGCTCAAAGAAAATGAATACAAATAAGTAAAGATGCAAAACAAAACTCGATTCCAGCATTTCGAAAGTTTTATAAAATTAATTCAAAACACACTTAATGGTAAATTTGAGCATTCGTGATATCGACCTTTCGTGGATTGGAACATTCGTGGTTTTGCTCTTTCTTTAAATTGGATATTCGTAACTTTACACTTCGTTAAATTATACTTTCGACGTGTTACACTTTCGTGATTTTAAACATTCGAGATTTTAATGGTCACGCTTTGATATTGAGGGCTTTTATACAAAGTGTTATTCTGATTGGATCGTCGAGATGGTTGAACACGCCTTTTCCAAGTCCCTTCAAATTTACATAGACCTTTGCTTTTAATGAACAAAATGGGCAAAAAGACTGCACCTGCTGGATGATACTTGACGGCAGTGGGGGCCTGTTGGATAAAACAAATTTGACTAGATCAAAACACACAGAGCTTTCAAAATATATACAGCTTGTCAAGCAACCACACGAAATACTAAAGGAATCTTTGAAGTAGTTAAACATGACCAGTGACCACGTTAATTTATATAAAATGTGTGTATGACACGTCTATAAAAATAAAAACAGTTGAACAAAAGCGTAGCCATGTTCTGGTTCGGGGTGAAGGGGAGGAATAAACTTTACCTGATTGGGGAGGGGGGTTCTTTCTCCTCAATAATAACAGGGTTTTCAGGCCGCTGTTGTCATTGGACGCATGTTTGAAAAGGTTTATGAAAAGAGTACAACTATCAATGTTATGAATAAATTATATTGAGTATTTATCATTATAATTTCTGGGGGGGTGGGGGGGGGGGTCAAGCACTTTGTTTCTCCCTCCTCTACGCTCCTACAGTTTTAACTATCATGTATAGTCTTCGCCATTTGGTGATAGCTACCGGCTTTTGGCTGTCAGTAGGGGGTTGACCGCTAGAGTGCTGGAACGAAAAGGAGGAGTGTTGGAATGACTCTGACGTTGAGGTCGGATATCTGTACATTTGCCCCGATTGTTTACATATTTTGTACATCCTTCCCCGAATCGTCCATAAGCTACTTCCTTTCTAACATGCAACACAATTCCTATTCAAAGGTCCTAACACAAAACTGCACTCCAAAGATAATCGGAAGGTCGACAGAGAAAGGACAAGAAAGAAAGAGAAGGGTTGTATTCGCTATTGGAACCCCATGTCAAGAACACTATGCCTCATTGAACTTATTCTCTTCTACCCATGTCTCTCTCTGTATAGCATTATGAGTTCAGGATGGCTAAAAAGAAAAATATCTATTTTCTTTTATAATGTGGCTATACAAACAAATGGGTTAAATTTTATTGGTATTCCTGTCGCCGCTCAATTATCCGTTAAATCGTGGGTAGGCTAGAGTTACAAGAGGATTTAGAATCAAAGACTTTTCCGCCAGCTATCACCAACACCGACGACCCATTCCAATAATTTCCAGCATTAGCTTAGCATACATAAGATAATTCCTACTTGATGTGCGGACGGAAGGTTTATGGCTCGATTTCCCGTTTGATCAAGCGTTTTCACACAATTGCTTATGACATGTTTATCAACTCTCTATACATGTTAACGATCAATTTAGAGCCGCGTCATTGTAAAGAAATGGGTAATCACATGTATTTGATTGGCAATTGACACTAAATAATACTCTTGTATAGTTTGGTAAATGTAGAAAGTGTTTGTTCATCAACTTTAGTGTCATACTTCAAACGATATTGATTGTAGACCTACTGCAACAAAACATCTGTTAGTTTGAAAGCATTATACATTCATGAAAATTTGCTTATTAATTAATCAATTACGTTTATTAAAAAAAAAATCTATTTGAATCTTTTCAAACTTAAAATTGATATTCATACAGGCCTGAATGCTTATGAAACCAAAAGCCGTATAGTTTTCAATTAAACAAACATAAAAAAACAGACACAACAACAAACATAAACATAAAAACAACACCAAACATGCATGTTGCGTTTTTTTTTTTTTTACAATTATCTATTACAATCATCTATACATCGTTAGTTAATTAGTTTATGTAATAGAGCCTAAGAGCACGGTTAAATGAAATTATGCGGAAATCTATTGAAAAGTCTACTTGAAGGTTTTAACGTATTTAAACAAAACTTCTAAACGGATTTAAAAATATTTCGTGTATTTTTTAAAAACATATCGGGAAATAACAAATTATACGTTTATTATGACAAAAATTTTCAATAGTAATATGATATGCAAATTATTTGTTTGATTTATTAAAACAAAATCGCTCATCTGCCAACGTGGAGCGTTTTCCTAGTAATGAATAGTATAACAACTAGATCGAGATAAGTGTCGTGTGTTTCGCGCGAGAACCCGCCCGGACAATAGGACTTGTCCCAAGTAAGTCACCAATATATTCAAATATTGTGTAGTAATTTATTGGCATTAAAATCAAGAGGGATTTATTGAACTAGGAGTAGCTTTATGCTTTATGTATTCCGTAAACTGAAGTACAAGGTACTTTTTTTTAGACTGAATGAGTCTCTCGGGAATGGCCACTTTTCCATCCTGAGTTTCAAGCTACCACATCTCGTATTTTACTGTAAACACGTATAAAACCAATCAAATAATTGTAGCCATCTTATTTACCTTTCATGTGCGAATTCCTTTAGACATCTTCTGTAATCTTAAAGTATAATTTATGAATATCTCACGACAATGTACCGGCCTGCAGGCATACAAATCTAGTGGGGTAACGCATTGTGGTGATGGTTGATCAACAAACCTCGGCGACAGGGCTGCGATCTCTTATCTGTTGCGCCTCCCAATGGAACGAGGGTCCTTGGTCAAAGATCAAGCGTTAGGTCAAACTTGAACTTTGTTTATTATTTACTAATTCGGTTTATCATCAAATGTCGACACTAAGGACTCATAAACATTAATCGAATTCCGTCTCGGTAATATGTTGTTCTTCAGAGGCGGATTTATAGGTACGCGCAGTACTCGCAGGAGTAGGGCCCCGCGTGACTGAGGGGCCCCCGAAATACAAACTAATTACAAAATTGAAAATACTAATGATATAATAATACTTTCCGAATCTTTCTTAAAATGTTGAATTAAATCTAAACAAATATTATGCGGTATTAATATAACATCAGATTAACATACCATTGTGTCGACCACCAAAAGCTCTACAGTGCTGACTCATTCGTTACCTTTAACGTATCTACCACTGCGAAAAAACACTGTGACAAGGTACCCCTTACTGGCGTAGCGAAGTTTGAGAGGGCATATAAAATCCAGATCAATCTATGAAAATTGCCTAATAAGTAAGCAACAGCATAAAGAGTAAATTGTATATTATATCCATCAGACGAACCAGGGTTCAGGGTTCAACTAGGGTTCTAGTTTAAACGACTGACATCAAAATGCCCATCTGAATGCAAAGATAATTGGTCTAAAGTCATTTTCCGGACTTTTGTGAAGACAATTTTGCGGAATTTTCCGCCTTCGGCGACTGGCTCTACCTTCAGCCTCTGTTTAAAATAGCAACGTTAATTCACCCTACGAAGCCCTTCAAGATGAAATTCTAGGTACCATACTCAATACTCATACTGGAGCAAGCAAGTCACTGTATATTCGTTGAGTGTATATTGTATATAATCAACATTGTAAAAAAGAGGTTGTGTTTATATTTGATAAAGTAATTATTTACAAATCGGAGTAATAGTAGTGTCAAAACTCAGTATTGCGGGTGACAGCACACGAAGAGCCAATAAAGCACGCCGAAAAGTGGATATGTTGTGGTTTGGATTATTAACAAGTCGCGAAATTCTGCGCTGGCGCCTTTTGGTACCTATTTTACCTTTTCGAACTGAATAAAGCCTCAAAAAAGGCTGAACGCAGAGCCCAACGATCTATAAATCCGCCTTTGAAGAACAGTTCTTCGTTAAATTTAATGCCTTCACATAAATGTAAATAAAGGTAAAATGTCTTATAAGGGATAATATTTCGCCACTACTGCCTTTTTTCGTAATACGTATTATAATTTCTGGACACCTGAAGTAACCTAGCTATTAAGTGTAGAGAGAAATACCTCCTTTGTTGTAAAGATGACAATTGGGTAAAATGGAAGATCATATTCCGATGTATAAATGAAAGCACAAGATGTGATGCAGGAAGAAAAAATGATTTTTATTTCAGTCAGAGCCAAGAAGAGGCAGCCAAATAATGGGTGTGCAAGATAATTATGACCTACTAGAAATGAACTTAACAAGTTATATCATAAGATTTTACAATCACTGTTGGATTCAAGTTACAACGGCCAAGTGGTTAGTAAGCTCCTTACGAGCTGCTAGATGAACAGCTAGAGGATGAAGAGCTGTCAACGTCAATATGAAGATCAGCACTTGATGACGAGGATGAAGAAGATGACGAAGACGATGAGGAAGATGAGCAAGACGAAGAGCTGTCGTCTTCAACATGAATGTGTAATTCGTCACTTGATGAACAGCTCGATGATGATGAAGATGATGATGATGAAGATGAAGAGGAAGATGAGCAAGACGAAGAGCTGTCGTCTTCAACATGAATGTATAACTCATCACTATCACTACTTGAAGAGCACGACGATGACGACGATGACGAGGAAGATGACGAAGATGAAGAGCTGTCGTCTTCAATCCACAGATGGACTTCGTCGTCACTCGATGAAGAGCTAGACGAGCATGACGACGATGAAGATGACGATGATGAAGAAGAAGAAGAGCTGTCGTCTTCAACCCACAGGTGGACCTCGTCACTTGATGAAGAGCTTGACGATGAAGACGATGAAGACGACGAACTGGAGTCGCAGCAATCTCTCTTCAAACGAGCGTCTCCCTCTTGAATGACTTCATTCGATGGGTCGACGACAACAAACGCCTAGAAATAGAGAAACATTTATTTGTAAAATAATTTCACTTTCTAAACATGTACGATTGTAAGTATAGCTTCTTGTGAAGTGGCATTTATTTCCCTTACCACGGGTTCAGAGCTTTATCAAAACAATCTGGCTTGCTGATCCGTTTTATAATGGGATGTAACAATGTTGGTTAACATATTGTTAGTAAACGCAACACTGCCAGAACAGGAAACAACTAGATTTAAACTTAAAGGCAAAACTTGAACTAGCATTTACGATTCATTTTTTGTTTTACAAGATGTATACTGGTATGTCTATCGTGTGTTACTCGTGTGAAGGGTGAAATCCTCCTACCTGTGAGCCAGCATAGAGCGCAGCCAGAAGGCAGAATACCAAAGTGAGCTTCATGGTGGTCTAGTAGTTCTACTTGCTGGACACAGCTGAGACTGTTGATTCTCTCCTGAACACAGTTACTTTTATATACAGCAGTAGGGATGTTTGTTTAGCACTTTTCTAACCTTGTTTGCGCCATCATAAATATTTCTTTTTACAGAAACGTGATAATATCGTCGAAACATTGTCCAATGTCAAATAAAGTTTACAGTTTCATAAAACATTCAAATCAAAACTTGAATGTATTAAGCACACGACTTCCTCTTTGGAGACTTTTGTTTGTTGTTATTGCATTTTACAACGCTTATATTAACTTGCCTTGTTTGTCTGGACGAAATCTTTGAATCGATATTCCACCTACTTCTAGTTGTTTGATCAAGCTGAAATTTTTTACACAGACGTATTCCTGATGACAATACATGAATCAACTGTCATATTTACTAAATTGTCAATTAATTCATCATAATTAATTAATTAATGTTTTACATGGAAATCGATGAATCTTTGAATCGATATTTCACCTACTTTTAAATGTCCGATCAAGCTGACATTTTGTACACAGACGTATTTCTAATGACAATACATGAATCAACTGTCATATTTACTAAATTGTCAATTAATTCATCATAATTAATTAATTAATGTTTTATATGGAAATCGATGTTTAACCCACTTTCTAACGTTAAATCGAATTGAAAGTTTTTACACAGACGTATTTCTAATGACGATACACGAATCAATTGTCATATTTACTAAATCGTCAATTAATTCATCAAAATTAATTAATTAATGTTTTATATGAAAATCGATGTACAGTCCACTTCCTAACGTCAAATCGAGTTGAAAGTTTTTACACAGACGTATTTTTAATGACTTCACACGAATCAATTGTCATATTAACTAAATAATCAATTAATTTATCATAATTAATTAATTTATGTTTTATATGGGAATCGATGTTTAACCCACTTTCCAACGTCAAATCGAGTTAAAAGTTTTCACACAGACGTTTTCTTAATGGCAATACACGAATCAATTGTCATATTAACTAAATAATCAATTAATTCATCAAAATTAATTAATTAATGTTTTATATGGGAATCGATGTTTCACCCACGTTCCAACGTCGAATGGAGTTGAAAGTTTTCACATAGACGTATTCTTAATGACAATACATGAATCAATTGTCATATTTACTAAATATTCAATGAAGCCATCATAATTAATTAATTGATGTTTTATATGGGAATCGATATTTCACCCACTTCCGAACGTCAAATTGAGCTCAAAAAGTTTTCACACAGACGTATTTTTAATAACAATACACGAATCAATTGTCATATTTATTAAATAATTAATTAAACCATCATAATTAATTAATCGATATTTCACCCACTTCCCAACGTCCGATCGAGCTGAAATTTTCACACAGTCGTATTTTCTAAATGACAATATATGAATCAATGATCAGATTCACTTATTAATTAATCCACTATGATTAAATTATTAAACAATTAGCTTCATATGGGAAATTAGTCACAGCTAGTGAGGATGGGCCAACCACATGCAGGCATGGTTCGGGACTAAAATATCCGTGACGAAAGCATCGGATATGTTTCTATGCAGCAAGAATGTCAACACGCTCCACTTGTAAGTATGGTACAACCCCGTGCGGTGAGTCATTCACCATGTACGCATAGGTGCGTTCCCTTCGCGTGGTTCGACCTCACAGTTGATCGTTGGTGTTAGTTGGTGGTAGTGCTCTCACAGTGCTCTCGGAGCACACTCTAAAAGATAAGGTCCACTGATAGACCATCGGGTCTATCCTTTTTGCAACTCCCACAAATAAAATTTTACAAGTATACACTCTATTGCTAAAGGCAGTGGACGTGTCCGAATTCATCGAAAAATGTATACTTTTTATCTTAGCTCAAACTTGACATTGTGAAAAGTACGGTAGTGACGTAATTTCCAGTGTCTGAATTAGAAGTTTGCAAGTAGAAGTTGGCGAGACTGCGAGAACACAGATCATTCCTGTTCGTGCACTCAACTTGAGTACTTAAAAAAGTCATGGCAAACGCAAACACTACACGTGAGAAAATATGGAAACGTAAGTAACCATGCATTTAAATATTATGTATTGTAATAGGCCTAGATGTTTAAATGTTGACAAAAATTGCGTTTATGATCATTATTAATAGAATGTGTAGCCTATAGGCCTAGTTACTTTGCCAAATTCTCCCAAAGCCACATAACCCCACTTTTCATAAGCATTATTGGCCGATCGCTGGATCGTGCATGAACGGAACTGTCCGAAATTTAAGTTTGCAATGCGAGCACGCTAGTTTGCGAGTGAAGTTAACAAGTACAAGTACACAAGTATGCAGTCTTCTAAATTCGGACACGTCCAGTGAGCATATATTCGATTGCAAGATTCTTTAAGACTAAAAAGTATAAAATAATATTACATGAAAAAAATACTTTTTTTAAAAAACAACGCTTATATTAAAATGCACTAAAAAGTAAAAAATAAATTTTCGCCCAACAAATTTTTGCCTCACTCGGAAAATAAAAGCATTGGGCGCTTGCGGTATTGACATAGATTGCAGTATTCTGCTGTTTATGCAGGGAAAGCGCCCAACGCTTTTATTTTCCGAGTGAGGCAAAAATTTGTTGGGCGAAAATTTATTTTTTACTTTTTAGTGCATTTTAATATAAGCGTTGTTTTTTAAAAAAAGTATTTTTTTCATGTAATATTATTATTCAGTTGGATGACGAAATTTCAATGTTTCCGTTTATATATGAAGCGACGCAATATTTTTGTTTCACCGATTCCGTACGCGTCGCTGTATGCTCGTTATGATATACGAATCAAATGTTCACGAATGTCATCATCCTATTAGTCTTTTTGAGTAAAGCTACTTGTATTAAGCAAATACCTGGCATTTATTTACATTAACGTTATCCAACTTAAACACATTGTTTACGTTTAAAAAGTTTGTCGAGCGGGCAACGAATTTTCTCTACTAAACATGATATTATGCATTTGAATTTGGAGTTAAATATCTCTTAACATAAAAAATGATAGAACGATGGTTCAAAATTTGTTTGGAGAATAAATGTTGCATTAGGGCCAGGGCCCAGAATCAGAAAAGGTCTTAACATCAGCTAGGCTTACTGTAGGACACTAGATTATGGCACGTTATTGGCTGATACTTTAGGCACTTTCGGGAGTTTGTACTTTCGGGATTCTGTACATTTGGTAGATATGACATTCGTGAATATGCACTTTTGGTAAATTGCATATTCAACAATTTGCTCTTTCGGTAATAAAGATATTCGGTGGTTAAGACTTAGGTTAATTTGAGCATTCGTGATATCGAACTTTCGTGGTTTTGCTCTTTCGTTAAATTGGATATTCGTAGCTTAACACTTCGTTAAGTTATACTTTCGACGTGTTACATGTTCGTGATTTTAAACATTCGCGATTTTAATGGTCACGCTTTGATATTGAGGGCTTTTATACAAGGTTTCATTCTGATTGGATTGTCGAGATGGTTGAACACGCCATCCCCAAGTCCCTTCAAATTCACATACACCTTTGCTTTTAATGAACAAAATGGGCAAAAAGACTGCACCTGCTAGCAAATACTTGATGGCAGCAGGGACCTGTTGGATAAAACAAATTTGACTGGATTAAAACACAGAGCTTTCAAAATATATAGGCCTACAGCTTGTCAAGCAACCACACGAAATACTAAAGGAATCTTTGAAGTAGTTATACATGAACACTTTGATGTATATACAATGTGTATGTGACACGTCTATAAAAATAAGAACAGTTAAACAAAAGCGTAGCCATGTTTTGGTTCGGGGTGGAGGGGGGGAATCAATTTTACATGATTGGGGTGGGGTATTCTTTCTCCTCAATAATAACAGGGTTTTGCAGCCGCTTTTGCCATTGGACGCATGTTTAAAAGGTTTATAAAAAGAGGACAACTACCGGTATCAATGTTATGAATAAATTATATTGAGAATTTATATACTCCTTTTATTTCAATTTCTGGGGGGGGGGGGGTTCGAGCACTTTGATCCCCCCCTATGCTCCTGCAGTTCCAACTATCATCTAAGAGTGCACCAACACCGAAGGCCCATTCCAATAATTTCCAGCCTTATCAAAGCCTACATAGGATAATTCCTTCTTGATGTGCGGACGGAAGGTTTATGGCTCGATTCCCCGTTTGATCAAGCGTTTTCACACCTTTGCTTATGACATGTTTATCAACTTTCTATACATGAAAACGATCAATTTAGAGCCGCGTCATTGTAAAGAAATGGGTATTCAATTGTATTTGATTGGCTATTGCAGTGGTTCCCAACCGGGGTGCCGGAAACGTCTGCTAGGGGTGCCGCGAAATTTTCTTTGAAATTATAAACGAAATTAAGTGTTTTTAAATATTTCGAAAATAAAAATTATAAAGATTTATATAAAAAATGTATGGATTTTTGAAGTAAGATGCACATAGTATCACCAACAATAACGTACGCACTTAGACCTTGCTCACTTTGTATTTAAAATATCGATACCTATCAGAGAATGGCTACAATTACGTGGTAAATTTGATGACTTTCACGGCAAACATCCAAAAGTAACAACGAGCTTGGTGGAAAACTTAAAAAGCTGTTATTATGATTTTTATTATTTTATTTTTTTCATTATAATGATTTTATAATGATAAAGCCTGCCATGTATCGACATTAAACAACCATCTGTACACCGTGAATTAATTAGTTTATGAGATAGAGCCTAAGAGCACAGTTAAATGAAATTATGCGGAAATCTATTGAAAAGTCTACTTGAAGGTTTTCACTTATTTTAACAAAACTTCTTAACGGATTTAAAATTATTTCGTGTAGTTTTCAAAAACATATCGGGAAATAATGTAAACAAATTTAAGGTTGTAACTTAAACCGCCAGGTTGTAAAAAAATTACATGTTCTTTATAAAGATTTTTTTGTAAGAGTAATAATATATGCAAATATCTTGATTGATTATTTGAAAAAAAAATAGCACATTTGCCAAAGTGGAGCGTTTTTCTAGTAATGAATAGTATAACAACTAGATCGAGATAAGTGTCGCGTGTTTCGCGCGAGAATCCGCCCGTATAATAGGACTCGTCCCAAGGAAGTCACCAATATGTTCGAATATTGTGTAGTAATTTATTGGCACTAAAATTAAAAATGATTTATTGAATTATGAGTAGCTTTACGTATTCTGGAAACAGAAGAACAAGGTACTCTTTTTTAGACTAAATGAGCCTCTCGGGATTGCCCATTTGTCCACCCTGAGTTTCAAGCTACCACATCTCGTATTTTACTTTAAACACGTATAAAACCAATCAAATAATTGTAGCCATCTTATTTACCTTTCATGTAAAAAATCATATGAACATCTTCTGTCATTTTAAAGTATAATGTATGAATATCTCACTACAATGTACCAAGCTGCAGGCATACACATCTAGTGGGGTTAACGTAAAATGGTGTAAATGGGGTAAAATGGTGATGGTTGATCAACAAACCTCGGCGTCAGGGCTGCGATCTCTTATCCGTTGCGCCTCCCAATTTTACGAAGGTCCTTGGTCAAAGATCAAGCGTTAGGTCAAACTTGAACTTTGCTTATTATTTCTAGTTCGGTTAAGTATCAAATGTGGACACACAGGATTCTACGAACATTAATCAAATACCATCTTCATATTCTGTTGTTCTTCGTTTAATTTAATGCCTTCACATAAATGTAAATTTTTGGTAAAAAGTCATATAACATATAAAAGATAATATTTCAATACAACTGCATTCTCTCGTGCTATTTCAAATATTTTCTGGACGCCCAAAGTCATTAAGCTATTAAGTGTAGCGAGAAATACCTCCTTTGTTGTAAAAATGACAGTTGGGTAAAATGGGAGATCATATTCCGATGTATAAATAGCACACAATGTTATTGAGGAAGAAACATTGATTTTTATTTTAGTAAGAACAAAGTAGAGGTAGCCAAATAATGGCTGTACAAGATAATCATGACCCACAAGAAACGAACTTAACAAGTTATATCATAAGCATTTACAATCACTGTTTGATGCGAGTTAGAACGGCCAAGTGGTAAGTAAGCTTCTTACGAGCTGCTAGATGAACAGCTAGAGGATGAAGAGCTGTCAACGTCAATATGAAGATCAGCACTTGATGACGAGGATGAAGAAGATGACGAAGACGATGAGGAAGATGAGCAAGACGAAGAGCTGTCGTCTTCAACATGAATGTGTAATTCGTCACTTGATGAACAGCTCGATGATGATGAAGATGATGATGATGAAGATGAAGAGGAAGATGAGCAAGACGAAGAGCTGTCGTCTTCAACATGAATGTATAACTCATCACTATCACTACTTGAAGAGCACGACGATGACGACGATGACGAGGAAGATGACGAAGATGAAGAGCTGTCGTCTTCAATCCAAAGATGGACTTCGTCGTCACTCGATGAAGAGCTAGACGAGCATGACGACGATGAAGATGACGATGATGATGAAGAAGAAGAAGAGCTGTCGTCTTCAATCCACAGGTGGACCTCGTCACTTGATGAAGAGCTAGACGAGCATGACGACGATGTAGATGACGATGATGAAGAAGAAGAAGAGCTGTCGTCTTCAACCCACAGGTGGACCTCGTCACTTGATGAAGAGCTTGACGATGAAGACGATGATGACGACGAACTGGAGTCGCAGCAATCTCTCTTCAAACGAGCGTCTCCCTCTTGAATGACTTCATTCGATGGGTCGACGACAACAAACGCCTAGAAATAGAGAAAACGTGTATGCCTAAGATGTTTCATTACTGATTACCTGCAGAGGGATATATAAGAAGGAAAATAGCAATTTAAAACGAAAAATGTTCGTAATCAAAATCTACTATTGCTTTTGTAGGTGAAATAGGTGTTTGGCATTTACGAGCCTTTTCACAAATGGATGATGGATGGTGGATACCGCAATTATATTAAACTCATAGATACAACCATGAACGTCAACAATTAGAGAACGTTTGTGTCTAAAACTGTCGACACGAATTTCTTTATTTTAATTCCGATGTATACTGGTATGTCTATCGTGTGTTACTCGTGTAAAGGGTGAAATCCACCTACCTGTGAGCCAGCATAGAGCGCAGCCAGAAGGCAGAATACCAAAGTGAGCTTCATGGTGGTCTAGTAGTTCTACTTGCTGGACACAGCTGAGACTGATGATTCTCTCCTGAACACAGTGACTTTTATATACAGCAGTAGGGATGTTTGTTTAGCACTTTCCTAACCTTGTTTGCGCCATTATAAATATTTTCTTTATACAGAAACGTGAAAATATCGTCGAAACATTGTCCAATGTCAAATAAAGTTTACAGTTTCATAAAACATTCAAATCACAACTTAAATGTTTTAAGAACACGACTTCCTCCTTGAAGACTTTCGTTTGTTGTAACTGCATTTTATCTAGTTTGATGACGAAGCTTCAATGTTTCCTTACATATATAAAGCGGCGCAATATTTTTGTTTTTACCGATTCTGTACGCGTCCCTGTATGCGTTTACTGATATACGAATCAAATGCTCACAAATATCATCATCCTATTAATCTATTTGAGTAAAAAACTACTTGTATTATGCCTCTTACTACAATGTCCAGTTAAAGTGTCAAGTAAATTTAACTGTCAGGTAAGCTAAGTTTAGTGTATTTCTATTGGCCGTTGTCATGGTGAAAACAATTTAACTGAAAAGTAGATTTTAGCTGGACATCGAAATACCGGCCCTTAATCAAATACCTGGCATTTATTTACATTAACGTTGTCAAACTTAAACACTTTGATTACGTTTAAGAAGTTGGTCGAGCGGGCAACGAATTTTCTCTACTAGACATGATATTATGCATTTGAATTATTTTGTAGTTAAATATCTCTTAACATGTAAAAAAGATAGAACGATGGTTCAAAATTTGTTTAAAGAATAAAATATGTGGCATTAGTGTCAGGGCCCGGAATCACAAAAGGTCTTAACTTCAGCTGGGCTAACTGTAGAACACTAGATTATGGCACGTTTTTGGCTGATACTTTCGGCACTTTCGGTAGATTGTATAGATTGACCAACACCACATCTCCCTTGGCCAAAACGGGCGAGTCAAAGTCGACTGGAATGCAGGTGATAGCGCATAAACGCGTGATCCTCGCGCTCGGCGCGTGAACGGTAGCGGCAAAACATGGCTTCACTTACATTGCATTATTTCAGAAACTATTAAAGCTAGAGCAATATAATAAGCGGCACAAGAAAGAGGACAGTTATACCTTGACGACGATAGTTGTATATTTATAACAGGTTTCTTGTGAACCATACAAAACGCGATCGTAAAAAAACGTAGAAATCATCGAAAGGTTTCCACTAACATTGCTCTGCTTTAATGGTATTATTTTCGTAACTATTAATGTTTGAAAAATATAGTGCACATCATCGTGTGGAGGAAGGTTAGACAAAAGTATTTATGTGATTCAATGTTTGATGCGCGTATTGGTTATCTTAAAACCATGAGTTGAATATTGGCTGAACGTAGTTTTGCCGTAGCCTGCTGGCTACGTCCGGCCGTATAGCTCTGCCGTAAGCGCGCGGGAGAGATGTGTTCCCGACCGCTGCCGATAGCAACTGACACCAGCTAGCTGCACTTCACTACCGGCCGCCCCTAAAAAACCGAATAGACTCGACCCGGATGCGCGCGCAAGCTTTCGCGCGCGGAGATGTGCTCGTGGTAAATCTATACTTTCTGGATTCTGTAGAATTCGGTAGATATGGCATTCGTGAATATGCACTTTTGGTACATTGCAGATTCAACGATTTGCTCTTTCGGTGATTAAGACATTCAATGGTTTACACTTTGGTAAATTTAAGTATTCGTGATATTGAACTTTTGTGGTTTTCCTCTTTTCGTAAATTGGATATTCGTAACTTTACACTTCGATAAGTTATACTTTCGACGTGTTTCACTTTCTGATTTTAAACATTCGCGATTTTAATGGTCACGCTTTGAAATTAAGGGCGTTTATACAAGGTTTCATTCTGATTGGATTGTCGAAATTATTGAACACGCCTTCCCCAAGTCCATTCAAATTCACATAGGCCTTTGCTTTTAATGAACAAAATGGGAAAAAAGACTGCACCTGCTAGCTAATACTTGATGGCAGCAGGCGCCTTTTGGATAAAACAAATTTGACTAGATCAAAACACACAGAGCTTTCAAAATATATACAGCTTGTCAAGCAACCACACGAAATACTATAAATGAATCTTTGAAGTAGTTTTACATGAACACGTTTATTTATATACAATGTGTATCTGACACATCTATAAAAATAAAAACAGTTGAACAAAAGCGTAGCTATGTACTGGTTCGGCGTGAAGGGGGGGAATAAATTTTACCTGACTGTGTGTTCTGTGTGTTCTTTCTCCTCAATAGTAACAGGGTTTTGCAGCCGCTGTTGCCATTGGACGCATGTTTGAAAAGGTTTACGAGAGAGTACATCTATCAATGTTATGAATAAATCATAATGAGTATTGTGACAATACATACCCCACAGTAGACACATATTTTAATTAATTTGATTAATCATATTTATGTATTAATTATCCTTATTACTTAAGTAATATTAACTCATAATTGTTCTAATTATCGGCAATAATGATAATTAAAATAATATCAGCAATATTCAATCTAACAATGACTTCAATTGGACAGTTCAAAGCAATCAATGTTTTTCTATACAACTATACACCCATTCTACCACTTTCGATCTTTGAAGCCATCTGACACCCTTCAAATAACCTTGGAAGACACTTCTACGCAGCTCTGACAACCAAGACACAGTTACCACAGCCTTCACACCCCTCTGCAGTCGAAATGGTCGCATCCACTCGGCCAATTCCTGGAAATACTACGCCAGATTCCAAAACAAACCCCACCTCACCTGCAAGACAGGCCACCGAGAATGTTCGAGAGACGGTAGGGGGAACAGCATCGAACATCGCGCGACACAGTCGTTCGACAGATTTAGAGAGAAGTCAGTCGTTCTTGTCAAGGCGTCTCGAGTTTCCCGGCTGGAACAGCAGCCCAGCAACAACGTTTTGAACATCGTCATCGCAGAAGACCACGATATACATCGATAACATTACGTACATCAATTAACAATACTTACTGCTGATGCGAGTGACGGTGTGACCATTACGTAAGTACAGGCCTGTACGGTCGGCGATTGAGATAACATCATCAAATTCGTTTTTATTAGAAAACAAACGCAAAAGAACAATATGAACATAAACATCATAAACAATTACGAACTGAATAAAGAACAAAGAATAGGCCTAGTAATCTCGTTTTAATTTTTGATTGCCGATGATTCATATTTTGTATTTATATTTTAATTTTATACTTGTATGTTTTCAATAATAATACATCTTGTATTATTTTCAGCATTTTACCATTGTTGTAATTTGACCTTGATTCCTACCATTCTCACTCACTTTATTAATTAAATTCAAACAGTAATTTATTAATTAATCATTTATTTTAATTATGTTTTTGAAGACTCTTGTGCCTACCATCAATTTGAGCTAGTGAGAGAGGGCAGTGTTATATTTCAGTATTTATCATTATAATTTCTGGGGGGGTCAAGCACTTTGATCCCCCTCTCTCCACGCTCCTGCAGTTTTAACTATCATCTAAGAGTGCACCGACACTGAAAGCCTATTCCAATAATTTCCAGCATTATCTAAGCCTACATAGGATAATTCCTACTTGATGTGCGGACGGAAGGTTTATGGCTCGATTCCCCGTTTGATCAGCGTTTTCACACCTTTGCTTATGACATGTTTAACAACTTTCTATACATGAAAACGATCAATTTAGAACCGCGTCATTGTAAAGAAATGGGTAACCAATTGTATTTCATTGGCTATTTCAGTGGTTCCCAACCGGGGTGCCGGAAACGTCTGCTAGGGGTGCTGCGGAATTTTCTTTGAAATTGTAAAACAAAATTTAGTGTTTTTGCATATTTTGAAAATAAAAATTACTAACATTTACATAAAAAAAAATACGGATTATTGAAGTTAGATGCACATAGTATCACCAACAATAACGTACGCACTCAGACCTTTCTCACTTTGTATCTAGAATATCGATAGCTATCAGAGAATGGCTACAATTACGTGGTAAATTTGATGACTTTCACGGCTAACATTCAAAAGTTGACAACGAACTTGGTCGACAACTTAAAAAGCTTTTATAGTGATTTTTCAAAATCATTTTAAAGATAAAGCCTGCCGTGTATCTACATTAATCAATAATCTATACACCGTAAGTTAATTAGTTTATCAAATAGAGCCTAAGAGCACGGTTAAATGAA
Organism: Isoperla grammatica; assembly: GCA_945910005.1. NCBI lineage: Eukaryota > Metazoa > Arthropoda > Insecta > Plecoptera > Perlodidae > Isoperla > Isoperla grammatica. The sequence goes on from OX246745.1 coordinate 38,791,132, forward strand.
ATTATGCGGAAATCTATTCAAAAATCTACTTGAAGGTTTTAACTTATGTTAACAAAACTTCTTAACGGATTTAGAAATATTTCGTGTAGTTTTCAAAAACATATCGGGAAATAATGTAAACAAATTGTACTGTTGTAACTTAAACCGCCAGGTTGTAAAAAAAATTATATGTTCATTATAGAGATATTTTTTTAAAAGAGTAATAATATATGCAAATATCTTGTTTGATTTATTGAAAAAAAATCGCACATTTGCCAACGTGGAGCGTTTTCCTAGTAATGAATAGTATAACAACTAGATCGAGATAAGTGTTGCGTGTTACGCGCGAGAACCCACCCGGACAATAGGACTTGTACCAAGTAAGTCACCAATATATTCGAATATTGTGTAGTAATTTATTGGCACTAAAATCATAAATGATTAATTGAATTCGGAGTAGTTTTATGTATTCTGGAAACAGAAGAACAAGTACTTTTTTTAAGACTGAATGAGCCTCTCGGGAATGCCCATTTGTCCACCCTGAGTTTCAAGCTACCACATCTCGTATTTAACTGTAGACACATATAAAACCAATCAAATAATTGTAGCCATCTTATTTAACTTTCATGTAAAAAATCATATGAACATCTTCTGTCATTTTAAAGTATAATTTATGAATATCTCACTACAATGTACCAGGCTGCAGGCATACACATCTAGTGGGGTTAACGTAAAATGGTGTAAATGGGGTAAAATGGTGATGGTTGATCAACCAACCTCGGCGTCAGGGCTGCGATCTCTTATCCGTTGCGCCTCCCAATTTTACGAAGGTCCTTGGTCAAAGATCAAGCGTTAGGTCAAACTTGAACTTTGCTTATTATTTCTAGTTCAGTTAAGTATCAGATGTGGACACAAAGGATTCTACGAACATTAATCAAATACCATCCTGATATTCTGTTGTTCTTCGTTAAATTTAATGCCTTCACATAAATGTAAATTTAGGTAAAAAGTCATTATGACATATTTAACATAATATTTCAATACAACTGCCTTCTTTCGTGCTATTTAAAGTATTTTTTAGACACCTGAAGTCACCTAGCTATTAAATATAGAGAGAAATACCTTCTTTGTTGTAAAGATTGCAATTGGGGTAAATGGAAGATCATATTCCGATGTATAAATGAAAGCACACAATGTTTTTGAGGCAGAAAAATTGATTTTTATTTCATTCAGAACAAAGTAGAGGTAGCCAAATAATTGGTGTACAAGACAATTATTACCCACAAGAAACGAACTTAACAAGTTATATCATAAGATTTTACAATCACTGTTGGATTCAAGTTAGAACGGCCAAGTGGTTAGTTAGCTCCTTACGAGCTGCTAGATGAACAGCTAGAGGATGAAGAGCTGTCAACGTCAATATGAAGATCAGCACTTGATGACGAGGATGAAGAAGATGACGAAGACGATGAGGAAGATGAGCAAGACGAAGAGCTGTCGTCTTCAACATGAATGTGTAATTCGTCACTTGATGAACAGCTCGATGATGATGAAGATGATGATGATGAAGATGAAGAGGAAGATGAGCAAGACGAAGAGCTGTCGTCTTCAACATGAATGTATAACTCATCACTATCACTACTTGAAGAGCACGACGATGACGACGATGACGAGGAAGATGACGAAGATGAAGAGCTGTCGTCTTCAACATGAATGTATAACTCATCACTATCACTACTTGAAGAGCACGACGATGACGACGATGACGAGGAAGATGACGAAGATGAAGAGCTGTCGTCTTCAATCCACAGATGGACTTCGTCGTCACTCGATGAAGAGCTAGACGAGCATGACGACGATGAAGATGACGATGATGAAGAAGAAGAGCTGTCGTCTTCAACCCACAGGTGGACCTCGTCACTTGATGAAGAGCTTGACGATGAAGACGATGATGACGACGAGCTGGAGTCGCAGCAATCTCTCTTCAAACGAGCGTCTCCCTCTTGAATGACTTCATTCGATGGGTCGACGACAACAAACGCCTCGAAATAGAGAAAACATTCATTTTTAAAATATATACAAATATTAAGCATGTAAATGGACATATAAGATGGTTAGTTGCAATTTCTGAAGTGGTATTGTTCTTAAAGGATGTGATCCAAAGAAATGTGAAAATGAGCCGTTCCCGCATAATCACACATTTATCTTCACAAATGCGGTTTCCCGTTTGTTTCATGATTCTTTGTTAAGTCGTTCAGTAGCTACCTCCGATTTTCTAAAGTGCCTCTCTCGGCTCTGACGTCACCAGGCCAGGCTCAGCAGGATGGCCCGCGAGGACTATAATTGGGTCGAGAGGAACGGTCAGGACTGTGATTCCCTGTGCAACTTTTACATCGTTATTTACACACACAAGCATGCATTGTGTTTGGTGTCTGCCTGCCTGCCTGTCTGTCTGTCTGTCTGTCGGTCTGTCTGTCTGTTTGTCTGTCTGCCTGCCTGTCTCTCTATTTGCCTGACTGTCTGTCTGTCTCTCTGTTTGTCTGTCTGCTGTATCTCTGTCTGTGTGGATGTCTGGTCTGTCTGTCTGTCTGTCTGTTTGTCTGTCCGTTTGTCTGTCTGTCTCTCTGTCCTCATCATCATCATTATCACCATCATCACATTGCAAGTACACACAAAGTACTTTCTGTCCAGGGGGGTGAGTCTCGACTTTTTTTTCCACGTGGAATGACTGCTTTCCACGCTTACTTTCGACAATCGGTAGTCTCGACGTACTTTCGATTCCTATTCCGCGTTGAAGAAAATGATTTCGATTTTTTGCTACCATCTTGCTGTCGGAAGTACATTTGACAGACGAAAGTGATGTCAGAGTTTCACGTGTTTCATGGCAAACGGACGATTCAAAGAAGAGTAGGGCTTAAATATCGTATAACACAGGTATACTCAGGTAAAAACAGATCAATTAAATTAAGTTATGGATGAGTGAAGTACAATAAACTATTTAAAAGCAATAATTCTATTTTTTAGTAGGCCTGAGGCTCTAGGCCTTAAACAGCCAAATCAGTACACAATTAAGTTAGCTAGTTGTAAGCCGCAGCCGTGTGTGATACGGTGATTGCGTCCGCGCTTTGCACCAAGGAATCTCGGGTTCGATACGCGACACATCCGTTTTTGTTTCGCTCTTATAATCTAAAGGGTTTGCACTTGGCATACACATGAATTGAATATATCTTACTTTAAATGAAATTTCGGGTTTTTAGTCTAGTCTTTGTCTGGCATGTTTTGTAGGCCTGGCATCTTTAGCCTTTTTACGAACGTATAATTATGTAATTAAAAACTGCTTTGTTTAATAAAAAACATGTGATGCTACTGCTAGTGTATTGTGTTGCCATTTGGACAAGTTTAATCCGTGCATCTGCAATAACGACAACTACTATTGATAATTAACATAATAATAATAAGGCGTCGAAATAATTATCTTGCAATTTTGACTACGATACATTTGTACCATCTTAAAAAATTCAAATGACTGGCTCAAAACCACGCCCCTCTTCATTACGATGCTTCTAAATTGCTAAAAAGCTGAGACATTTTGGTCTTCGCCACTAGTGACGGAATCCTACGTGAATTTCAATAAACGCTTCCCATAGTCGGAAAACAAAACTCGAGACTATAAGAAAATTCGGAATTGCCATTCCATGCATGCATCCTCCCAGGAAATAACGATGATAACGTGGCAAAACTGAAAATACCATTAAAGATTTACTTTTTGTTTCGTACGAGGTAGACTAGATTATCTATTGTGTGTTACTCGTGTGAAGGGTGAAATCCTCCTACCTGTGAGCCAGCATAGAGCGCAGCCAGAAGGCAGAATACCAAAGTGAGCTTCATGGTGGTCTAGTAGTTCTACTTGCTGAACACAGCTGAGACTGATGATTCTCTCCTGAACACAGTGACTTTTATATACAGCAGTAGGGATGTTTGTTTAGCACTTTCCTAGCCTTGTTTGCGCCATTATAAATATTTCTTTATGCAAAAACGTGATAATATTGTCGAAACATTGCCCAATGTCAAATAAAGTTTACAATTTCGTAAAACATTCAAATCACAACCTGAATGTATTTAGCACACGACTTCCTCCTTGGAGACTTTTGTTTGTTGTAATTGCATTTCATCCAGTTTGATGACGAAGCTTCAAGTGTTTACTTACATACATACATGGAGCGACGAAATATTTTTGTTTCACCGATTCCGTACGCGTCACTGTATGCTCGTAATGATATACGAATTAAATGTTCACGAATGTCATCATCCTCTTAGTCTATTTGAGTAAAGCTACTTGTATAAAGCAAATATCCGGCATTTATTTTTATTTACGTTACCTAACTGATAAAATTTGTTTACGATTAAGAAGTTTGTCAAGCGGGCAACGAATTTGCTCTACTAGACATGATATTATGAATTTGAATTTGGAGTTATCTCTCAACATTAAAAAAGATAGAACGATGGTTCAAAATTTGTTTGGAGAATAAAATATGTTTTATTAGTGTCAGGGCCCAGAATTACAAAAGGTCTTAGCTTCAGCTGGGCTAACTGTAGGACACCAGATTATGGCACGTTATTGGCTGATACTTTCGGCACTTTCGGTAGTTTGTACTTTCGGGATTCTGTTACATTCGGTAGATATGACATATGTGAAAATGAACTTTTGGTATATTGCATATTCAACGATTTGCTCTTTCGGTGATTAAGACATTCGGTGGTTCACAATTCAGTTCAATTTCAATTTTATGATCATTATATTCCCAAATCAAACATACTTCCACCAGTACAAACAATAAACATTAATGAAACATAAGAAAACGAAATATAATATATGCATACAAAAAACTGAAAACCTTACCATGGGAAGCTCGCGTAAAGAACGGAATCCTTGTAGTCGAGCTGACAATGTAAATTAAATATGTATATATATCAGACAGTCAGTGGAAAGAAAATAATCATAATAAAAGCAAAACAAAGCTAATACTAATGATCCATTATAATTGTAGTAACAAATAGGAACGATAATTAAAGAAAAATAGTTTCAAGTAGGAACGTAAGTATAGCACACAAAAAACATATTATTAGCAAAGAAAATAAATACAAATAAGTTAAGATGCAAAATAAAACTCATAATATCATAAAACATCACAATAATATCATAATAAAACAAATATCATGATAAATGCAAAACAAACTAATACAAATGATACATTATAATTGTAGTTACAAATAGGAACAATATTAATTAAAAATAGTTTCAATTAGGAACGTTAATATAGCACACAAAAACATATTATTAGCAAAATAATTATAGAATATTGCTTATATTATTGATGTTTTAGTTATATTATATAGTACTGTATTTTATTAGTATAATTTTCTATTGTAGTCTATTTAGTATTGCAATTAATACACACATAATAAAATTGTATAATTAATATTAGCAAAAATATTAGCAATTTGTCAATGAATATCATTGAGGATGAAAACGATGTAGAATACGAGACACTTGAGCACATGAACACATTCGAGCTACAAGACACATTTGAGAAATTGCATGACCTAAAGATAATCCATCTTAACATTCGTAACATTAGAAAACATTTCGATGAACTAATTACACTATCACATGACACGCAAATAAATTTTGATCTAATTATACTAACAGAAACCCAATTAAAAGAAAGCGAAAACGTTTACAATATTGATGGCTATACAAGCTATCATTTTACATCTAAACTAACGAGTCATGATGGGATAACAGTAATCGTAAACAATAATATACATGACACATTGGAGATTAAAGCCCACACTCAAATAACACAAGCAAATGGAGCTTTAATTAAGATCACAAAGAACAATGAGACATTCACAATTCTAGCCATATATCGATCCCCATCTAGCAATGTACAAATATTTAATGACGAGCTCGCAACACAAATTGGATCACTAAACAGCACCTACAACTTCATAATTGGTGATATTAATATTAATATATTTGAAAAACCTAATGAAAAATCCCAAATAGTGGAAGATTATCTAAATACTCTGTATTCACATGGTTATGTTTCATACATAAACGAGCACACACGTGTCACCAGTAACACAAAAAGCTGTATAGATCACATATTTATAAAAACAAAAAATCATGAGGGATGTACAGCGAGTATATTAAAATCAGCAATCACCGACCACTACCCCATATGCTTTGGTCTTGATAAGCATTCAAATCGGGCAATCAATTTATTAGCTACGTCGTCTAAATACAAACCAATAAATGTCATAATTAATGATATAACTTTAAATAACTTCCTTGAGAAAGAAACATGGAGAGATGTTCTATTGGAAACTGACTCGAACAAAGCTACAGACAAATTGATGAAATTGCTTACTAATTATATAAATGCATCTAGTAAACCAGTAAAACATAGATCGAGTGAGAGACGTCTGAAACCTTGGATCACAAACGGTCTTGTTAAGTCGATTCGCACTCGAGATAAACTAAGCAGGCAATCTCTCAAAAACCCCGACGACACTGCGCTAAGAATAAAATACAAACATTATCGTAATCATCTAACCAAAATCATTAAATTAACTAAAAATAATTATTACAAAGAAAAAATACAGGAAGCAAACAGAAATAATTCAAAAGTATTGAAGGTAATTAATGAAGTAACAAATAATAAATGCTTATCCAAAAATATTGACAAAATACAAACAGATCAAGGACTTATGAAAACTACAGATAATCCCAAAATTGTCGCCGATTCTTTCGTGGACTTTTTTAGTAATATTGACAAGGAAATGGCAGACAATATTCTACGTAGACCTTCCCGAACCCACGGTACTGACTGTACCAGTGCACTATCAGCAAAATTCAATATTTCTACACCCAGCACTTGAAAGCGAAATATGCAACTATTTAAGTGAACTGAAAAATAACTCATCTCCAGGTATAGACAAAATCCACTCTGTTACTTAAAAAAATATAAAACAACATATTGCCAAACCTATAGCTCATGTAATTAATCTAAGCTTTACAACAGGAATTTACCCAAATTATTTTAAAAAGGCAATTATAACCCCGATATACAAAAAAGGTTCCAAATCGGAAATAAATAACTATCGTTCTATATCAATCTTATCCCACATATCAAAAATCCATGAAAAATGTATAAAACATAAAATCTATAATTTTTTGGAACAACACAAGATTCTCTCTCAAAACCAATTTGGATTTCGAAACCAAAAAAGTACCCAAGACGCTATACACAAATTGACAACTGAAATCCTAACTGAAATAGACAACAACAGGAAACCTCTGGCTATCTTCCTGGATTTAACCAAAGCTTTTGACACTGTCTCTCACAAACTGTTGGAAAAAACTAGATAATTATGGTATTCGAGGTAATGCCCTTAAGCTTATAAAAAGTTTCCTCACAAATAGAGAACAATTCGTCAAAATAAACAGTACATTGAGTAAACCCAGGATTATAGAGTATGGAGTTCCCCAAGGAACAGTCCTCGGTCCTCTTTTATTTATTATATTCATAAATGACCTATGCAATTTGGCGATCCAAGGAAAAAAAGTAGCATTTGCAGACGACACAGTTATTATATTCTTAATCAACTCATGGGAAAACACCTTCATTATAGCAGAAACTGAATTAAATAAAATACTAAACTATGGCTAAACTCTAACCTTCTTACATTAAACAAAGACAAATCGCAATACATAACATTTTCTCCTGACAGAACATGTCAACCACCAACATTAAATATTAAAATACATGAGGATAATAAATGCATCATTCCAAACACTAACTGTAACTGCCATTACCTAACAAAGGTGCAAGAAACAAAATATCTAGGTATCACAATTGACCAACATCTACGATGAAATACGCATATAAATCTATACTTACAAAAAAACTTCGATCAATCCTCCCAAAATTATATATCCTTAGAAACATCTTAGAGTATAAAACACTTAAAACCGTCTACTATGCCCTAGTTCAATCTTACATACAATACGGAATAATTAGCTGGGGGGGGGGGGGGGGGGGGGGTACCCATGACATGCATATACATCCACTGAACATGATACAGAAACACATACTTAAAACAATACTAAAGAAACCATTTACATATCTAACAAAATTAATATACACGGAGACTAAAATCTATAACCCGAGAAAATTATACGTCAAAATATTATTAAAACACACACGGGAAACATATAAGGAAAGAGCCAAAATTCTCCACTCTCATAAAACGAGAACTAATGAAACAGGAAGACTGGACGTCCCAAGAGTACGACTACAGCTAATCCAACGACACGCACTATTTTTAGGACCTAAAATTTACAATTTGCTTCCCTCACACATTCATAACTCCAAAACAGCGAGTAAATTCACCACACAATTAAACAAATGGCTCCTAAAATACTCCAACGAAGAAATAAATAATATTATTAATTTGAAAATCAACAAGAAATAATCAGTACCGGTAATTAAAATAATAAATGTACTAAATAATGTCTAAATATGATATCTCGATATTCTACATCATCATGTCTCAGACAAATGTAACATATGTTTGAAACCTAAATGTGTTATTTATAGTTTTTAAGTTTTTAGCTGTTAGTTTTTAGTTTGTAGTTTTTAGATTGTAGTTTCTTTAGTTAGTTTTTAGCATTTATCTTGCTATACATCACCAGTCAGATTTCACCATCATAACCATCATCATCATCATCATCATCATCATCATCATCATCATCATCATCTATTTATTATATATAACAACATACATTGTGCCAACAAACAAGTTAACAATAACAATCTGAAATGTTGTTGACTAAGCGTAATATAAATAGCGCAGCATAATAATATGTATTCACACAATTAAAAATAATAAAATAACATACAATACTGACGCCATCATCATCATCATCATCATAATCATGAAATCACGCAACCTCTGCGCTTGTTAAAAACAAAATCCATCTTGAAAAAATAGAATGTTAAAAAACTACCATCATCATCATCATTTAAAAATGCACTTAAACTCAGTTGTACTGCCGAAAACCGGTCACATGTTCTATAAAGATATCCCGGCTCCACCGGATTGTATCGCTGACCATGAGTCTTTTGATTATGGCTGAGTAACGTCTTCCAATACCAAGCATCTTTATAACCCGATCATTTCTAGCATCCCAGGAACCCAGACTACCTACAACCACTGCCTCTACCTTAGTTTCAAACCCCTGACTTCTGAGCACTTCAGCATGTGGAGCGAATTTCCGTATTTTTTCCTCCCGAGCAGCCAACAAGGCATCATTGTGATTCTCAGAGGGTACTGTAACGTCCACAATACAAGCTTTCTTTGTTACAGCGTTCGTAACAACAAGGTCAGGTCGTTCCATTAGATCACAATTTTTGAATCTTTTTATTGACTTGGATATTATTAGCCCGATCCTTTGGAATAGCCTTGACCAGTCTGTCAAGCACACTGTTATGCCTCCTTCCATGCGGCAGTGTGGTACTTACACGAGTTGAGGACATGTGGTAGCGTTTCAAGTCCATAGTCACACCTACGACAGTTTTTGGGTGCGTTTCCGTATCTCCGAGTACCATTCAGCCCCACCGTATCTAAACATGCTTTTGAAACAAACCGCCAGTCACAAAACCGTGTAAAGCGTCCAGTAGCCATGAAATGGTTACTAACCAGGGACTGACATGAATGCCTGAACACTTTTCCTTGGTCAGGTTTTTGAAGCAGTTTTAACTTGTAACTATGGCGGAGTCCATTCCGTAATTGGCTAGCCAGATATCCACGAGCCTTGGGTGGTATTATATGTCTTTCAGGGTTTCTATTTGGCATGTCGATTGTTATGGCTATCTCATCCTTTGCCTCACTGTACCCCCACTGACACCCAATACTTGCTTGAAGTCTTCTAGTAGCACTGCGTGCTCTTGTCCAAATGGAACTGATGTCATTACTTCTTCCCCCCAGCTCTCCGTCCATGCTTCCTGACAAGTACTGGCAGCAGTCTTCAACCCTTGGTTCCCTGCCAATCCGTTTCTTAACTACATCCTCTAAGGAAGCCCACGCAATGTCTTTACATAGTGGATCATTACACGTAAGAAGGCGAAACGGATGCGCAACTGCCAGCACGTCTACTGAGTCACTGGTTGGTAGAAGACCTGCCCCACCCTCAGCCAAGGGCATGTAGACTACTTCAGCACTGGCACGTCGAGGAAGTGACATCCATCGTTTTGCAGCTGCCTTCATTTTCCGGTCGAACTTGTAAAACAGTGTCTTCTTCATCCCTTCCCCACGCATAATAAACTCGAAGCGTGGGAGAAGGAAAGTTCGCACAGCATCTAATTTCTGCCAAAGGGCTAAAGGGGAAATATCAATTTTGTGAAGATCTTCACACATCCTATCTAGCTCAGCCACTGGCGTTTGCTGGACATGAAATCCAGTAGGAACACCAAGATACTGGTAGGCCTCTCCATCTGCCAAGGCTTTCATCGGATTTCCTTGTATATGGAATATAGTGGGGAGGGCGTCTCTTTTTTTCCTACAGTCAATGCTAACAGAGGCACACTTCTTAGGATTAAAGGACAGGCCTGCCCATTCGGCTGCCACTCCCGCCACTCTTAAAAGACGTCTAAGGGCCAATTTATTCTTAGCTGTTAGCACAAGGTCGTCTGCATAAGCCAACACCGATATTGAATGCTTATAAAGTTCAGCCCCACAACTGTCACCCAAATTTGTAATCGCCCTAATAATGGGCTCAATTGCTAAATTAAACAGGATTGGGCTTAGTAGACACCCTTGCTTTACTCCAGCTTTCAGATCGATATCATTTGTATAGCCTTGCCCTGTCCGAACTTTTGTCACACTACCCTTGTACATGTCTGTTATTATCTCTAAGACGTCTTCTGGTACACCCAGCAAACGAAGAGTTTCTTTCATATACTCATGTGGCACTGATCCAAATGCGTTTGAAAGATCCAGCCAGGCAGCATATAGTTCTTTATTGTGCCTTCTGCTGTTATCAGTTATCGATTGCAACACAAAATTGTGCTCTAAGCACCCTTCAAATTCCATAAACCCCGTTTGCATCGGCGATATAATAATATTGTTCTTGGTAGCCCAGTTCGACAGCCTTCCCCCTAGGATACCTGCATACAGCTTGCTCATAGTTGACCCTAAGGTTAGTGGCTGCCAGTTGGATAAATCATCCCTACTTCCTTTACCTTCATAGATGAGTACTGTTCTTGATTTTTTCCAAGCCAATGGAACTTGTTTTGCCCTAGGGCAGATGTTAAAAATAGAACACAATAGTTGGCATTTAGTATCTACTTTCTTTAACAAGCTATATTTAATGAAATCAGCAGGAGCAGAGTCTTTTGTGGAATTAAGGCGTAATCTGATCTCACCTGCCGTAATAGGGCGGGATATGTCACCATCCTCAGTAGTTGTTGTCTGCAAATTTGGTATTATATTTGGTGGTGGCGTCCATTTGTAGTTAGGGTTACTGAATGCATTTGTGAAGTACTCTTCCACAATATGTTTATCTACTTTACAGAATGGTGAAGAACCTTGCATTATTTATTCAAATGCTGTCTTTTTACTCACCCGGTATAGCTTCTGTAAGCGACTTGTCTCATTACCATGCTCTCGGTGTCCAACCCTCTGATTACCTTCTACTGGATCTTGCGCTGGCTGATTAGGAATTTGGTTGTGAACAAGACGTTCATTCCGCCTCCCAGGCCATCATCATCATCATCATCATCGTCAACATCAGTTTTAACATTTAACTACGTATGATTAATATCTGTACTTACTTTAAATTGTAAATGTTTTCTAAACTAGTTGTATCAAGTGAGAATGACAATGTAAATGAGGCAGCCACGTACGAGTCCTACGACTCATGTGATGTCTCATCCATGCTAAATAATATCTATACCTGTTAGGTATACAAAATGTAAACTGTCTTTTCTCTTGAAAATAAAGTTCAAAGTTCTTGAAGCTCAAAGAAAATGAATACAAATAAGTAAAGATGCAAAACAAAACTCGATTCCAGCATTTCGAAAGTTTTATAAAATTAATTCAAAACACACTTAATGGTAAATTTGAGCATTCGTGATATCGACCTTTCGTGGATTGGAACATTCGTGGTTTTGCTCTTTCTTTAAATTGGATATTCGTAACTTTACACTTCGTTAAATTATACTTTCGACGTGTTACACTTTCGTGATTTTAAACATTCGAGATTTTAATGGTCACGCTTTGATATTGGGGGCTTTTATACAAAGTGTTATTCTGATTGGATCGTCGAGATGGTTGAACACGCCTTTTCCAAGTCCCTTCAAATTCACATAGACCTTTGCTTTTAATGAACAAAATGGGCAAAAAGACTGCACCTGCTAGATGATACTTGACGGCAGTGGGGGCCTGTTGGATAAAACAAATTTGACTAGATCAAAACACACAGAGCTTTCAAAATATATACAGCTTGTCAAGCAACCACACGAAATACTAAAGGAATCTTTGAAGTAGTTAAACATGACCAGTGACCACGTTAATTTATATAAAATGTGTGTATGACACGTCTATAAAAATAAAAACAGTTGAACAAAAGCGTAGCCATGTTCTGGTTCGGGGTGAAGGGGAGGAATAAACTTTACCTGATTGGGGAGGGGGGTTCTTTCTCCTCAATAATAACAGGGTTTTCAGGCCGCTGTTGTCATTGGACGCATGTTTGAAAAGGTTTATGAAAAGAGTACAACTATCAATGTTATGAATAAATTATATTGAGTATTTATCATTATAATTTCTGGGGGGGTGGGGGGGGGGGGGGTCAAGCACTTTGTTTCTCCCTCCTCTACGCTCCTACAGTTTTAACTATCATGTATAGTCTTCGCCATTTGGTGATAGCTACCGGCTTTTGGCTGTCAGTAGGGGGTTGACCGCTAGAGTGCTGGAACGAAAAGGAGGAGTGTTGGAATGACTCTGACGTTGAGGTCGGATATCTGTACATTTGCCCCGATTGTTTACATATTTTGTACATCCTTCCCCGAATCGTCCATAAGCTACTTCCTTTCTAACATGCAACACAATTCCTATTCAAAGGTCCTAACACAAAACTGCACTCCAAAGATAATCGGAAGGTCGACAGAGAAAGGACAAGAAAGAAAGAGAAGGGTTGTATTCGCTATTGGAACCCCATGTCAAGAACACTATGCCTCATTGAACTTATTCTCTTCTACCCATGTCTCTCTCTGTATAGCATTATGAGTTCAGGATGGCTAAAAAGAAAAATATCTATTTTCTTTTATAATGTGGCTATACAAACAAATGGGTTAAATTTTATTGGTATTCCTGTCGCCGCTCAATTATCCGTTAAATCGTGGGTAGGCTAGAGTTACAAGAGGATTTAGAATCAAAGACTTTTCCGCCAGCTATCACCAAACACCGACGACCCATTCCAATAATTTCCAGCATTAGCTTAGCATACATAAGATAATTCCTACTTGATGTGCGGACGGAAGGTTTATGGCTCGATTCCCCGTTTGATCTAGCGTTTTCACACAATTGCTTATGACATGTTTATCAACTCTCTATACATGTTAACGATCAATTTAGAGCCGCGTCATTGTAAAGAAATGGGTAATCACATGTATTTGATTGGCAATTGACACTAAATAATACTCTTGTATAGTTTGGTAAATGTAGAAAGTGTTTGTTCATCAACTTTAGTGTCATACTTCAAACGATATTGATTGTAGACCTACTGCAACAAAACATCTGTTAGTTTGAAAGCATTATACATTCATGAAAATTTGCTTATTAATTAATCAATTACGTTTATTAAAAAAAAAAATCTATTTGAATCTTTTCAAACTTAAAATTGATATTCATACAGGCCTGAATGCTTATGAAACCAAAAGCCGTATAGTTTTCAATTAAACAAACATAAAAAAACAGACACAACAACAAACATAAACATAAAAACAACACCAAACATGCATGTTGCGTGTTTTTTTTTACAATTATCTATTACAATTATCTATACATCGTTAGTTAATTAGTTTATGTAATAGAGCCTAAGAGCACGGTTAAATGAAATTATGCGGAAATCTATTGAAAAGTCTACTTGAAGGTTTTAACGTATTTAAACAAAACTTCTTAACGGATTTAAAAATATTTCGTGTATTTTTTAAAAACATATCGGGAAATAACAAATTATACGTTTATTATGACAAAAATTTTCAATAGTAATATGATATGCAAATTATTTGTTTGATTTATTAAAACAAAATCGCTCATCTGCCAACGTGGAGCGTTTTTCTAGTAATGAATAGTATAACATCTAGATCGAGATAAGTGTCGTTTGTTTCGCGCGAGAACCCGCCCGGACAGTAGGACTTGTACCAAGTAAGTCACCAATATATTCAAATATTGTGTAGTAATTTATTGGCATTAAAATCAAGAGGGATTTATTGAACTAGGAGTAGCTTTATGCTTTATGTATTCCGTAAACTGAAGTACAAGGTACTTTTTTTTAGACTGAATGAGTCTCTCGGGAATGGCCACTTTTCCATCCTGAGTTTCAAGCTACCACATCTCGTATTTTACTGTAAACACGTATAAAACCAATCAAATAATTGTAGCCATCTTATTTACCTTTCATGTGCGAATTCCTTTAGACATCTTCTGTAATCTTAAAGTATAATTTATGAATATCTCACGACAATGTACCGGCCTGCAGGCATACAAATCTAGTGGGGTAACGCATTGTGGTGATGGTTGATCAACAAACCTCGGCGACAGGGCTGCGATCTCTTATCTGTGGCGCCTCCCAATGGAACGAGGGTCCTTGGTCAAAGATCAAGCGTTAGGTCAAACTTGAACTTTGTTTATTATTTACTAATTCGGTTTATCATCAAATGTCGACACTAAGGACTCATAAACATTAATCGAATTCCGTCTCGGTAATATGTTGTTCTTCAGAGGCGGATTTATAGGTACGCGCAGTACTCGCAGGAGTAGGGCCCCGCGTGACTGAGGGGCCCCCGAAATACAAACTAATTACAAAATTGAAAATACTAATGATATAATAATACTTTCCGAATCTTTCTTAAAATGTTGAATTAAATCTAAACAAATATTATGCGGTATTATTATAACATCAGATTAACATACCATTGTGTCGACCACCAAAAGCTCTACAGTGCTGACTCATTCGTTACCTTTAACGTATCTACCACTGCGAAAAAACACTGTGACAAGGTACCCCTTACTGGCGTAGCGAAGTTTGAGAGGGCATATAAAATCCAGATCAATCTATGAAAATTGCCTAATAAGTAAGCAACAGCATAAAGAGTAAATTGTATATTATATCCATCAGACGAACCAGGGTTCAGGGTTCAACTAGGGTTCTAGTTTAAACGACTGACATCAAAATGCCCATCTGAATGCAAAGATAATTGGTCTAAAGTCATTTTCCGGACTTTTGTGAAGACAATTTTGCGGAATTTTCCGCCTTCGGCGACTGGCTCTACCTTCAGCCTCTGTTTAAAATAGCAACGTTAATTCACCCTACGAAGCCCTTCAAGATGAAATTCTAGGTACCATACTCAATACTCATACTGGAGCAAGCAAGTCACTGTATATTCGTTGAGTGTATATTGTATATAATCAACATTGTAAAAACGAGGTTGTGTTTATATTTGATAAAGTAATTATTTACAAATCGGAGTAATAGTAGTGTCAAAACTCAGTATTGCGGGTGACAGCACACGAAGAGCCAATAAAGCACGCCGAAAAGTGGATATGTTGTGGTTTGGATTATTAACAAGTCGCGAAATTCTGCGCTGGCGCCTTTTGGTACCTATTTTACCTTTTCGAACTGAATAAAGCCTCAAAAAAGGCTGAACGCAGAGCCCAACGATCTATAAATCCGCCTCTGAAGAACAGTTCTTCGTTAAATTTAATGCCTTCACATAAATGTAAATAAAGGTAAAATGTCTTATAAGGGATAATATTTCGCCACTACTGCCTTTTTTCGTAATACGTATTATAATTTCTGGACACCTGAAGTAACCTAGCTATTAAGTGTAGAGAGAAATACCTCCTTTGTTGTAAAGATGACAATTGGGTAAAATGGAAGATCATATTCCGATGTATAAATGAAAGCACAAGATGTGATGCAGGAAGAAAAAATGATTTTTATTTCAGTCAGAGCCAAGAAGAGGCAGCCAAATAATGGGTGTGCAAGATAATTATGACCTACTAGAAATGAACTTAACAAGTTATATCATAAGATTTTACAATCACTGTTGGATTCAAGTTACAACGGCCAAGTGGTTAGTAAGCTCCTTACGAGCTGCTAGATGAACAGCTAGAGGATGAAGAGCTGTCAACGTCAATATGAAGATCAGCACTTGATGACGAGGATGAAGAAGATGACGAAGACGATGAGGAAGATGAGCAAGACGAAGAGCTGTCGTCTTCAACATGAATGTGTAATTCGTCACTTGATGAACAGCTCGATGATGATGAAGATGATGATGATGAAGATGAAGAGGAAGATGAGCAAGACGAAGAGCTGTCGTCTTCAACATGAATGTATAACTCATCACTATCACTACTTGAAGAGCACGACGATGACGACGATGACGAGGAAGATGACGAAGATGAAGAGCTGTCGTCTTCAATCCACAGATGGACTTCGTCGTCACTCGATGAAGAGCTAGACGAGCATGACGACGATGAAGATGACGATGATGAAGAAGAAGAAGAGCTGTCGTCTTCAACCCACAGGTGGACCTCGTCACTTGATGAAGAGCTTGACGATGAAGACGATGAAGACGACGAACTGGAGTCGCAGCAATCTCTCTTCAAACGAGCGTCTCCCTCTTGAATGACTTCATTCGATGGGTCGACGACAACAAACGCCTAGAAATAGGGAAACATTTATTTGTAAAATAATTGCACTTTCTAAACATGTACGATTGTAAGTATAGCTTCTTGTGAAGTGGCATTTATTTCCCTTACCACGGGTTCAGAGCTTTATCAAAACAATCTGGCTTGCTGATCCGTTTTATAATGGGATGTAACAATGTTGGTTAACATATTGTTAGTAAACGCAACACTGCCAGAACAGGAAACAACTAGATTTAAACTTAAAGGCAAAACTTGAACTAGCATTTACGATTCATTTTTTGTTTTACAAGATGTATACTGGTATGTCTATCGTGTGTTACTCGTGTGAAGGGTGAAATCCTCCTACCTGTGAGCCAGCATAGAGCGCAGCCAGAAGGCAGAATACCAAAGTGAGCTTCATGGTGGTCTAGTAGTTCTACTTGCTGGACACAGCTGAGACTGATGATTCTCTCCTGAACACTGAGACTTTTATATACAGCAGTAGGGATGTTTGTTTAGCACTTTCCTAACCTTGTTTGCGCCATCATAAATATTTCTTTATACAGAAACGTGATAATATTGTCGAAACATTGTCCAATGTCAACAAAAGTTTACAGTTTCATAATACATTCAAATCACAACCTGAATGTATTTAGCACACGACTTCCTCCTTGGAGCCTTTTGTTTGTTGTAATTGCATTTTATCCAGTTTGATGACGAAGCTTCAAGTGTTTCCTTACAAACATTTAGCGACGCAATATTTTTGTGTCACCGATTCCGTACGCGTCACTGTATGCTAGTAATGTTATACGAATCAAATGTTCACGAATGTCATCATTCTTTTAGTCTATTTGAGTAAAGCTACTTGTATAAAGCAAATACCCAGCATTTATTTACATTAACGTTATCCAACTTAAACACTTTGTTAACGTTTAAGAAGTTTGTCGAGCGGGCAACGAATTTTCTCTACTAGACATGATATTATGCATTTTAATTATTTTGTAGTTAAATATCTCTTAACATGTAAAAAAGATAGAACGATGGTTCAAAATTTGTTTGGTGAATAAATGTTGCATTAGTGTCAGGGCCCGGAATCACAAAAGGTCTTAACTACAGCTGGGCTTACTGTAGAACACTAGATTATGGCACGTTATTGGCTGATACTTTCGGCATTTTCGGTAGTTTGTACTTTCTGGATTCTGTTCATTCGGTAGATATGACATTCGTGAATATGCACTTTTGGTATATTCATATTCAACCATTGGCTCTTTCGGTGATTATGGCATTCGGTGGTTAAGACTTTGGTAAATTTGAGCATTCGTGATATCGAACTTTCGTGTTTTTTCTCTTTCGTTAAATTGGATATTCGTAACTTTACACTTCGTTA
Source organism: Isoperla grammatica (assembly GCA_945910005.1). NCBI lineage: Eukaryota > Metazoa > Arthropoda > Insecta > Plecoptera > Perlodidae > Isoperla > Isoperla grammatica. The sequence continues at coordinate 38,809,481 of OX246745.1, forward strand.
AGTTATACTTTCGACGTGTTACACTTTCGTGATTTTAAACATTCGCGATTTTGATGGTCACGCTTTGATATTGAGGGCGTTTATACAAGGTTACATTCTGATTGGATTGTCGAGATGGTTGAACACGCCTTCTCCAAGTCCCTTCAAATTCATATAGACCTTTGCTTTTAATGATCAAAATGGGCAAAAAAAACTGCACCTGCTAGCTAATACTTGATGGCAGCAGGGGCCTGTTGGATAAAACAAATTTGACTGGATTAAAACACACAGAGCTTTCAAAATATATAGGCCTAGGCCTACAGCTTGTCAAGCAACCACACGAAATACTAAAGGAATCTTTGAAGTAGTTATACATGAACACTTTGATGTATATACAATGTGTATGTGACACGTCTATAAAAATAAAAACAGTTGAACAAAAGCGTAGCCATGTTTTGGTTCGGGGTGGAGGGGGGGAATCAATTTTACATGATTGGGGTGGGGTATTCTTTCTCCTCAATAATAACAGGCTTTTGCAGCCGCTTTTGCCATTGGACGCATGTTTAAAAGGTTTATGAAAAGAGCACAACTATTGATGTTATGAATAAATTATATTGAGTATTTATATTTATAATTTCTGGGGGGTTGGAGGGTCGAGCACTTTGATCCCCCCCTATGCTCCCGCAGTTCCAACTATCATCTAAGAGTGCACCGACACCGGAGGCCCATTCCAATAATTTCCAGCCTTATCCAAGCCTACATAGAATAATTCCTTCTTGATGTGCGGACGGAAGGTTTATGGCTCGATTCCCCGTTTGATCAAGCGTTTTCACACCTTTGCTTATGACATGTTTTTCAACTTTCTTTACACGAATATTATCAATTTAGAACCGCGTCATTGTAAAGAAATGGGTAATTAATTGTATTTCATTGGCTATTTCAGTGGTTCCCAACCGAGGTGCCGGAAACGTCTGCTAGGGGTGCCGCGAAATTTTCTTTGAAATTATAAAACGAAATTTAGTGTTTTTGAATATTTCGAAAATAAAAATTATTAAGATTAATATAAAAATTTACGGATTATTTAAGTTAGGTGCACAAAGTATCACCAACAATAACGTACGCACTCAGACCTTGCTCACTTTGTATTTAGAATATCGAAGGCTATCAGAGAATGGCTACAATTACATTCTAAATTTGATGACTTTCACGGCAAACATCCAAAAGTTAACAACGAGCTTGGTGGACATCTTAAAAAGCTTTTATTATGATTTTTTTTTTTATTATTATGATTTTATTATGATAAAGCCGGCCATGTATCTACATTAAACAATCATCTATACACCGTTAATTAATTAGTTTATGAAATGGAGCCTAAGAGCACGGATAAATGAAATTATGCGGAAATCTAATGAAAAATCTACTTGAAGGTTTTAACTTATTTTAACAAAACTTCTTAACGGATCTAAAGATATTTCGTGTAGTTTTCAAAAACATATCGGGAAATAATATAAACAAATTGTAAGGTTGTAACTTTAACCACCAGGTTGTAACAAAATATATGTTCATTATAAAGATGTTTTTTGTAAGGGTAATAATATATGCAGTCTTGGGTAGTAGCGCGCTACAAGTAGCGCGCTACTTGTAGCATGCTACACTTTTCGTGTAGCGAGCCCTGTAGCGCGCTACTTTTTTTATCACGCCCAATGTAGTTGTAGCATGCTACATTTTTTGTAGCTGTAGCGATAAAAGTACCGCGACTTTTGTCGCTACTTTTAAAAACGGTTGTGCCAATTATTCTACAGTTCCGAGACGATATTTTTCCATTTTCACCATCACGAATATCAGTGGGAATAACACTGTTCATAATTTGTTTGGCGTCTCATTTCATATTGAACCGTTTCTCCGAAGGTCTTTGCCCTCCCCCTCACACTAGCCCACGAGGGATGGATGGACAATAACACTTGTCAACCGTTCAACCCTCTAATCCCATGTTTCCGACTTCGGGCACGTACGAGGTGCTGGATCGGGTGTTAACCTGCGACTAATTGCCATCTGGAACAGTCTTGTTCGTGTATTGGATCTGGGCACTGCACAGGGTTGGTTATTGCGTTTCTGTCTTAGTGGAATACCGAATGCCAGCTAGAACGTCGTGCATTGAGCTCCTCACTCGGTAGTCTTACGGTTCGGTTTTCAATACGTAGTCGTATTATGTATAACGTTACGTTGTTACCGTGTGATTGTTTCGTTTGTATTAGCTTAGATTATAATCAATTACTGGTGTGTAGATAGTAGATAATGCGTGCTCGTGTGTACTTTGGGACCGTTGTGATTATCACCATATGAATGTGTGTGTATGTGTTGAAATGGTAGGCCTACTCGACTTAATGGCTAAATATGTCAACATTTACCAGACGTCTACAGCTGCAATAGAAGGCAAAGAATAATATAGCCTATCATCTTATGTTATAATTATTATTTATTATTTTCCAGTTCCACTTGTTTTAAATAATTCGTGAAAGGACGTTTAAAGTACAAAATTAATTGCTTGAATAATCGTTGTTCTAGAAAAATAGAAAATGCATGATATCAGGCTTTTCAACATTAGTGATTACGAGTGCGATTAAAAAATGTAAGGTGTTTGACCGGGACCCATTGTAATCAATGTGCGTGGTGAATGAATAATAGTAAAACTGTAAAAGTGGCGAGCCATGTTCCACATGGCTCTAGTAGTGTAACACGTGGGTAGATATTTTGTAAATGGGCGGGGTGTAAATAAGGGGGGGGGGGGTATGGTCATGTACAAACCGATACGAAATTAAGTTGGTGGAGTAGCCTATTTCAGCCCCTCCCCCAACCCCCCCGAACCCGGCCTATACAGCTCTGGGTTGCCGCTGGGGTTGTTGTTTGTCTGACGTAGCGCAAGAGGAAAGAGGTACACGCGAAGGGAGTAGGGAAATATGCTCCAGACACATAAAAAGACATACTTTATTTGTCTGAAGGTTCCAGAGTACCTATTTTTCAGATCAAATCAAATGCTAGGTTAAGAAAGCAGTACGCGCTGCGTGGTGGCATATAAAACGAGAACGGCACGTTTTGAGACACAAAGATCGATAAAATCGTTAAAACGTCAATAAAAACAAATGTAGCGTCAAAGTAGCGCGCTAAATTTTTTTCGTAGCGCCGATGTAGCGACGCTACATTTAAAATAAAGTAGCGAAAAAGTAGCGACGCTACTTTTTTTTGCCAAGTAGCGGTAGTTGTAGCATGCTACTAATTAAAAGTAGCGAACCCAAGACTGAATATATGCAAATATCTTGTTTGATTGTTTGAAAAAAAAATAGCACATTGGCCAAAGTGGATCGTTTTTCTAGTCGTGAATATAGTATAACAACTAGATCGAGATAAGTGTCGTGTGTTTCGCGCGAGAACCCGCCCGGACAATAGGACTTGTCCCAAGGAAGTCGTACCAATATGTTCGAATATTGTGTGGTAATTTATTGGCTATGAAATTAAAAATGATTTATTGAATTAGGAGAAGCTTTACGTATTCTGGAAACAGAAGAACCAGGTACTCTTTTTTAGACTGAATGAGCCTCTCGGGATGCCCATTTGTCCACCCTGAGTTTCAAGCTACCACATCTCGTATTTTAATGTAAACACGTATAAAACCAATCAAATAATTGTAGCCATCTTATTTAACTTTCATGTGAAAAATCCTTTGAACATCTTCTGTCATTTTAAAGTATAATTTATGAATATCTCACGACACTGTACCGGCCTGCAGGCATACAAATCTAGTGGGGTTAACGCATGTGGTAAAGGTTGATCAACCAACCTCGGCGACAGGGCTGCGATCTCTTATCTGTTGCGCCTCCCAATGGAACGAGGGTCCTTGGTCAGAGAACAAGCATTAGGTCAAACTTGAACTTTGTTTATTATTTCTAGTTCGGTTAAGTATCAAATGTGGACACAAAGGATTCTACGAACATTAATCAAATACCATCCTGATAATAATAATTATAATAATTATAATAATAATTATAATAATAATAATAATAATAATAATAATAATAATAATAATAATAAAAATAATAATAATAATAATAATAATAATAATAATAATAATAATAATAATAATAATAATAATAATAATAATAATAATAATAATAATAATAATAATAATAATAAAGCCTTTATTTACAACAGAGTATTTAAACTCCACAAGTGTAAATGTAATATAACCTGAATGTAACACAAGTTTGTAGGGTCACAATTCACAATAAATGTCCATAGATGTACATAGTCAACGTATTGTTTACATCAACCCTATCTCATATTATTCAACACATTCATTATTTTAGCCCTAATACATATTAAATTGTCAGAAAACAGATCAACTTGATTACACACTATTTTAGCCAAAGAGTTAAAAGAGGTTTGTAACCTACCAATGGTTGCATACTTTAAAACATCAATCCTGTTGTTACAAACATAAAAAGTAGGGTGACTTCTAGTGTGTCTGGTAGGCACGAAAAAGTTTAAAAATCTGAGTAAAAGCGAATCGAACATGTTATTAACTAGTGTATACAAAAACATCATGTCCAACAGTTTACGCCTGTTGTCCAATGTCATCAAGGATATATTTTTACAATGATTTAAGTAATCCTTCCTATGGTAAACAGTGTTAAAACAACTATAACACAACATCTTTATAAACTTTGTTTGTACCTTCTCAATATTTTCGATCTTTGTAATGTGGTACGGACTCATACAACGCTAGCATACTCCACATGCGGGCGTACTATAGCTACATATACCGCCCTTGCCGTCGATGCCTTAAAATGTTTAAGGCAGTTGCCCCTTAAAATACCAAGCAGTTTGTAAGCCTTAGGCGTACTAGAGTCCACATGAGTATTACAAGACAAGTCAGAATTTAAAATCACACCGAGATCTCGAATTGAGCGTACCCTCTCCTAGGCAGTACCATCAATGACGTAATTAAAAATTATCGCATATTTCTTTTTATTGGTAAATGTTATCACGTTGCATTTGGAAACATTTTACTTAAGTTTCCATTTATTGCACCAGGCAGAGAGCCTCTCAACATCTTTTTGAAGGTGCAAACAGTCACGGACGCTACTCACAGTACGGTATATGTTTAGGTCGTCGGCGCACATAAGACACTTCGACGACCTAAAACACGTTATGATGTCATTCACATATAGCGTGAACAGAAAAGGCCCCAAGATTGAACCCTGGGACACCCCAGACGTGACAGTTTCTGCCCGAGACGACCTCCCATCAGGGGCGCCGGGTTTTCCAAATTCCGAGGGGTGCTTAACTTCGCAGAAAAGGGACCAAGCACGGGGGTTGGGGGGCAGAGCCCCCCTATAATAGCGCCGCAGGCGAAAATTTTTAAACCCTGTTTTTAGAGTGTGTTTGGTGCGTTCTAGAATAAAAGTGGCTTGAATGCAATGCCAAAATAATGCATTTAAACATTTAAAATATATATATATAATAATAAACATATTATAATAATGCCAAAAAAACAATAATAATTTAATTACTTTGATTGTATCCAAGATTAAAATAGAAACATAATCGTAAAAAAAATGTTAAACTTTTTTTTAACTGAGACCTCAAAACTCTGATATATATATATGCATAATTTTTCTTTTAATCAGGATATTTAAAGGGGTGCTGCGCACCCCTCCAACTAATCCGATGGGTGCTTCAGCCCCTGAGCACCCACATAGTCGGCGCCCCTGCCTCCCATCAATTACAACGGATTGGGTGCGTCCCCTCAAATAGCTCCCTAGAACATCTAGTAAACGACGACATATACCGTAACCCTTCATCTTATGGAGCAGCAGAACATGGTCAACACTGTCGAAAGCTTTTTTAAAATCAGTGTAAATAGAGTCAACCTGCATTTTGTTATTCAAATTATTGGCTAGATCATTAGTGTACTCAACGAGGTTAGTAACCGTAGAACGCCGACTGACGAAACCATGCTGCTCTGTCACTATGTGTTTTGAGACGTGACGATATAAGGCCTGATGAATTAGTTTGTCATATATTTTGGATATCACTGAAAGCAGCGAAATAGGTCTGTAGTTGCAAACTTTGTATCGGCTACCCTTCTTCAACACCAGTGTGACGGCAGCATGCTTCCACCGATCCGGAAAAACTCCCGACTTTAATGAACATTTAAAAATATCAGCTAATGGACCCGACAGCGCACCCCGGCAATGTTTGAGGACATTGACTGGAATGCGATCAGGACCAGGTGATTTATTGTCTACCAATGTTTTGAGGCAATCCTCAACCTCGCCTTTTGAGATGACAAACCCGGACAAACAATCACCCCCATATTGTGGAATCTCTGGCAATTTACCTTCCACCACAGATGGTGGTGAAAATGTTGACCGAAAGTACTCAGAGAACAGTCTACAACAGTCTATTAAAGAGTTAGATGTAACGCCCCCATGTTCTACTTCGACAAGTATACGTCTACCCTTCGTCTTACGCCGAATGTACCCCCATAACATTTTTGGATTTTTTACCATATTATTGTTGATTTTAATTAGGTATTGCTTATGTGCGACACGAACAAGGTTTTTAAACCCCGCCCTTTTAACTTGAAACTCAAATTTATGACACTGTAACATAGATCTTTTCCATCGTTTAAAAGCTCTATTTTTATCTTTCAACGCGCAGATAACATCACTATCATACCAAGCTGGGTACTTGCTGGAATTCACCTTAGACCTAGGGACAGTGTCATCAATAGCAGTATTTACAATGTCATAGAATATATCACACTTTCGATTGATATCACACACATTATGCAATGGCTCCCACAAAGCTGTAGAGAGTGCGTCACTGAGTTGATTCAAGTCCGCTCTAGCCCAGTTGTATTTCACATGTTGCTTGGTCTTGTTGTTGTTGTTGTGACTCGCTCCCCGCGGGAAGGTGACGTCACATTGAAACGCTGTGTGATCCGAATGAACAGCCGGCTCTGCAACACTGACCTCTGTAGTGACATCGAGATTACTGGTGAACAACAAATCGAGGAAGTTGTCCCCTCTAGTAGCGAAAGGGTTCCTTTGGTACAAGTTCAGCTCATTCAGCACGTCAATGAACTCAGAGGCAACTTGTGTATTTGTATCTCCAGTAATAGATGATAACAACAACTCAGGGTGGTCCAGGCTCGGCGTCCAGGAGATGTCAGGGAAATTAAAAATCACCGCAGAGAAGCACACAGTCATTAGGTCGGGCAACACACTGCACACGCGAGGTCAACTGGCACAGTTCCTCCACCAGATCAGATGGTGGTCGTGGCGGCAAATATACGCACCCCACATACAGGCTACGGTGCGCACTTAAAACTATCTCGACCCACACAAGTTCACAGTGCGCACTCTCGAAATCTTCCCGCCGCCTAGATGTCAAATTACTAGCAATTGCTGTTAGTACGCCCCCTCCCATCGCAGAGCCTCTGTCTCTTCTATAAACCAAATATTGACTTGAGTCCAATAATTCACCGTCAAAAATATCACCGTGCAACCATGTTTCCGTTAGGCACACCACATGTCAGCAAAAAACATGTTAAAATTTGCTAGCTTATCGGCGCCCGATATACTTCTAACGTTCATACAGTAAACTGATAGGGTACTGGGAGACAGATTGGAACATAACCCAGGTCCTGGATTCACCTGGACGTCGCCACTTAGCGATAACAACAATACAGCTAGGAAAGACCAGTTCTTTGTCGGCACCATTGTATACACACCCGCACGCGGAGAAGACTTAACTGACAGCAACCAGCACGAAATGTCACATTTAGTAACAACCAACAAATCTTCCTTACACAATACACTTGTCCACGGATCACTACACTTCAAATGCATGTTTGTGTCGTATTTTGAAAATACTACGAGCTGTGTAAACACAATAAACATAATTAAACGTCGGAGCGAGTAGACTAGGAGACATGGCCCGGCCGCCATCTTGAACGAATTGATATTCTGTTGTTCTTCTTTAAATTTAATGCCTTCACATAAATGTAAATTTTTGGTAAAAAGTCATATAACATATAAAAGATAATATTTCAATACAACTGCATTCTCTCGTGCTATTTCAAATATTTTCTGGACGCCCGAAGTCATTAAGCTATTAACCCTTTGAGGCCCACATTAATTCTTGATATCAAAAAACATTTTAAACGGCACCAATAAGACTCTTGATTTTTTTCAAGATTTTTACATTTTTTTTCAAAATTATAGTATCATTTTTTTAAGGTTCGGGACATTTTTTTGAGTTTTAATTAATTCCCAAAATGTTTCATGAATTGATAGTTCTTGGACTTCCAACAATTAGGTAGCAGACTTTGAGTTATATGAAAAAAGAATTTGGAAAATCGCATGGAAATTAGCATTGTTATTAGGATCTGAATGTCCCGGAAAATTATCAAAAATGAGAAAATATTCATCCTTTTACACTTTCTATTTTTGAATATTGTCCATAACGTGTAAATGTTGTTCGATTTGTAGCCAGAAAAAAAATTTCAACACAATTTAAAAGCGTTTTTGTACCGTGATTCCAGGTGGCATCATTGGGCATGTGAGCTATGATCAAAATATTATGGTTAAGTACGATTCCAAATGGAATCGCTGGGCCTCAAAGGGTTAAGTGTAGAGAGAAATACCCCCTTTGTTGTAAAAATGACAGTTGGGTAAAATAAGAGATCATATTCCGATGTATACATGAAAGCACACAATGTTATTGAGGAAGAAAATTGATTTTTATTTCAGTTAGAACAAAGTAGAGGTAGCCAAATAATGGCTGTACAAGATAACCACTACCCACAAGAAACGAACTTAGCAAGTTATATCATAACTTCATAAGCATTTACAATCACTGTTTGATGCGAGTTAGAACGGCCAAGTGGTTAGTTAGCTCCTTACGAGCTGCTAGATGAACAGCTAGAGGATGAAGAGCTGTCAACGTCAATATGAAGATCAGCACTTGATGACGAGGATGAAGAAGATGACGAAGACGATGAGGAAGATGAGCAAGACGAAGAGCTGTCGTCTTCAACATGAATGTGTAATTCGTCACTTGATGAAGAGCTCGATGATGATGAAGATGATGATGATGAAGATGAAGAGGAAGATGAGCAAGACGAAGAGCTGTCGTCTTCAACATGAATGTATAACTCATCACTATCACTACTTGAAGAGCACGACGATGACGACGATGACGAGGAAGATGACGAAGATGAAGAGCTGTCGTCTTCAATCCACAGATGGACTTCGTCGTCACTCGATGAAGAGCTAGACGAGCATGACGACGATGAAGATGACGATGATGAAGAAGAAGAAGAGCTGTCGTCTTCAACCCACAGGTGGACCTCGTCACTTGATGAAGAGCTTGACGATGAAGACGATGAAGACGACGAGCTGGAGTCGCTGCAATCTCTCTTCAAACGAGCGTCTCCCTCTTGAATGACTTCATTCGATGGGTCGACGACAACAAACGCCTAGAAATAGAGAAAACGTGTATGCTTAAGATGTTTCATTACTGATTACCTGCAGAGGGGTATATAAGAAGGAAAATAGCAATTTAAAACGAAAAATGTTCGTAATTGTTCGTGTACTATTGCTTTTGTAGGTGAAATAGGTGTTTGGCATTCACGAGCCTTTTCACAAATGGATGATGGATGGTGGATACCGCAATTATATTAAACTCATAAATACAACCATGAATGTCAACAATTAAAGAACGTTTGTGTCTAAAACTGTCGACACGAATTTCTTTATTTTAATTCCGATGTATACTGGTATGTCTATCGTGTGTTACTCGTGTAAAGGGTGAAATCCACCTACCTGTGAGCCAGCATAGAGCGCAGCCAGAAGGCAGAATACCAAAGTGAGCTTCATGGTGGTCTAGTAGTTCTACTTGCCGGACACAGCTGAGACTGATAATTCCTCACTTGAGCACTGTGGCTTTTAAATGCAAGCGGAAGGGGTGTTGACGATACAGAATGCCTTATTCCGTTTGCGCCACCGAGACGTACGAGATTCAATATACAAATGGAACGTGATAATTTAGTCGAAACATTTGCCAATGTCAACTCACGTTTACAATTTTGTAGAACATTTTAATGACAACTTGAATGTGTTTTGCGCAGCACTTCCGGTTTCGAGACTTCGAGTTATGAAACTGTAAGTTGTTCAGCTTGATGAGTAGGTTTAATTATTTTCTATAACATGCATCATTCAACACAACAGTTTTTCTTTACCGATTTGACACGCATGACCGTAGAACCTTTTAGAAAGTCATCGTCCTATGTTTCAGTATGTATATTAGATTTATATTTATTCATTTAAAATTACAAGAAAATGTGGAATGTAACTTAATTTTGGCTTAAAGTTACCAAAAGGATTACAAGCACAAGATATTCCAATCTTTCAGGAACTAGGTAAAACTTGTTAAGCCAATATGATATAAACTAATAACTTACTTTAATAATACCCTTTAAAATACAATTACTCAGTCTTTAATAGAATCTAGTCATAATAAGTAACGAAAACAATGTAATCATAGATCCGGCTAGCCTAAGAACGAACTTCCCGACCAGCACCTTGTTTCAATACATGGTGGGCGGAGTCGAGATGTAGTCTTGACGGGTAATTCGCTATTCATAATATAGGGGAGGCAGGCTAGGGCCAAATATTCCAAGCTTGCCTCGCCCGGCCACTTTGGAGCGATATATGCCACTGAGAGGGGTGGGGAACGCTTACGTCACTCAAAAAAACTACTTTCTGTCATGAAACGATAGCAAAATTAAAATGCACACCCTAATTTAAACGACACTTACATAATGACAATGCAATCAGAATGGAAGTTGTAGCGTAATTAGCAGTGCAGCTATAAATAAAATGCGTTTTTGCTTCTTAGTGTGAAAAAGTCAAGCTAAAGACTATGGTCCGTTCGTAGGAGAGAATTCAGCCAGGTAGCTGAAATAACTCCCCTACTTTTACCCCCACTCGGCGGCCGGCTCGGTTTCGATCAGTGAGCGACGAGCGGACACCTGTCGAGATTTCCCTTGAAGATAAGATAAATACCTGCAGTCAACTTTGAAAAAGTGTAAACTACTGAACTTTTTTAACTTTTGATTAACATTACGGAATATTCAGAAAAAACATTACTCCTACGTTTTTTATTCGTCAAAATAGGACAAAATTTAAGCTTTGGCAATTAAAATATAACTGTATATTACAATACTAAAAACACTCTTCCACATAAAATTATATTTCATACACGCACACGCACATACCGGTTTCAATTAATATTAATAATAATACTATTGAATTTGAATGATAGCAATAATTGTCGTAAAAATGTGTCCCTGCTGGTGGTCGAACTCAGGTCCATTGGCTTTCCTATCAACTGAGCTATCGGGCCATGGGAACACATCTTTACTGATTTGCTATTTATAATAATTGTTTTACCAAGCTGGACAATCAAACAGTTGGTAAAGCGTCGGTACGGAAAGCTGGAGGACCTGGGTTCGATCCCCAGTGGGGACACATTTTTACGATAACTGCTAGAATAATAATGATATTAATGAATAATGAATGAATAATAATGATAATAAAAATGATGATACGTACAAAAACAACGTAAATAGCATCCTGCAATTGTGTGGTGTGCGTAACATAGAAGACAATAATCACCCCCAGCGGTAGTTCCAACTATCGAGCGCGTGTCAGTGACTTACGACTTCTATCACAAGTGGGCGTGCAAGATATTGATCCGTGAATCGTGACACGCGTCATTGTGCGTGTTTTTACCGTTCAAGGTGGATCGCAATTTACACGATATTTGTTTCCTTCATTAGATGAGCGTAGCGAAGCGGAGTGAATCTTTCCATACAACTCGATCGGCGCTTTGTCTGTGTGTCTGTATGTATGTATGTGCGCTAAATTGTGTTCGTCGCGCACAGGTCAAACGGCTTGACGTATTTGGCTGAAAGTTTTGGTCAATACTCGTGACCACTAAACTAGATGCTGTTAACATAATCAGCAAAATCCGTCAAGATGCCAACCTACAAAAAATTAATTGGTGAAATAAATCAAGTTTTTTTTTTTTAATTAAAACTTATTAACAGATTTAAATAATGTTTAAAATTTATATTGACACTAACAATGTTGATACTGGATAAAAGTTTTGGAACTATAACTTTAACCGCCATTTAGTAAAAAAATATTTAGTTTCAATTTACGGGAATTTACATTGGTTTCTTTACAGTGCTCCACTTATACGATTCTCATTTGAGGACCATTGAAGTTAGATGCACATACTATGCAAAGCGAATGGCGTGTACAATGAGACCTTTCTAAAACTTCTTTTGGAATTTCGATAACGTTAATAGAATGGCAACAATGGCGTGTTATGTTTTATGACTTTCACGGCAAAAATGCAAATGTTAACAACGAACTTTGTAGACAAATTAAAAAGCTTTTATAATTATTTAAATGCAATTATTGTATGATTAAACACTATTTCATTTTAGATCTAGCCTGTATCTACATTATGGACTTTTCTATACACAGATAACTTTAATAGTTTATGAATAAGAGCCTTTTGAGTAGACCACGGTCGAATGAAAATATGCGGAAATCCATTAAAAAATCAACTTGGAGGTTTTTATTTATTTAAAGAAAACTTTTGAACGGATTTAAATAATATTTCGTGTAATTATTAGCAACATATCGAAAAATAATATACACAAATTCTAAGATTTTAACTTAAACCGCCATCTTGTAAAAAAATAATATGTTTGTTATTAAAGTATATTTTTTAAGCGGCGTATGATATGCAAAATATTTATTTGATACCTAAAAAAAAAAAAATCGCTCGTCTGGCAACGCGGAGCGTTTTCCTAGTAATACTTAATAGTTGGTACATGTAGGAAATATACTGAATTCAATGATACTTGGGTTCGAATGCACGTGCGTATATACACGTAATGAGGGGCTACGAAACAGATTGCAGTTTGCTAATTGTCCATAATGGAATAAAATAATCTGCGTATAATAGAAATAAAATAGTCCGTAGGAAAATTATCTTTTGCATTGGAAGCAGGGATAATGACCACTATCTCTACTTTTGGAATCACAAACATTTTGTCTGCTATTTATAAAACCTACGCGGAACAGGACTTCACATCCCCTGATTTTACCCCCCCCCCCCCCCCCCTCCTCCCCCCCCAAATGCAAAGTAAATTTATTATTTTTTTATTATTATTATTATTATTATTATTATTATTATTATTATTATTATTATTATTATTATTATTATTATTACTATTATTTTATTGTTGCAATACATACAAACTCGGTCAAAACCGGCATAAACATGTTGTACGGACACAAATGTCAAGTATTTCCATGTGTTTACCTTATTAAAATCTACTTAGAACTACTTAATATATCTTCTTCTTCTTCTTCTTCTTCTTCTTCTTCTTCTTCTTCTTCTTCTTCTTCTTCTTCTTCTTCTTCTTCTTCTTCTTCTTCTTCTTCTTCTTCTTCTTCTTCTTCTTCTTCTGCTTCTCAAATGCCCACATTTGGCTATACTACTTAATATATCATTGTCCACATTATTTTTTCCAAACCGAACTGTGGATGCTATCTATGTACGGTCGTGGCCGATTTGTACTCATCCCAGCATTCGCTCTTTGTACGGTGGAAACCACGAAAACCACCATCGGGATGGAGAACTTCTTGAAGTCTTCATTCTTCTTAGTTCAAAAATTTTCGCACTATCCTACACGTGTTCAAAATAGTTGCTTTTTGCATCTCGATGTATATGTTCGGTTGGAGACCAATTAGTTTAATACTGTCATGGAGCTTACGTGGAACAATGCCATTTGCTGATATAATTAACGGTATAACAGTTACATTATTATTATTATTATTTGTTATTATTATTATTAATGCGTTCCTTGAATCACTTGGTTTTAGGACTTCTCCCCTGAACGAATACACCCACAAAATAAAAATGTCATAAGTAAAATAATATAATAATAATAATAATAATAATAATAATAATAATAATAATAATAATAATAATAATAATAATAATAATAATAATAATAATAATAATAATAATAATAATAATAATAATAATAATAATAATAAAAATAATAATAATAATAATAATAAAAATAATAATAATAATAATAATAATAATAATAATAATAAAAATAATAATAATAATAATAATAATAATAATAATAATAATAATAATAATAATAATAATAATAATAATAATAATAATAATATAATAATAATAATAATAATAATAATAAGAAGAAGAAGAAGAAGAAGAAGGAGAATAAGAATAATAATAATCGAAGTAATGTCGCGTGCTATACCACCGAGGCATCTTTTATTGGTAATGTAATAAATTTACTTGATGGTTACGTGCTTCTCAAAGTTTCATTCCTATCTCTTCACCCGTTCACTTTCGAGGTTTGGGGTGTCTCTGAACGTTGTTCTATCTGTGAGGTACTTGGAACTTCTTGGAAGGCTGTGTATGCATGAGTAGACCATAGACAAGTAGACTGCTGTCGATGGATATATGGACCTTGGCCCCTAGGAGCGCGCAAGAACTGGAAAATGCATTGATTTACAGGTGTGATATACCGCGACGGGACGGTGGGACAAAACACTATACAAAAAAACTACAACATAAAACACAAATTTGTAAATTTCAACAACTATAATTACCGTACCAAAGAATAAATACATCTTAGGGCTAAAAAAAACAACACTATTTGATAGTCAAAACAAATTACACATAAAGGCAAAAGAAAGAAGTTACTCTGTGAAGTAAGAGGAGAGGTTAGAGCAGGGATGGTGAAGCAAAGGCACGCGTGCCAGAAGTGGCACGCGAATACTTTCTGGCTGGCGGCACGCAGAAATACGTATAACATATTGTATCAGGTCGAAATTGACCACACTTCACAGCCGTTTTCCAGGCATTTAGAGATTATGGGGTTCAAACATTTCGCCTCCAGCGGGGTTTTGCCCAAATGCTACATTATATGGGAAGACTACAACATTACAAACTGACAAACTTGCCATTTGTTCCCTGCAATCCATAATAGCTATGCGAAGAGTTATATTAAAAACACCTTTTAAAATTTTAATTTGCTTTTTTTTTTAGAATTCGCACACCTGGACACAGTTAATTCAATAGTTTGTAAATAATGGCACTCAAGCTCAAAAGGGTTCGTCATCCCTAGGTTAGAGGCAGCTGCTGTGGCCCAAGAGGGGCTTTGTTTCTGAACGCTCTGTGTCGTCCTTCATGTGCGTGACAGCAGAGGGCGCTCCCCGACGGGCGGGAGTCAGAGGGCTGACCCCGCGAGGGAAGATGTGGTGGAACGGGGAAAGCAAGTCACGTGAATATCGAGGACGCGCCGGAGACGGATATGGACGAGTCACCTGTCATGAAAACCCAAGGACGGGACGGACGACAGAGGACGCAGGAGGACAGAGACGCGGAAAAGAACACGCGATTGGAGCACGAACGGGTGGACGGCTGCCAGCAGGATTGAATGGTTGGGGTGTGTCCATCAGGCTGGTTATGGCCAGTCAGGTTCGCCACGCTAAGCCATGTATAGGATAAAGGTCGGTGCACAATAGACCGGTAACGATAACTGTAACGATAGCGATAACGGGAAAGAAGTTCGATTTCATGTTAAATTACGATACGATGCACAATAAGAGCTTCCCGTTACCGGGCCCGGTAACGGTAACGGAAAGTTCGCCAAGTTTTAACTTTACGTTACCGTTCCCGTCCGTACGTTACCGGGACCAATCAGAATCAAGCGTCCACGGCCTGTTAAAAGTATTAGCAAATAGCCGAGCGTCTGCTTAACGGGCAATTGTGCATCGAATGCCTTCCCGTTACCGTTTTATCGTTATCGTTATAGTTACAGTTATCGTTACCGGGCAATTGTGCACCGACCTTAAATAGAATAAATACGGTGTCTCATCATTCAAACCCATGAACTTCTGATTCAAACCTAGATTCTCTGAACTCCTCAGTCTTGCCAAAGATCACGGAAATGTGAGTTCACGTAAATCGAGAAGGATCTACGCCCCAGTAGACCTTGAGACAGCCGACGAGAGACAAGGGTTCGAGTCCTGTACCAGGGTGGTAAGGATATGTCTTATTGTCGACAATATCAGGCATGTTGTGACCTATGGTTTGTCTATTATAACTGCCTGGTGTTTACTACACTATACCTAGTACTTTTCCAGGCTTGTAGGCCTATTTGTAATAAGCAGTGATTACAAGTTTATATTTGATGGCTAAATTAGAGTAATAATATTTGCAGCTTTGTTATTTCTACTATCATCTGTTTGATAAAGTATTTACATACATACATACATACATACATACATACATACATACATACATACATACATACATACATACATACATACATACATACAAAGATACATACATACATACATACATACATACATACATACATACATACATACATACATACATACATACATACATACATACATACATACATACATACATACATACATACATACATACATACATACATACATACATACATACATACATACATACATACATACATACATACATACATACATACATACATACATACATACATACATACATACATACATACATACATACATACATACATACATACATACATACATACATACATACATACATACATACATACATACATACAAACGACAAATAAATCTACAAATATACAAACAAGATGTGTAAAGATCCACTTGAAAGTTGTAATTGTATTCTATCAAATACCTTTTGATTCTATTTATTTCACAACGCGGACACCCCCTTCCACTTTCACAGTGTTTCTGGGGTATATTACGTTAAGTATGATCTGCTCGTCCGCCATCTAAAAAAACACAGATTTGCTTTCCTACCTTCTGAAAACAATAAATAAATAACTTTTGTTTTACATTCTACTTCCTTTTTAAAATTCGCCCGCCGAGTCGTAAGAACAGCTGCTTACTGTATCGGCTGAGTATACCAGTGTCGGGCATGTTTTCTTTTTCACGGCATCACGGAGCACATTGATGATTTTGATATCTTGGTTGTCTTTCTGTCAAAGAAAAAATTGAAGTTTGTGAACGTGTTTCGATGTAAAATGGAGGTGTTGTAGGTAGGCCTAACTTGCCTCTGTGGGGTTGTGTGCATTAGAAGATGAGCAAAATGTACTGATTATAGTTCTCTAATTGTAACAAATATAGATATTTACGTTTTTAATTGAGTTGTTAGTTAAATATTTATCTCTGCATCTGTATGCTAAGCCTAGGCTACATTCTGTGTCTGTCCGAAAGTTCTTTATGCAGGCCTAGGCCCTAGGTAGGCCTACCCCTACCCCTAGCCTAGGCCTAGGCCCTAGTCTACCTAGTCTAATAGGCCTGGGCTAGACATTCGTAGTGTGGATATACGACTTAACCATAACAATTCACTGCGAGAATAGGTAAGCTGTAGCCGTAGGCTCTGGGCCTATTGTGTGCTTAAGATTAGGCTAGCCTGATCTTCTACAGAGAGCCTAGAGCTTAGGTCTGAACATTGGTTTAAGCTTACTGTGTACGTATGTGTAGAGTAGGACTAAAGAAATTGTCCTAAATGTTAAATGGGCATGGATTCTGGGCCTGGTCCTAGGCCTAGCCCTAGGCTTAAGACTAGAGCATAGGCCTAGACCTTACGGCCCAGGGACCTTTCTAATTCACCACAACTTGCCCTTAGTTTTGTTAGCCCAGGCCTAGGCTAGTCATATTTTATGGAATGGGCGTGGATCTAGGCCTAGGCCTAGTCTTAGCCCTGGTATTGTTGAACTGGAGGCTAGGGCTAATCCTGGTGTTATGTTAGGCTCTAGTCTAGTCCTAGGCCTACGCCTGGCATTATGTTAGGGCTAGGCTAGGCCTAGCCATACAGGTAGACTTATATTTCTATTTCTTGAAGCTCTTCTGCAGCTGCACACCTTGCCAGTGCATCCCTGCCCCCCCTCTTCCTGCCCATAGCAACTCTCTAGCTTTCTTCTAGCCTAGGCCTAGGTAGGCTCTTGGCATACTGACTGTCACTCGTTCTGATAATTACTGTTCATGTAGTTGTAGACTAGTATTTTTTTCAGCCTCTAGGCATGAATTTAAGGTACCGGTAGGCTATTGGCTTTAATATGCTGGTCTTGATGATTTTCATTAACATATATGTGGATAGCCTAGATTCACCCCTTGGCACACATAACTACGGTACATAACTATGCCGTGTTATTTGCACTTATTTTTGCAAGTACTTATCTGTGCTATTGGGCAGAGTGTAGCCACTATTTATCTCTAGTGCTACCTTTTACATATGGCCTTTGGCATTGTTAGTTTACTCAATGAGCAATGGGGAAGCCACTGCAAGTGAGGAAATTGATTGCATTTGAGTGGTGTTCATTGCAATGATTGAACTAAAGTAGGGATGACTTCGGATATCCGGAAACCGGTTCGGAACCGGTTCCCAATTGCAATCCGGTTCCATTTTTTGGAACCGGTTCTATTTTTTTCTAATGCTGTCGGTACGACACTGGTAAAAGCGCGCAGCGAGCCACCACAATCGTCGCCGCCGGTGTCGTCTGCTAATGTAGGCTGACCGGTTGACCCACCCCTACTGCACGCCAGTAGCTCTTTGTCTTTCGTGCCGCAAACAACGTGAGTGATTAGTTGGCACTTGACAATGAGTGCTTCAAGTAGGGCCTATGTTAAACGAAGGGAAATCCACTATGCTTAGTGTCACATAAATATTATGTGATATAAACAAAATTAAAATGTTCAAGAACCGGTTCTGAACCGAATCCGGCGCGGGAGGATCCGGTTCCAAATTATTAGATCCGAAGTCATCCCTAAACTAAAGCGGGTGTTACACGGAGAAGTAAGAAAAGTAAAAAGCAGAAAGTGAAGAGTAGAGATAGCGTGTAGCTTTACGGGAAAAGAACAAAAGTGAGAAGTTCTCTCCAAAGTAGGAAAATGTTGAACAAGTGAAAAGTGAAAGTGAAAAGTCCCGTAAGCTACACGCTATCTCTACTCTTCACTTTCTGCTTTTTACTTTTCTTACTTCTCCGTGTAACACCCGCTTTAGGCCTAAGTACTCTTGAAGAAAGTTGGAAATGGGGATGGAGGAGGAGTTGTTTCAAGGCCCACTAAACTGTTACATTTTGTTTAACATGTCTAATTAATAGGGCTGCCCAACGATATCGATAATTCGATACGATATCGATAGTAGAAAAATAATTCGATATCGATATAGAATTAATATATCGTACGTTTCCCGATATCAATCAAGTGTCAACTATCGTAAAAAAAAAAAAAATTTGGCGATGTTGTGCTTCTGCATCTTTGTGATACATACACTGCAACATTCGCGTTGGTACCTTCTCGCCCTCATCGCCCGCCGGCCGGGAGTCTGTTGCGCCCGCGCTCGTTCTGCCAGTCTGTCACACTCACGTCGCGTCACGCCAATCACAACATCGCTGTTTTGCGGATACATTTTAAAAAATACAACACAAATTGACGCATATAGTAAAAAATTTCGACGTTAACCCATCCGCATCGGTAAGCGGACTGGTAGGGTACGCTTATACGAAACTGGCCACGGTAACCAGAAGCGGACTGGTACGCACTTGCGCGCGCTTCACTTTGAACATGTATAGTGGTGCTATCTAGCCTACGATATCGGAACTAATTCCTGCAATCTCTTGCTCAAGCTAGTGGCGATTCTAGTGTGCATTTCTTGAACTCTGTCGGCTTTTGTTTGTTTTTAAAATTGATTTTATCTCCGCTCATCTCGATCCGAAACTTAGATCAGCTGTCAAATTTGTCAAGATGGACTCGGGCCGGGAAGCAGTCGTTGTTTTCGGGGCAAAGAAATTGACATTATACAGATTTTAGACGTTCTAGGATCTGATTTTAGTGACAGCGATTGAGAAGGTGTTTACAACCCAAACTTACAAAATATTGTGGTTTCAAATGAGAGTGAGAGCGATTGTGAAATGGACAATGACAGTTGACAGTGACACTAGGCTTAGGCCTAGGTCTCGCGTGTAAGCGTACGCGTGTTCCAGGTAGTAAAACTGCTGGGTCTACTATTATCAGTGACAGTGATAGCAATGTGGACATTGTTATGGACATTGACGAAAGTGACAATGAAGACGTATTCGTGTAAACCTTGGCGCGCGCTAAAAGTGCGTGGTTTCCGGGGGCGGCCAGCCGAATGAGGCAACTGATGCGGATGGGTTAAATTATTCAAATTAAATTGTTTATAATGAATGGTCTCTGGCTGGTTTGAAAAAAAAAATTACGATATCGGCGATATCGATACTGAGTTTAAAAAATTCGATATCGCGATACGATATCGATAATTACATCCGCGATATCGATATGAATTTTTATATCGTTGGGCAGCCCTACTAATTAATGATGTATATTGTATGGTGTGGCATACGCCTATTTGTCTTATTAAGTTAAGTAGTAGGCCTACCAATTAAATTGAATGAAATACAGACAATTGTTGCCCCAAGGAATGTGGCAAATACTAGCGTGCTTGTAGTAGTAGTAGTAGTAGCAGTGGCGGCTCATGGGGTTTGAAATAGGTAGGCCACAAATCAGTTAACATTTAAAAAGGGTAGTTAGTGGCATTTTAGAGTTACATTTAGACACCGACACAGATACAGAAGATAGGCCTAGGCCTAATAAAATAACAGCACATGCAAACTTACCGGTACCTACCTAATATTTTAACGTCTGTGTCATTGTGTCTACAAACAGAAATTCTATACCGTCAATCCGTCATCTATAGTTGTTGTCTGATATTATTCCTACCTATCAACTCATTTCATTGTCCAAATGACTCTGGATAGTCCATGTTTTGCGCAAATATATGTTGAGTTTTTTGGTTTTCTCACTAAAGTGTTTCAAATCTTTGACACCAATCCTGTTATGTCTTATCTAAAATAAGTACACAATACTTCAGGATGAATATAGATTTATTAAACACTTTTAATAACATGTATAGAAACCTACCATGTTTAAAATTGGACACCCGACTCCCGCGTCGAGTCATAGCTAGCTGGATATTTAAACCAGTGGCGGCTGGTGGCCAATGTCTTGCACTATATGCTGACGTTGTACCATGAGCATTCACCATTATATTCTGTCTCAGTTAGCCAGATTTGACCTTGTAACCTAGTTGACATTGTGTTATTCATTCAACAACAACAAATCCCAGCCCGATGCCAAGATTACCAGTGGCAGAACGTGCAACAGTGATTCAGTGTGGAATCAGTGATAGTCAAGCAAGGCTCGTTGCGACACGGGATTTGTCAAATGTTTCAGCAAAATTTTTGCTAGTGAGGTCACTTTTTCTTGTCCCGCTAGACATTTCCATCCACAGATCATTTTTTTTCTCATTGTAATCTTTTGCTGTATTTTTTCATGTAGGCCTATTGTAGAACAAGCATAAATAAATAAATTGTTCTCTTATTTCTACATGGTTAGCTTAAATGCTGATGCGTAGGAATTTTTACCATTAGGTTAATTTGGACCTAGTACAAGACACAATTAGTAGGATAAAATGAGAGTTAGATCCATGTTTGATTCATGTTTTATCTCTTTTGAAACTTGTTTCAGATGAATTCATTAGATTTATCCCAGGATGGCCTCTACTCAGGGAGAAATACGAGTAGGACCTTCTCACCAGGTAGGCCTTCTTAAATGAATTAGTAGGCCTTGGCTATCTCATTATGACCTACGGTAAGTTGAAGTTTCCTTAATCCTTTTATTTTTGTATCCATACCTTTTTACTGCCTATAGGTCTCGGGCTATAAGTAGTAATCATAATTTGGCATCCCGGTAATACTTTAATCTAAGTCCTAAGTAATTACAGTACCTAGCCCACTTTTTAGTGGTAGGCCTACTTACCTACGTTTATATTTTTATTATTGAATCCACTGAGAGCAATAAATAGTATAATAGTATGTAGGTAGTAGTATACTAGGCCTATACAGTATTTAAGGCCATAAAATTTTTGGTTTTTGAGTTTCATGTTAGTTGAATCAGTTATATATTCAAAGTTAATTAAATTTCAAACTCCAAATAGATGGTTAGAAAAATAATGAATTCTTTTAGAACAAACGTGTTTGGGATCAACATTGATATTGGCTAGCTCAAGCAGTATTATTAACTACTTTAAAGAAAAGTTCTCTGTCCTTGTCCAGTTATTTCACTCGCATTTAGTAGATGCTCAAATATTCTTTTAGACAAATGCCAAAAGAAACAATTGTAGGCTACTGGTACCACAACATATCGGACAAAAATATAACTTCAATGTGTTTAGTAAGTACTTTCTTTTAGCGGCACATGATTCTAACAACAAATTCGAACAACTTAGTTCTAAACAATTTAAAAAAAAGTGTTGTACGCTGAAACGGATTATTCCATTCGGGACATCAGCGCTGCATGTAATATTCCGCCCGTGGACGTCATGTGGACATGGCACGTACATCAGCGCTGCATGTAATATTCCACCCGTGGCTGTCATGTGGACATGGCACGTACATCAGCGCTGCATGTAATATTCCACCCGTGGCTGTCATGTGGACATGGCAGGTACATCAGCGCTGCATGTAATATTCCACCCGTGGCTGTCATGTGGACATGGCACGTACATCAGCGCTGCATGTAATATTCCACCCGTGGCTGTCATGTGGACATGGCACGTACATCAGCGCTGCATGTAATATTCCACCCGTGGCTGTCATGTGGACATGGCACGTACATCAGCGCTGCATGTAATATTCCACCCGTGGCTGTCATGTGGACATGGCACGTACATCAGCGCTGCATGTAATATTCCACCCGTGGCTGTCATGTGGACATGGCAGGTACATCAGCGCTGCATGTAATATTCCACCCGTGGCTGTCATGTGGACATGGCACGTACATCAGCGCTGCATGTAATATTCCACCCGTGGCTGTCATGTGGACATGGCAGGTACATCAGCGCTGCATGTAATATTCCACCCGTGGCTGTCATGTGGACATGGCACGTACATCAGCGCTGCATGTAATATTCCACCCGTGGCTGTCATGTGGACATGGCAGGTACATCAGCGCTGCATGTAATATTCCACCTGTGGCTGTCATGTGGACATGGCAGGTACATCAGCGCTGCATGTAATATTCCACCCGTGGCTGTCATGTGGACATGGCACGTACATCAGCGCTGCATGTAATATTCCACCGGTGGTTGTCATGTGGTTAAATAAATGTTGGTTTAAATATTTGATTTAGTAGATTTAAGTTGTAGTTAAGTTCCCTGCATGTGATTGAGTTGTACTGTGAAACCACCAGGCTCGACTGCCGGAGCATCGCAGCAGCTTGTGCGGAGAGGTTTTGGCTGTGTTTTCTCCCGACCCAGAGATGGGAAAAGAACGAGAGGATCTTCGCTGGTTACCAAATATTACTCTGGACGGTGACCTGTTGATGTACTTACGAGCTGCTCGATCAATGGCAGCGTTCGCAGGGATGTGTGACGGTGGATCACCAGATGATGGATGTATAGCTGCTAGTAGAGATGATACAACGATTAACGCTCTTGGTGTGGTATGTTATCATTCAGATCTTGGTGTACCTTCATAGAATTCAGAGAAGTTAATGGCCATGCTTTAAAACCAAAATTAGTTCAAGAATGTCAAAATATATCACATGATTGTCAGTTGTAGACTTTCAGCGACAAATATATTAATGAATAATTAAACGCATTCTATGAAGAAATGTATCACTATTTCGATTAGCGTAGGCCTAGCTATTTTAATTTGTTGTATTATTTATACATAGACCACCTCTTTATCCAACTAAATGACTTAAGAACAAACCGTATCTATAAGGGCTGCCCAACTTAACGATATCGATAATTCGATATAAGAAAAAAAACAAATTGATAATATTGAAATACATATAGTAAAATGGCCAATTATTGGTCATTGGTCACTAGGGATTGGGGTTTGGGAGGAGGGGGTTAATTGAGACGACAGTTGTGTCTGCCCAGTGGCATCCTCACTTGTTCTCCCCATACCTAGCCCCATACCGGCACCTAAAACATTTAAACAAGGGGTTCTGACCTACATTCGCGTGCGGCTTACATTCAAGTAAATGTGGTATGTTGATCCTAGTCCTGCTAGACTGAAACCCTAAGGCTTTTAGCCCCCTAAAAGTGCCACATGTACCTACACCTCTGGATTAGGCAGTATTCTCCCTAGAGCCGGCGGTCCCGCCCGGCAAACTTTTCTGCCGCCTATCAGCTGTTTGATAAACAATCAGAATTGGCACCTCTATCTAGCAAAAGTATGTTCTCTTTACACTTTGACTATCCAATGGAAAAATATACCTAATGGCTATAGCCCTACACAAATGGTTTTATTTTTTCCCAAATTTCGTTTTTCCAAATGTAAATTTCGCGTTTTGGCGGTGTTCTTTCATAACAAGCAAAAAAAAACGTTATGAATAATGTAATCAATTTAGAATTATCACTCTAAGACGAGTCATTCGTGTATATATAAACAGTACTTCCTATCTATTTTCTTTGTATTTTAAATCCTTCTGTGTGTTTTTTCTTACACAAACTCTTATTTTTGACTAGCATTCAACATATTTTCGTTATTTCGGTGTTATTTAGCGAATACACCGATATCTCGTGGTTAAAACTCCAAATCGCGTTATTTCGCGATTCCTAATTTGTATAATTAGCATGCTGACACAACGTTTCGTCCATAACTATCATTTTTAGGGGTATAACTACAGTTTCGTTTTATTCCGTAACGCGAATTTTACTTGGTTCTACTAATGGCGTGTGAGGGAATATAGTTCAACAAAACATCAACATAGGCCTAACATGTCATCTATGCATGACATTGGCTTGGCCGGTATACACCGCTCACAGATGATTCCTTCCCCGTGCCAGTGGCTTGTGCAAATTTTCCGCAATGCTCGGTATCTCTTAATTTTATTCAAAGTTACAAGAAGTAAACAATAATTATCAAACTCAGGGGTGTTCAAGTTGTAATTGTAAACCTGTAAATCCTATTGGCCCACACAACAAAACCATGCACAAGAAAATTAATATCACAACAAATTTCAAAGTGTCAGCCTAATCATTGTACCAATAGGCGTAATACAAAAATGAAAAAGTAATGTTTGATTTCAATAAAATAAATGCTCTTACCACAAAAGCAACAATGTAAATTTACCTTGAAAGGCCGTTAAAAACCTCTAAAACTCACCAAAACGGATCTATGAACTAAAAAAATGTCCGGGAGCAAGCCCCCGGACCCCCATTATTTTGTGCTTACCCTGAAAATACACTACCCAGCAATTATTTTGAAATAACCACTGAACTTTTTTCCTGGGGAGAACACTGGATTAGGTATGTGTTTTTTAAATCTTTATTTGCTGTACTGTAGGTCTACCTATTACCACAATTTCAGCATGAAATCATTGTTATTTAGTGTTGTAACAAAGTTAATGTATTTGTTCACAGTTACACGATTCGGGTTATGACCCCGGCAAAGCACTGCAAGCTCTTGTTAAATGTCCAGTTCCAAAAGGCATAGACAAGAAATGGACTGAAGAAGAAACGGTATGTAGGAAATTGAAGTTTGATATAAATTGAAGACATGGTATGATGTTAATAAACAAAAATGTATGAGTTACGATGTACAGTGAAACCTCGATGCATTGTTCCCGTTATGATCGTTTTCCTGGAAGCATAGTATAGGCCTATTTTGTATGGTCCCGGCATAATCCCCATAAGGACAATGTTAAAAAATACCGCATTCATCGTTCCCGTGATGATCGTTTTCTTGCAACAATCGTTTAATTCAGTGACCCAGTAGCACAACTCACTAGTAGGGATGACATCGGGTAATAAAATTCGGAACCGGTTCCAGCTCTCATATTACCCGGGTACCGGGATCCTGAGAACGTAGTTTTCGTTGTGTGGGCTTGATTTGAAGGTCGTCGCTAGGACTTGTGAAGTGCGCGGGGCGCAGAGACGAGGGAAGAATGATTCACGCTGCCCGCTCGGTTAGCACCTCGGAATATGCCTGCAGTAATCATGTTTAGTAAAAAAAAAACATTTTGCAATATACCCAGTACAACTGAAGCACGCACATAAAACATGATATTTCAAGTAAAATAAATAGTAATAGAACAAGTGTTAGCCAGAATGCTCACCAGAATATGAAACAAAGAACAAACAGTAAGGAATGCAAGTCGGACTGCGCTTGTTCTGTTCCCCACCAAGCCATGTGTTGTGGAAGGGAGGCGCCCGCCGTACCTGCTGGCTCCATCAAAATCAACCGCAGCAACACTGGCACGTAAATTTAGCCTAGAAAAAGACAAAAAAATTACCCGGACCCGAAAAATGGCTCCGGGTAATATTTGGAGGCGAGTACCCGTTGTCATCCCTACTCACTAGATTTAGCCTATTATTTGTTTAGGGTTGACTTCTCAAAACATCATGAAGATGATTAATTTACGTCTTTACATTCCAGAAACGCTTTGTCAAAGGGCTCCGACAATTCGGCAAGAATTTCTTTCGCATCCGGAAAGATCTTTTGCCCCATAAGGAGACGTGCGAGTTGGTAGAGTTCTATTACCTGTGGAAGAAAACGCCCGGTGCCAACAATAATCGCCCCCACCGGCGTAACCGACGTTCCGCTTCGCTACGGCGTATTCGCAACACTCGGAACACGCGCGGAGGTCAACCCAAGGAGCAGGACGCTTCGCCAGCCCGGGCCGGCACGCCCAAGGAACTCGGTACGTATCTGCTCGGTACGGAGCGATGCAACACTCGGAACACGCGCGGAGGTCAACCCAAGGAGCAGGACGCTTCGCCAGCCCGGGCCGGCACGCCCAAGGAACTCGGTACGTATCTGCTCGGTACGGAGCGATGCAACACTCGGTACACGCGCGGAGGTCAACCCAAGGAGCAGGACGCTTCGCCAGCCCGGGCCGGCACGCCCAAGGAACTCGGTACGTATCTGCTCGGTACGGAGCGATGCAACACTCGGAACACGCGCGGAGGTCAACCCAAGGAGCAGGACGCTTCGCCAGCCCGGGCCGGCACGCCCAAGGAACTCGGTACGTATCTGCTCGGTACGGAGCGATGCAACACTCGGAACACGCGCGGAGGTCAACCCAAGGAGCAGGACGCTTCGCCAGCCCGGGCCGGCACGCCCAAGGAACTCGGTACGTATCTGCTCGGTACGGAGCGATGCAACACTCGGAACACGCGCGGAGGTCAACCCAAGGAGCAGGACGCTTCGCCAGCCCGGGCCGGCACGCCCAAGGCACTCGGTACGTATCTGCTCGGTACGGAGCGATGCAACACTCGGAACACGCGCGGAGGTCAACCCAAGGAGCAGGACGCTTCGCCAGCCCGGGCCGGCACGCCCAAGGAACTCGGTACGTATCTGCTCGGTACGGAGCGATGCAACACTCGGAACACGCGCGGAGGTCAACCCAAGGAGCAGGACGCTTCGCCAGCCCGGGCCGGCACGCCCAAGGAACTCGGTACGTATCTGATGGCCCTGGATTCTCGGGTATTGTCCATAGGGCATTGTCTGGCATCAAGAAGGAAGGTAAACATTTCGGTGGAGAGTGATAAACTGGTTCATTTTTATCTTTGTGTTTTTCAAGAGGATTGGTTTGATGGGGATAGAGGGCAACAAGGAAAGCACCGTACATGATGCCGCTCACGTGCCTTAGATAAGTGAAACAGATAGTAAACGAGTAATCAACACACCACTGTTGGGATCACAGAACAGTGGGTGCCACCTACCGTTGAGTCGCTCGTCTTATGACCCCACCCGGTAGCTACCTGCTGTCTATTGTGGGGTCATAAGGGTTGAACAATTCCATTCAACTGAATGATCTAAGTTGGGAATGCAGATGTCTGCAGTCAAACTCGATTCTAAAAAAAAGCAGACGTTTATCTGAAAACACTACGTTTTATGATGTGGTATTTTACAACTGTAGGGAGGTTAATTTAGCGACTTATTATCACATTGGACGTTATCAGGCGACGTACAGTCAAATGTCAGTAAAACGAACGCGAAGGGACCTTACGTTTTTTTCGTTGTAAAGATTATTTCGTTACAATGATCAGTGTTTTTTGTGTGCTTGAAACTTGATTCCTAGTCCCCAAATTCGTCAAAATTATACCTACAAAGCCTAAATGTCGCGTAGCGCACGAATAATGGCAGGTAACGCATGGCCCCTGTGTGGCCCGCAACCTGCATTACACATCTGTGTTGTGGGCAGTATGCTGGCTAGAGGGGTAGCGCAGGGGCCCTCAAAGTGAGAACCAATGCGGCCGGCCGAGCGAGAGAGAACAGTGGAGTGCTATGCAAGCAGCGGTGTAATGGATACAAGCAGCCGCCTGTTGACTGTTCAGTTCGTCCCTCGCTCTGTAACCTCGATCGTGATTGGCTGGCTGGGGTGATCTTGTCTTGCGGCGGCCAATGACCTTGCCCGACTCTCGTGGATGGCCAGCCAGCCCATCTAACAAGGCGATACACGGGAAAACATCAATCTAAACTTTGTCTCACTGCAGGATGAGACCGCGAGAAATGGCAAACGCCACTGCAAGAGTAGGGTTTTACCGACCCCTGAGATTCCTTTATTGTGAACACCCGCGCGCTTCGTCCACTCGACATTCTTGACAAGCAATTATCGACTTATCGTGCATGACCAAAAATCCTAATACAGTATCATGATTGAACATTTTCTTAGAATTAACACCTGTTCCAATGGCCGTAATATTTAAAACAATACTAAAAACTCAACAACTTGCCCAGTTTCCGAAGTAGAGCTTCCATTCAAAATTTCACATTCATGAAATATCGAAAATAAAAACCTACTGTTATTTTATATGTTGTGGTAGTGCTAATTCAGTTGCCTATTGCATATTGCATATATTGCACTGGTAGTTATTTCCGGTATTTGAACGCGGTCATGTGAATCAATTAGGGAAGCTGTCATTCCATTCATTTGTTGGGCTGTGAGCGCCAAGCTACAACTAGGGTTGCACAAAATCTGGAGAGCGGAAAACCCGGTTTGACTAGTCTCATCCTACGATGAGACGAATTTTACGCGACTAATTCCAAATAATCCACATTTCGGAAGATAATTTCGTTGTAACAACGTTTAATAATACTAAGAGGAGCCAACATTTGTTCGTTAACATGATCTTTTTGTAATAACGAATTTTCGTTGTAATGATAACAAAGTAACATTGTGAACATAGGGATTTGGGCAGGTCCACAAATAAATTTAGTTAAAATGATGATTTTGTTGTAAGGGCGTTCGTTGTTACGACTTTTACTGTATTATCGAGAGAAAAATAACGCTGCAGCTAATGGGGATTGTCTGAGTTGCCACAGAACGTTTCCATACGAGACACGAGCATGACTTTGGTCTTGAAGCCTTAGGTAGACCCTACATACACAACCTACCAAAAGTTCGACAAACTAACTCCCGACCCAATTTCCTCACATTTAGCATTTAGTTTAACTATGGAAGGACATCTCTAATCATTATATATCCCTTACTTGTACTATTACTCTGTTTTATCTGCTCTATTTCAAAACTAAGGTTCTTGTCTGTAAAATAGCATCACCCTATTTCTTACTCACACTACGGTTTTCTGCATTCTCTCTGTAGGAGACGCCAGCTCTGGAATGTCTGAAGACGAGGCGAACTCTGAAGACGATTCCGACTCACGAGAAGCTCAGTTCCGCTGTCAGCATTGTTTCACTACCACTTCCCGTGACTGGCAGCAGCAGCAAGGGGGTAAAGAGCGGAGTCTGCTCTGCACAGACTGTCGTACATACTTCAACAAGTATGGCCAACTCCCACCTACCAATGCTAACAATAAAAACGAACCTTATATCTTCCGACCAGTTCCGAACGAAAAAGATGAAAATCTCGAGGACAGTTCTAGTAGGATGCGCACTCGGACAAGAGCAAAGGAACAGAACGCTAAAAGTCAACCTAAGGAAGGTCAGTCTGATACCAATCACTTGATTGACTCTCATTTTGTATTTATTTATTTTTTATGATTTGTTAAGGGTTACATTAAAGCATATCTTTTTATGAAAACAATACATTACATATGTACAAGTGCAGTGCTTGATTGCTTTCTTCTAAAGCTAGGAAACAAAAGCATAAATAGTAAATACACTACTAATATACTGTATATTTAAACTAAACAAAATTAAAACTACTGCTAATACCAATTATTCCATTATAACAATGAGATTACAATGAATGTATTATTACTAGGAATATTTCAATCTAAATCATTCACAAAATTACACCACACTGTTTCAAAGAAAGTACTGAATCCAAATCTATAGTATTAAAAACCAAACATAATAATTAGGGCTGTTCAACGATATCGATAATTCGATACTATATCGATATCGCGGGATATCGATATGGTAGTGTCATATCGAAAATATCGCGATATTGTGTTCAATTCAAAATATTAAAATATTTCTGCCATGGTCTGCAGTGTGCGTTTGCTTCACTGAGCACCTCCCCCCCCCAAGGATACTTCAAGTCCAGACTTTATGTTGTAGGGTTTTTGCCAAGGTTTACACCGAGAGTGAGGCGGGGAAGCTCCACCTAGTGGTCCTCCCTCTTCCCCCTCCACCTAGTGATTCTCCAGGTCTTCCCCCTCCACCTAGGGGTTGGACCATCACACAGGATTCGGGTAACTCGATTCTTGGAAGGTCTGGATTCTGGAACCAGATCCAAATTTTCCTACCCCATGACACCCCTAAATACATATCAGCATAAGTGTTGCCATTTCTGTCTTTGACCTTTGTTTTCTCTCGTAGGCTCAGAGACCGATACTCCAGAGTTAGAGGTAGACAAAAAGGGCCCAATGAACTCTCCAAGTGACAAAAAGAAAAGAAAACCGGATTCTCCCCACAAGGGGCGAAAAAGGTCCAATGTTGATTCTGGGATTGAAAAGGATGAAGAATGTGTTTCTTCTCCTTTCAAACGCAAGAGACTGGACAGGGCGGATGTAAGTACTTTATTCTCCATACTATAATACCATTCTGCAGTGTAGCCTCGTTGCAAGTGGGTCGACAGTCCAACGGTGTTATCATCTTAAGTTCTGTTATTTGCATGTGGTACAGTCAAGATGTGTAATATAGTGTGGACAAGAAAACATCGTCCGATTGTGGGGCAAAGAAGTTAAGCACAATTCAGCAAACACGGGGAGAGGAAGCTGTCTGTGTGTACGGCAGGTCGTAACCACCTGTAATGCCACTTGGTCCTACATTCTTATATTGTATGTGTATACATAGTTAATTTGTGTATTTTCTAATTTGTAATTTTTCTTCTTTCATTTGTTTGATGTATTGTTATCATTCTAAAAAAGAAACATAATATAATAGTAGGGTTGGGACTTAACATGGATTATTTGATTCGACATCAATTTGCAATCTCAAATCGTAATAATCGTTTGACATCGAAAGTTCCCTGTGGTATCTCATTTTCATATATCCCCCCCCCCAACCTGCAATTGTGTGTCAGACAGGCGACCTTGTACACAAAGCACAATATTGATTCTGGCGAGTGTGCGCATGCGAAGGCAACGAATATTTTTCCCCCCTGCTCCAGTTCCAGCCTGCAACGCGGCCTCGAATGTCGTTACGTTCAGTTTTGTCGTGTTGTGTTTGTCTCTCCGCGTTTGCGATGTCATCTTTGCCAGTAAACCTGTTTTATTGATGCCGACAGGAAAGCTAAGTGATGTGTGCGGTGGCAAATGAAGACGACAAAAAATGAAGGATAAACAGTAAGGCTGGGCATCGATTTAAAATGGCAACATCGACATCGAAAACAAATAATCGATGTCAAATCGTGATGTCGAAATTTTTTCGATATCGACATCGAAATAAAATTAATCGATATCGTTTTTTGTTTTTTTATGACTCACCTGTTAAATAAAACAGAATGTGTTCACTGCAAATACGATCACTAATAGCTATAGTAACTCTTGTTGCCCATGACCCCGAGTTCGACAAGACATGGCTCGCCTAACAGAACGATTAGTTGAAGTGTGACATTGTCGCATTCAAGTGAATTTACAACTTTTTAATGGGCAATCTCATAAGTGGAAAATTTACTAATTAATAAAATAATTAATTAATTAATTTGAGGAAAAAATCAATAATTTAAAAAAAATCGATGTCGAAAATAATCACTGACATCGATTATTAATCGATTAATTGATGTCGATGCCCAGCCTTAATAAACGGGTGGTTTGTCGGATTGTTTTACGTCCGTGGCCTATTATGGCTATTATGGCCCGGGAACACGTCAAACATGACGCAGCATATCATAAAATGCTTGATAGTGTCTAGTGTAAATTAGGGGTCTGCGGGTAGTACTTTTTAGATTCCGGTCGGGTTCGGGTCCGGGTAACACAAAAAGTTCGGGTATCGGGTCCGGGTTCGGGTAATGAAATTAGTAGGCCCTACTGGTGACGTGTGACGAGAAAGTGACGTAATTACAGCAGGATCTTTTTTATTCTTCCAGTTCATCTAGGTATTTACCTAAAATAAGTTTTAATGCCAAATCGATTTCTAAAGAGATGTAATTTCTTGTTATTATTTCCTAACCGGTGGCTGCAGTGCGAAGACGACAGTGCTTCTGTCTGTCACAATGCACTCTATCGAGGCTTTGCTCAACGAACAGTAGAACGGGGTTGACGGAGCGTACGATAGAGTGCGTTACGAGCACGAACTTGCTATGCTCTCCATCTCTAAAGTGCTTCATAATAATTATAGTCGCGCCAACGAGATATTCCTTGACTCACAAAAATTATTAACGATCCTTTAAATAAGTAACTACTTTCAATTTTCCTTAGATATAATGTCACGGTGCTAATAAAAATAATGAAAAGTCAAATGCGGACTGTAATGACGCAATGGCAGTCCAGATATAAACAAGTTTTTGTACGCTGGAGCTACTTTCGTACATATTGCGGGATACAGTGACTCAATCGCAGATGCTTATGGATACGATGATTCCGCTCGGCAGGTCAGCTCCAAATGCTAGGGCTTTGACCTAGAATATTACGTATGGAACTGAAAATGAACATACCTTTTGTTTGATGATGGTTGATTTGGTAATTATTAATAATGGCGTGTATTACCATACAAAGTGTGGTGTAAATAACGGCTTCAAGAACAAGAATATTTAAGCTTAAGCCTAGGCTGCTAGGGCCTAGGCTTAGGACCTACTACTACCCGAAAAAGCCCGATACTTGTTATTTAAATCCCCGAATTTCGGGTATGTATAAATACCCGAAATTACCCGAAGTTTCGGGTACCCGCAGACCCCTAGTGTAAATAAAAATTGTTGTATTTATTTATAAATAAAATAAATTTTAAACATTTTTTTTATTTCCCAAAATGTCAGATATTGGAAGGCCCCCCTCCCTACAAAAAAAATACGAACATGTTGGAGAGGGATTTCGAAGTCTAAAATAGTTTCAATGTCGAAATTTTGGGTTTGACATAATAGATAGTTTTCTGCAAACATGTAACATTGTCGTGTTACTTTTCAGAGTCCTGCCGAAAGTATTTCGACAGACAGTGGTTCGGCTGGGGACGATGCGGAGCCAGAGCCGTTGGACTTAATGGACGCAGTCAACTCTCAGAGTCTACCCAGTGATAGCACCTCGACCAGTATTGAAATGCCTCGGATACAAAGTGTAACCGGCGATAAGTCGGACACCAGATCGAAACTGGTCAACAACAATATAAACACTATAAATGGTGAACGAATTCCCGTCATTGATGTTCCTAAAATTTTGAGTACAAATCTATCGTTGGTGGGTGCAGGTACCCAAAATTTAACTGGTGTCCCTATAAAAATACCCATTTTAGGGTTGAAAGATAATTTTAAGGAATCAACCAAAGAAGGAGGGGTTTTTGGTGTAGATTTAAAGAACTTGGAAAAAGAGGGTGTAAAGATATCTCATTTTGCTGTAGCTCAAGCCGACACTGAAAACAAAGAAACTCCAGATAAGTTAATTAAGTTAGAAGATGATCCAGAAGATGAGGGCAGAGGTTTGGAAAAGCCCAGCAGAGACAAAGATCTACAATCGTCCGAGCTTTTGTTTATTAAAGACGAAGCGGAAAGTTCTAACGACGAGGCGGAGGGATTGCATTTTGCTCAGCCATCTCAAAAAGTAATTCTTAAAAATGAATCTCTTGCATCTACGTTCCCAGATAAGTCTTCACCTGCAGTAACTCAAAGTGGGGCTAATTTCTCGGGGCAAATGACCAGATACTTAAACTCGAATGATTTAATTGTGAATGGAAATTTCAACATTTGTCCTCCAAACATCAAACCGGAGCCCAGAGATTTGGAGAGCATAGAGCCTTCCCAAAACCAACAGCAAATGTTAAGCGAAAGTTTTCACCCGATGCAACAAAACGTACATTTGTCTCCGAATCTGGGCCCGAATGTGTCTGAAAACATTGAAACCATGTCGAACCACACCCAGAGTGTTAACCCACTCCACCTAGACATGCCCCGAACTCATCCTATTCCTCTCCACTTGTTAAGAAGTTCGCCCGTTTTAATGTCCGAGCTATTGCCGCAACATTGTGGACCTCAAAGCTCTGCCCATCTGTGTCACGGCGGCGAACTCGTTCGAGACAATTCCGACGTAAACTACCAAGTCGAAGAGCAAGATCACAAGTCTCGGATAAGGGTATCGGAAAATATGGCACCGGTATCGCAGTCCGGTGCGGTTCAAAATCAAATACTTCAAGGAGGAATGCTGCACAACCAATACGACGGTTATATGCAAAATCAAAACTATATGTCGTTATCCAAACGTCTTAATTCCCACGGTGATAAGAGTGTAGGGGTTCAAGCAGGAACAGTCCAAAATGTAGGTTGTGCTAACTTAAATGCGAACGAACCTCAAAACCTCAAGATTAAACAGGAGACCTTGGCTTCCCACGAACAATTAAGTACGGATCCACTTCAGTCATTAAAGGAAGTCAAGGTTCCAGGATTCGTGAGTAATACGTCCTCCGTTTCGCAACCGCTGCTCAGCAATCAGACTACGCACCCGGGACAGTCGCATCCCGAAGCTCAGCGCCCCAGGTCTAACCTCAGTTCTCCGGGAATGCCTTTCGCGGGTCCCGGCCTCGACAACATCAAACGAGAACCGGATCATTTCCACGCCGCACTTCGAGAGTCCAAGTCGCCGATGCCGAAACACGGGGAGCAGAGCTACACCCCACCACTGCCTCGAATATCTCCGCACACTCCCGGCTCGGCGAGCCACGGCGCGGCGAGTCTGATCTCTCCGTCCTCCCGGACGACTCCCACCTCGTTGCCGAGCTCCATCCCCCAGCCGGTGATGCATCCGTCACAGCAGGCCAGCCCCTTGAGCAGGGGCTCTCCGGGCCACCCGTCCTTCGGAGGACCTCCGGGCCTGCATCCCCACCACCCTCTGATCCACCACTCTCTGTTTGCCGCCATCCACTCGGCGAGCATGCATCACAACCCGTACCCCCACCATCCGTACGCCGGCTACCCGTACGGCGCGTACCCCTTCTCGTACCCCGGCGTGCCCCACCCGATACCTCCCAACCAAAGAGAGCCGAGGAAGGAGGAGAGTCACTTGGTTACCACACGCAGAGAGATGGCGGCCGAGGAGCTTGCCAACGCCAATGCAGAGCGGCATGCACAGGAGATGTCGGCCCTCCATCATTCCAGTCACCAGGTATGTGAGAGAGAGCCGAGTAGCAGAGAGGCATGCACAGGAGATGTCGGCACTCCATCATTCCAGTCACCAGGTATGTGAGAGAGAGCCGAGTAGCAGAGAGGCATGCACAGGAGATGTCGGCACTCCATCATTCCAGTCACCAGGTATGTGAGAGAGAGCCGAGTAGCAGAGAGGCATGCACAGGAGATGTCGGCCCTCCATCATTCCAGTCACCAGGTATGTGAGAGAGAGCCGAGTAGCAGAGAGGCATGCACAGGAGATGTCGGCCCTCCATCATTCCAGTCACCAGGTATGTGAGAGAGAGCCAAGTAGCAGAGAGGCATGCGCAGGAGATGTCGGCCCTCCATCATTCCAGTCACCAGGTATGTGAGAGAGAGCCGAGTAGCAGAGAGGCATGCGCAGGAGATGTCGGCACTCCATCATTCCAGTCACCAGGTATGTGAGAGAGAGCCGAGTAGCAGAGAGGCATGCGCAGGAGATGTCGGCCCTCCATCATTCCAGTCACCAGGTATGTGAGAGAGAGAGCCGAGTAGCAGAGAGGCATGCACAGGAGATGTCGGCACTCCATCATTCCAGTCACCAGGTATGTGAGAGAGAGCCGAGTAGCAGAGAGGCATGCACAGGAGATGTCGGCCCTCCATCATTCCAGTCACCAGGTATGTGAGAGAGAGCCGAGTAGCAGAGAGGCATGCACAGGAGATGTCGGCCCTCCATCATTCCAGTCACCAGGTATGTGAGAGAGAGCCGAGTAGCAGAGAGGCATGCGTAGGAGATGTCGGCACTCCATCATTCCAGTCACCAGGTATGTGAGAGAGAGCCGAGTAGCAGAGAGGCATGCACAGGAGATGTCGGCACTCCATCATTCCAGTCACCAGGTATGTGAGAGAGAGCCAAGTAGCAGAGAGGCATGCGCAGGAGATGTCGGCCCTCCATCATTCCAGTCACCAGGTATGTGAGAGAGAGCCGAGTAGCAGAGAGGCATGCGCAGGAGATGTCGGCACTCCATCATTCCAGTCACCAGGTATGTGAGAGAGAGAGCCGAGTAGCAGAGAGGCATGCACAGGAGGTGTCGGCACTCCATCATTCCAGTCACCAGGTAGCCCACATTACACGGTCAGACTTACTGAATTCAAGAATAAAAGCCCATCCAAATCAGTTAGCTTTAAAAAAATGCAACAATACTATCTAGATGATGCGTTTTTGTTCTTGAATCCATTAGTTTGACGGAAATATTTAAGTGTGTAAAGGGGGTATTAAGATAGGGTCACAGTTAAACGACCTACTATCTAGTAGTGAAGCCCCTATGCAGGCATATTGAACAGCTTGCAACATGTCCTGCAGGTTACTCAAGATTGACTTAAATCCTTACCTTTCCTTATTATTTAAAGCTATTTTACGCTGAAACTCTGTGTGTAGCTGATCATTTGTTACATTCAGATCAATCTGGCAACCTAATTTACA
Organism: Isoperla grammatica; assembly: GCA_945910005.1. Taxonomy (NCBI): domain Eukaryota; kingdom Metazoa; phylum Arthropoda; class Insecta; order Plecoptera; family Perlodidae; genus Isoperla; species Isoperla grammatica. Next base: position 38,846,900 of record OX246745.1, read on the forward strand.
TAATAGGCCTACACTAGATTAAAAATAAATTAATAATAGGATTTTAGTACTTGATAATTTATTTCCACATGGGTAGGCCAGAATAAAGCTAACAATTCTAGAAACATATTATATTCATAGACTTAACAAAACATTAGGGGTGTGCGAGATCTCGAAATTTCGAAAACGAGATCGAGAAATCGATTTCTTGTTCTCGATCGCGAGATTTTTTTCTTCCCGAAAATAATCGAGATAACGTAAAATATCGAGAAATTTGAATTCCCGCCTTATTAGTTCGAGAACAGTTGGCCCGATTTCCGCTAGATGGCAGCGCTACTACAGAGTCAGTAGAGAAGTAAAACTTCCTTATCGACGATTTAGCGCACCGCATCGTGACACACTCTGCCGGCAACTTTGCGCACCGCGTCGTGATCATTCTCGTTCAATAATAATCGATCTTTTGCGTGGCCCGCATCATGAAAATGCTGTATCTACACACATATGAACATTTAACAACATTTATTTTGAATATTATTATGTGATATATAGAGATCTTTTATAAGTTAATATTTTGAACATTCATAGCTTTTAAGCTAAATTTTTGTCTTCAACTTCTTAATTAATCATTCATTTTACTAGAATACTATCTAGCAGTTAGTAATTACCCTAATTATTAGTATCAATAACCTTAATTTGCATAAATAGCAGCCTTATTTAAATCATTTAAAGGAATACAATTGTGGTCTTAGTTGCATTCAAAGTCAATAAAGTTGTCTAATTAATGTGATTTCTACACATTACACAATGAAAGAATTTTATTCACCCGAAAATTTCTCGATCTCATCTCGATTCTCGAATTTAATGTGAACAAATTCTCGTTCTCGTCTCGAGCCTGAAATATCCCTTCTCGCACACCCCTACAAAACATGACACTGTATTCTAAAAACCAGTGGTCTTTGTTGTTCTCCACTACCAGGGTCACCACCAGTCAGCAAACGAGAAGTCTTCAAACCACAACCACTCAATGACAATCAGCCATTCTCAGACAAGTTCTGTTCAGCATAAGATCAACAAAAACCAGCAGGCGTCAAGTCCTGCCCATGTTTCCGCTACTCTCAGCTCCACTACCTCTGCGTCGATATCCCTCGCTCCACAAGGGGTGCATCAGAATAATCCACATCATCATCCACATAGCCACCACCATGCAGAGAGGTACGTTATAGATCCGATTGAATGATTAGACCAGAGGTGTCTTTTGTGTCCTACTGGAAACTGTCCCAACCTTTTTCTTTTGTCTTGCGATTTATAGAATACATTTTATTTCTTAACACGTTTTTCAAAATCATATTAATTTTCTTGGTTGTTTGTGGCTAAGTGTTGATCATGAGTATCACATATGCGATTTTCCATTTTGTGTCGCATTTGTGGACGTTTTGCATCATCAGGAGCTCGAATTTATGAAAACCGAATCGGCGACAAAGTGTGATAACGACGTGAATCGGCGATATTCGTGTTATAAATGCAACATATGGGCGATACAGTAGAGCGTCGATTATATGACTTTTAGTGGTATTATCTTGAGTAATATTATAGTAGGAAAACTTGAAAGATCAGGAACTACAAATAAGTGCTTTTTGAAGCAGCTTGCTTTATATAGAGCACTGTAGTGACAAACATAAAGCATAAAACACTATAGCAGTAAATTAGTATGATTTTTAAAAGAATGCTTCAATTTATGGTGGTTTTGGTTTTTCGTTATGTGGCGTAGGCCTACTTATTTGTTTTGTGATGTTTCAAAGTCGAGGGACACAGACCAGTGGCGGCCCGACCCCTTTGATATGCCCGGGGTCAAATTCGTAGCATATACCACCCACCACCGACTGCGTGGAAATCGACTTGGGGTGCAAAGGAATGGGGGGTGTGGGGGGGATGCCCCCCACAACAGCGACGCAGGCGAAAATTTTGTATAGAGTTTTTTTAATGTGGATTTACGCGTTTGTAGAGGAGAAGAGGCAGCTGGAAATGTGTAACTCGTGTTTGCCTTTCAGGTTTTCTTCCATTGTAAGCGTCATGCATAGATGCATGGACCTAAGGAAGGACTCCGGTGAAAATCTGCATGTAATTTTTTTTAATCCGATTTTTTTTTTTTTTTCTTTATAAAATAGTCTCGAGTATTTTCTGTTAGGTTTTGCTGATAAATATGGTAGTTAGTAACTATAAACACGTGTAATAATGTTTATAGTTACACCTGCACAGCGTGCGCGACAAAAATCGAGACATCGAGCGTCGTCGAGCAGAATGAACTCGGCAAATTATAGCTTTCAAAATTGGCGGGTTTGTTTCAAATAGTTGTAACAGATGCCTATAGGTAGCAGCACATTTTGTTATGAATTTTTAAAACCACTGAACACTATAATTGTCACAAAATATTGAGTTTAGGAATTATGCGATGTTGTAAAGCTGTGGAACAGCTGTAGATTCTTTGAAGTTGTTTACTTATCTTGTGTTCGTGCTTGTCACTGTTACTTTATTTACATATTACTGTGTATTTACTATTTGTGATGGTGAATAAACATAGAAAAACAGGCAAAAGAGTGAAGATGGCATTAGCAAAGCTGAAAATAGAGAAACGGTTGGTGTAGGCTAGGCCTAGGCCTATACCTAGCAACCTGCGCATACCTAGCATACCTGTGTGGTTTACCCTTTCCAAGTTTCTACATCCTAAAAACAAGGCCCTGTATCTGGTTGAGACCTTGGCGAGGTTACAGGGCTTTTTACTTTCATCAACTTTATTTTTATGCTTGTAACTCTGTTTTCAACAGTATCAAAACTTTGAAAGCTATTTACTCCTATACCGTTTTTGCTACAGATTTAGTTAGTCATTTTGAGAAAAGGTTGGTGTAGGCTAGGCCTAGGCCTATACCTAGCAACCTGCGCATACCTAGCATACCTGTGTGGTTTACCCTTTCCAAGTTTCTACATCCTAAAAACAAGGCCCTGTATCTGGTTGAGACCTTGGCGAGGTTACAGGGCTTTTTACTTTCATCAACTTTATTTTTATGCTTGTAACTCTGTTTTCAACAGTATCAAAACTTTGAAAGCTATTTACTCCTATACCGTTTTTGCTACAGATTTAGTTAGTCATTTTGAAATTCAGCCCTAACGGATCATTCAATTCTTTTGAAATTTTTTGTGAATACTTCTTATTACTAGAGCAAAAGAATTGGGTATTATTTTTTCAGTGAGTAAAAAAATGAAAAAAATAAAAATAAAAACCTTAATTTTTTTTCTGTAAAAATATACTCATTTGAAAACAAATTGTAACTTCCAACCTATCACGAAGAATCAAAAACCGATACCCACAATTCTTAAGAGAGTAACAAGTAACACGAAGAGATTTTTTATTTTTTTTATTTTTAATAATGGCGGCTCCAAAACTGGTATGTACAATGCAATTTTGATTTTGAAAAAAATTAATTTTGAACCAAGTTTCAATTTTTTTTGTATTTTTTATTTTTTTTATTTCTTTATAGCAAGAGTTTCATATCATACTTAAATTTCAAATTGATTGCATGCATGGTTTAGGAGATAGTATTTTCACCGGAGTCCTTCCTAATAATTTCATATTTTTGATTCTTTGAAATTGAATAGGGTTAAGAGGGAGGGGTGGAAAATGTTCATAACACGTTATTAGTTTAGAATGAAATAAAAAGAAAAGTTGTTCCAATAAAATTATGTGTTGTTAATTTACACAAATGTGTTATTAAAAACAAAATTATCATTGAAACGTTGGTGAGCCGACAGTAAGCAAGCGCCAAATACGATTACTGACTTCACCAATATAGGCCTACATGGTAATATTTAAATTCTAAATGATTAATTTTATTCGTGTTATGTAATCAGGCCCGGACTGGGACCATCTGGGCTGGGGCCCTCAGCTAAAACCTGTAAAGGCAGTGGCGTAACTACCGGGGTAGCAGGGGTAGCACTGCTACCGGGCCCCCCTCACACAAGGGCCCTACTTTTAAAAAAGCTGTAATAAACCCGGAGATCGTAAAACGTGCATGTAGCTATTTATTGAAATAATTGAATTCAAGTTTTGTGTTTATAAGAATGGCCATACGTGTTATTGAAAACCGAAGTTGGATGCTTTTGAATGACTACAATATTATCGTATTATACGCATGAGTTGCTCCACACATCCCATCCAGAGCTCCGTTACTCATTTTCTGTCAAACCTTCTTCAAACTGTCGCCAAGTTTCTTCTCTGTTCTCTGTTTTCAGTGAAAATAACATGTTTTCTATCTTTTGTTGACTTCCAAGTATACTAATTAAACTATGCTTCAGTTCATTTACTAAAAGAGTTTTGCCAAAATGCAATATTTCCATCCCCACAGCAACCAGTATCGAGGTGGCTGTAAGAGTAAAAGGACGTGCGGGTTATTTCAACACAGTAACACGTAGGCTCACTTACCGTTTTCGTGTGCGCGCCGCGTATTTTGTCGTTATTTGTATTTTCTATAATAATAATGTAATTGTCTTTATTTTTCATAAAATGTCAAGTAAAAAGAGTCTGAGTGGTGCTCAAAAGCGGAAACTGAAGGCCGAAAAAATATTAAAGCAAGATAAACTTTCGAAAATTAGTGACTTCTTTATACAGAAGAAAGACGCCGTTAACACCGAAGAGAGTGATAGTGATGCTAGTGAACAAGTGAGTGTATTGAATGAGCGTGACGACGACGTAATTTCAAACGCGCAGGCAACTTCAAGCTTGGCAGTACCAAATGTTCTGAACAATGAAGAAAATGTGTTTGTTGATACAGAATTGTTATCAACTTCAAGTAAGTACCCCACAGATAGGGCACATTATCCGCTCGATGTTGATTCAAAAACTAAGAGATTTATAGTTGACAATGGTTCATGCAAACCTAAAGGTTGTTTTCCTGGAGACGAGGAGCAGGAAAACCGATGTTTCTCTGAACTATATTTCGAAAGGAAAACAAAAACGGGCTTAATTCTGCCAGTGGCGTGGCTGTGTTATTCACCCCTACTAGATGCCGCGTATTGTGAGCCGTGTTGGTTGTTTGGCGACCGCTCAAGGTCGACGAATGAAGGTGGATCTGCATGGACGAATGGCGTAAGGAAATGGAAATCATTATCTAAGAAAATCAAAGTTCATGAAAAGTCTCAAAACCACATTGAAGCCTGTTTAGTGTATGACCATTGGCGTTTACACAAAACAATTGATTCAGAAATGGATAACGAATACCGTCGAGAAAGAAATTTTTGGAGACAGGTATTACATCGTATTGTGAACGTTACTCTTACATTAGCTCTATCTAACTTATCATTCAGAGGCCATCGAGAGACTGTAGGTTCTCGTGATGGACAAAGTGGTAATTTTATTGCCATTATAGAGCTTCTGGCCGAGTATGACTCAGTCTTAAAAGATCTTATTCAACTACAATCAGGGACGGTTAAATATTTAAGCCCTGCGATTCAAAATGAAATAATCAACATTCTGTCAACACACGTTCGCCTTAATATTATCTCTGAAATTAAAGAAGCACAGTTTTTTTCAGTAATAATGGCTACAACCCAAGACATATCTAAAATTGACCAATTAAGTCAAGTATTTCGATATGTGAAAATTGAAACAGACTCTTCTCAGAGACCCACGAAATTGAAAATAAATGAAACCTTTGTTGGATACAGAACTGTTGATGACCAGAGTGCTTCAGGTTTGGAGAAAGAAATTGTTAATTGCATAGAAGACCTTGGATTAGATATTTCAAAATGTCGCGGACAAGGATACGATGGTGCTGCTACGATGAGTGGAATATATACTGGTGTGCAAGCAAGGATAGCAAAACGCGAACCAAACGCTATATATGTTCACTGCGCTGCACATAACCTCAACTTAGTCCTCAATGACGCGGTAAGCAATATAACAGAAGTGTCATCCTTTTTGGATATTGTGGAGAGATTGTATGCTTTCTTTGGCGACAGTATAAAGCGTTGGTCTTTGCTTCAATCTTTTGTTTCGGGGTCTGACAAAACACTGAAACGCCTGTGCCCTACACGCTGGTCATCGCGACATGAGTCACTAATAGCTCTGCGTTTTCCATTTGTGGACATATTATAAGCATTGTCCCAAATAATACTTACTTCAAAGAAAAATAAAGAAATTGATGAAGCAAAGTCTTTAAAAAAGAAGATGGAATCCTTTCAATTTGTTTTCCAAGTTGTATTACAAACGAAAATTCTAGAAACCGTGAACGCCGTTTCAAAAATGCTTCAGTCAGAAACTGAAGACGTTTCTTAGGCCGTCAACCTTATTGAGAATGCTACAGAAGTTATGAAAAATTATAGGGAATCGTTTGCAAGTGTACACCAAACAGCAACACAGCTTGCAGAATCGTGGGGTATTCCGTGCATTTTTGAAACAAAAGGAGTCATGAAAGTCAAACGCCATTACGACGAACTTTGTGAAGATCAAAGACTAACTGACCCCGAGAAACGTTTCAAAACAGTAGTAACTTATTCTTTGGTTGTTTGGATAAAATAATTTCTCAACTATCTTCAAGATTTGAAGGGTTAAAAAATGTAAACCAGCGCTTTGAAATTTTACAGCCACAAAAAATGTTGGCATTCACAGATGACGAACTCTTCTCTGCTGCCTCTCAATTTCAAATTATTTACAAAGAGGATCTGTCAACATCGTTTGCAGGACAGTTGCTGAGTTTCCGGAACACTCTACGGAAGGAAATTGAAAAGGTTTCCTCAATCAGAGAGTTAGGTCACTTGTTAATTATTGAAAACGGCGCTCTCTCATCCTTGTTCTCTGACGTTTGCGTAGCTTTAATTATGTTTATGACGTTGCCGGTGACCGTAGCAACAGCTGAGCGATCATTTTCTAAACTTAAAATCATCAAAACATATTTAAGAAGTTCTATGGCTCAAGATAGGCTTTCAGGACTAGCGTTGTTGAGCATAGAAAATGAACGTGCACGCAACATAGACATCGACTCGGTCATCGGTGTGTTTGCAGAATCGAAAGCAAGGCGTCGTAAATTTTGATTAAACCACGTCCATGCAGCCCGGTAAGTAATAAGTTTCCTCAATTTTTTCGATTGAACTTGTATAAACACACTGACGTTGAAATAGCGTGAATTTCTTTTATCTCACACAGATAAATTTCAACTAACATGAGGAGATGGGGCAGGGAGGGGGGGGGGGGCCCATTTTTTTTTCTTGCTGGGGGGCCCACTGCCAGGTTCTTACGCCACTGTGTAAAGGGGCTCTCTACCGGGGGGTCTGAGGGGTATGGAATACCCCCAAGCAAACGGGGGGTCCGGGGGTCCTCCCCCGGATTTTGTTGTTGAAAATTAGGTGCTTGAAAACAATGAAAACGCGTTTTTACGCTATTTTGGCACTTATAAAGATGAAGGTTTTTATACGAATATTATGATTTTCGACTTTTGATGACTTTATTATTTATTAAAATAAGAAATTCACAGTATTTTTAGGAAACCACAACACTACAAAACACATGCTGTAGAGCTGCCAATAATTACAACGGAGTTCAAAATAAAGTGCAGTATTTTATTCACACTAAAGCATTAATGAATTATGTCAAAATTATTTGCGTAGTAAAAATAATGACAAACTGATTTTAGGGATTAGAAAAATGTGTTTTAACCGTTTAAAATGTTGTTATACTAGAATAGAAGGGGCTTAACTTGAGATGATTCGACCTTTTACTCCCCTATAGCCCAGCCCTAAAGTAACAGTTTCTTTGTAAGCAACTCACTTGTTAAAGCTACTTCATCTATTATTTTATTTTTGTCCAAATCATAAAATAAATCCCTCTCAACATTAATAAAAAGCAGACTGGACATAAGGTCTTGGCCTAAAGACGACCGAAGTCGATTTTTGACTATTTTAAGTTTATAAAAAAACTCGTTCACGTGACTTTTTTCACGTTATGTGGGCCCGAGCACCCTCGAGCTGGGGGCCCTCCGCGATCGCGGACCTGCGGACCTGGCTAGTCCGGGCGTGTATGTAATATTGACTATTCATTTATTGTAGACAATTAATATGGGATTTAAAACAAGATAACTGGATTTTATCAGTATACGCATTTAGGTATTCTAGACAGTATTCATAATGGCGTAATGGGATGGGGTGAAGATTCGAAGTCAGGAGGGTTGTGGGGCGATGCCACGGCCACCAGAGGTGGTTATTTCACGTTTTATACACACCTTTAAAAATCGAAACTTAAGTTATCGGCGTAACAAAATGAATATGTTAAATGTTTACAAATAACATTGCTTAACTTGAATCTGATTTTACCTGATTTTGAAAAAAGTTCATGGTATTTTATAAACATAATAGCACTACGCTTATGATAATATTTCTTTCATGTTGGTGCAGGTCTATATTTCGTAATGTTAAGCGCAGGTTAAAAGTTCACTCATGAAAACTCTGATATTTTCATAAATATGGCAAAGTATACAAGTTGGCCAAACAGAAGGAGTATTTATGATTTTGACACTTATTTAAACAGCAGAATTTTGGAGAGCAGTGTAGACCTGGAAGCGAACTCATCAATTGCAGCGTCGATGTCGATCTTTATGTCTGATTCACAAGATAGTATCATTAGGGTAGTCCATTAGGGGTGGACAGTAATACGACGCTCGCTACAGGCACGGCCCTCTATTTTCTTTTGAGCGCGCAATTAGAACGTTTTGTTTGTAAATCGTTTTGGCTTTTAAGGAAAGATGATTTCGTTCTCTATTTTACGCCAATTTTGTTGTATTAGAAGTGATTCTGTATTAGTATTCTGTAGATACGCATTATCATATTCTTTACAACTCACTTTGTTTTACGATTCCCTTTTTAATTTATGGTTTCGCCCAACTATACCTACCTACCCACCCACCAAACCACCCACCCACCCACCCCTTTACGCTCGCGGGGCCATGGCCCCAAATTTATATGGTCGGGCCGCCACTGACACAGACACACCTTTTGATTCCGACAGTAGTCATATTAAGGTTATGAAAGAAGGTGCCAATCGGCTGGAATGGTATATAATGTGAAGAAAGGATCCAACAGCTTACCTTCGTGTAGTAAGATGACGGATTTGTGAAGAAGAAGAATGGCTACTGCAACTACTGTTGACTAGAGTAGTTGCAGTAGCCATTCTTCTCTCGAGTGAGCAAGACCTCGGGCGAAACGTCTCGTTATATTTGTATTATGTTTTTTATGTGTACTTCAAACTCGCAAATCCGTCATCTTACTACACGAAGGTAAGCTGTTGGATCCTTTCCTCACATTATATACCAGAAGTCATATTAATATATTGACCATGGATGTTCTGTTTTGCAGAGTGAGTCCGGGCTTCTTAATGCACATGCAGAAGGGTGGTATTGGGATCCAACCCCCTCATCCATCTGTCTTGATGGGACATCAAGTGGGACACCAAGGGGGACATAAAGGGGGACATCCAGGTGCTCTTGTGCTACCCCCAGCATCAATGCCTGGATCCAGTTTAGAAGCCTTGAGGTAAGCACACAGTAGACAAAGAACAGATGGGTAACTATTATGTTTGGTTATGTTTAAAACCTTGTTATTCAATCAAATCACAAGAAACCGTAAAAATCTCAATTCAAATTCCAGGTACCGTATTAGCCCAAATATAATGCAATCTCAAATATAGTGTGACCCCCAGTTTTTAAAACATTATTCCTGGAAAAAACTATTTAGGAGTAAAATAATACTAGGCTTAGTGATAACACAAATTAAGCCTCATAATTAGAGATGCAAGAAAATGGTTTTATTTGTCTTCACTTTTCGTTTGAGAAATTGAGAATTATGGTGTTTTGTGGTGTTATTGTTTTTTTTAATCTAAAATCATGTTTTTACATAAAATCATTGATAAAACTAAAAAAGGTTACATTTTCTAAACTTTTATATATGTATGGCCCTAAATGTATACATAGTGATGGGCGTCAAAGATTAGATTAGACTGCAAAGAAGTAAGTGGTGATGATGCGGACTGCTTATTTTCGCTTTTTATCTCGTAATTCTTGTGAAGATTTGAGCGGAAGGGAATACAAAATTACGAATTACTGTTAATAATGGTGTTATTTTGCTAGAGTGGCAATTATGGTGTTATATCGCGAATAAACTCATAATTCGTTTTATAAGCATTTTATGGTGTTATTTCGCGATTTGAATCTGAATCCCAGTGACGCATAACGTAAAGAAATGTAGAAACCAGCACTCTAGAGTGTTTTGTTATACTTTTCGTTTTATCGCGCATTGCGAAAAACTTGCATCTCTACTCATAATGTTTGTTTAAGAGCGAAGGATACCTCTACGCCAAAAACCGCAGAAAAGTTTCATTTTTAATTATATCTCAAGAATGCTACTCGAAATCGAAAATCTGAGTCAACAGCGCACTGTGTTTTGGTAAGCCCTACATACTGAATGAAATGTTATCACCATTAACATAGGGCCTAGTTATTTTGATTATTAAATGGATAATTAGTATTAAAGTTAATTAAAAATAAAAACCATACTGATTACACTGTTAGACACATTTAGAGCATTCAGTGTGTAGGGTAGGCCTATGTAGGGCTTACCAAACCACAGTGCGCTGTTGATTCATATTTTCGATTTCAAAGTCCATTCTTGAGATATAATTTAAAAATGAAAATTTTGTGCGGTTTTTGATGTAGAGATACCCTTCGCTCTTTATGTACAATTGAAGTGAACAGTTGATAATTTAGAGTAGGCCTACCTAAATTGTCTTGGGCCTAGGCCTACAGGGACTAGGCCTAGGCTAGTCTATGTGCAAGGTTGCCTAATTTATTGTCTAGGCCTAGAGATTGTAGAGCATGAACTGTCTCTAGGGCTTGTCTAGTCACTGCTCTTGATTTGAATTCCATCTACATTTTCCTACTCTTTTGATCACGTGTTTGATCACTGGTCTCAATCTTGGACACCTGTTCCAAGCAAACAACAGCTTTTCCCATCCCCAGACTTTTCACTTTCTCTTCTCCCTTAAGCGGGTGTTACACGGAGAAGTAAGAAAAGTAAAAAGCAGAAAGTGAAGAGTAGAGATAGCGTGTAGCTTACGGGACTTTTCACTTGTTCAACATTGTCCTACTTTGGAGAGAACTTCTGTCTTTTGTTCGTTTCCCGTAAGCTACACGCTATCGCTACTCTTCACTTTCTGCTTTTTACTTTTCTTACTTCTCCGTGTAACACCCGCTTAAGAAGCTCTAGGCCCTACAAATTAATACGTGGCCGCGCTAGCATCGCTACAGTTAAACTACTTGATCGACTTGCCGGTATATGAAGTTACTACTTTATCGACTTTGGGCAGGAATTTGAAACATCAAGAAATGCGCTTAGAAAATCCTAGTCTACGATTTTAGTGCAAGTGATAATACAGTAAACCACCAGTTATACGATCGTCGAGGGTCTGGCTAATGCCATCGTATAACTCAAAATATCGTACAACTGACTATTGATATTTACAGCCAAAGAACATGTGGCAGCTATAAAACAAATTATAGGTAGTGGTATGTTGTGGCCGGGGGGGGGGGGGGTTAGGGGTTAGGCCCTAAACTAGTCACATCAGTTAATGATTGAATTTATTGATTTTAAGAAACCTTTATCTTTTATTGTTTTTAGCGATTAACATAATAATATTGACACATTAAACTAATCGTGGTAAATCTATTAATTTAATAAAAAATGGTTGACTGCTATAATGAATTCATGCACGCTTATAAATGGCCTACAAGAAGAACTCATAATATCGTGGATCACGGATCACGTATCGTACAGAAGCCCGGGCAGCGGGAAACACGGCTCGCGGCTACTGATGCTGCATCGGCCGCCAACACGTAGCGCGCGAACGCGGTGAGTGAAAGCGACCCGTGAGTTGCCGTGTCACTCACCGCTCGTTTCAGGGAACAGATAACTTTAGCAGATAAGTTAGGAATTCTTTCAGAATAAAACAAGATTATTTTGTTTTGCGTTTTTTTGTCCTAATTTAAATTGAAAGTTAATTTAGAGCAACTCTTTAGACAAACAAGGATTCGCGTGGCACTGGAATGTTCCGTGGCACTGGAATGTCAATACGATGACACAAAGACAGCTGTTCTGCCTTGCTTCATCCACCCGCTACCTGCTTTATTGTGGGTTGAGTTGGGTTCGGTTCGGCTGGCGCATGAATGGGGGGGGGGGGGCTATACAGAACATCCTCCCCCCCCCCTCAAATCACTCACCCGCCCAGTCTGTGAACACCAGCCGCTGACAGCGCTCGATACCTACCATAAATCTACAACCAATAAAGCCGTGATTCGTTTTCATTCATACTTTACAAGCCTGCGGTAGTCTGTGGTCGGAAACGGTGCTAGGGTTGAGGGGGGGGGGGCTCACAAGTTTCGTCGGCAACAATATAAGATCAAGCCAGCAGAATGGCCTGCCAGATGACTCATTAGCGCACGGCGGTCCAGACCGCTTTTGTCAAACGAGATATCGTATTACTGAGAGTTCCATACTTGCCTGGAGCTAAAAATATATCGTATAAACCCAAATATCGTATAATCCGATATCGTATAACTGATTGTTTTATTCATAAATACACTAAGCAAGTTGGTGGGGACCAATCGTTTTCATCGTATATGTACAAATATCGTACAACTGAGCATCGTATAACTGGTGGTTTACTGTATACTGTAAATAGTTTTAGTTTAAATATTCTCCTTCTGGTGACCGGTTTCGGCCCAGCCGCTCACTGAGTCAGGAGGTCAGCCCGGACGATTAAACCTCCCGAGAGGCTAAATCTTTAGGGGGGGAGGAGATGTTACGACTTCGGAAGAAGAAGAAGAAGAAGAAGAATATTCAACTAATCGATATATGTTCGATCTACCCGATTTGTTCCATGACGTTCCAGACGACTGGGAGTTGAAGTTCAGATGTCTTGTCAAGCGATTGCATTTTGTATTGTATTTTGTAAACTACTTTAACCCCTTGGAATATCATTCAAAAACGAAAAAAAAAGCCTGAAATATTATTACGAAAATAAAAAAATAAAAAAATAGGGGGGTGAGATGTTGTGTTGGAGCTTCCCTTAGAACACTATTTTAGTCATTTGAGGGTGTGGTACTGCAGGAAACATTCGGGTAGTTGAAACCGGGGCGCGCGACGGCTAGGCCTAGGCCTAGGCCTACACCATTGCACTGTCACTATTTGACAACACATCGTCCACTTCCGACTCAGATGATAACACCTCATCCCTCCCTTCATCACCATCTCTACATATATCACCCTCAACATCAAACTCACAAAGGGTATTATCAACAATCTCGCGCTCCGTCAATTGTTTACGTCTTGTAGTCGCCATTTCTACACCTACAACGTTGTCGAGACGTTGCGCGCGGATCGGCTGTTGTTTTTGCGTATGTTTCCTCGTAGCGATGCGTACAGGAAACATACCACCATTCTGATTGGATGAAAATGTAGGTGTAAGTTATAGGAGAATCTAGAACTAATCAGCAAGCGTCTACGACGCAAATTGAATAAGCTACCGCGAAATTCAAAGTGCTTGGAGCGGCGACGGCTCCCAGCCGTCTTTGTACGCGACGCACTTCAAACACACGACGGCTGGGAGCCGTCTTTGTATGGCATGTGGTTAATATATAATTATACAGAATTAAGCAAACTTTGGCTTCCATAGTCCTACCGTTTTTTCGATGATCCTACCGACTGCGTCACTTTATTGTGTATTAATAAATAGAATGCCAAAGTTTGCTTGATTCTGTATAATTATATATTAAAGTAGTTTACAAAATACAATACAAAATGCAACCGCTTGACAAGACGTCTGAACTTCAACTCCCAGTCGTCTGGAACGTCATGGAACAAATCGGGTAGATCGAACATATATCGATTAGTCGAATACTCTTCTTCTTCTTCCAAAGTCGTAACAGGAACTGATAGATATAGTGCCGGTAAGTGTAAGCGTGAAACCCTCCGAATTAAAATAAACCTTGTACTTTAGTTAACATCAGTTGTGAAAACGTCTTGAGGAATGTTGTAACGAAAGTTTGATTGTAGTTCAAATTGTGACTTCCTCCTATTGTTGAAATGGACTTTCAAAATTATAACATTGCTCTCTTCTCTGTAGTCTTAAATGTTTATGATATTGTATCACTAGTAATATCACCACCTGTATGCTATCATTATATACCGGCTTGGTTTCATTCGCAAGGGCTTTTAACAAAATGACCGAGCAAACAGCCCTGTATTTGTGTATTCAAGCCATGTAATGTTGCAAGTTGTAATGTACAAGGTCAAGCTGCTAAAGAGAGATTAATTAAACATAGCATTTAACAATGAAGCCAATGTGAATGCATTTAAGGTTTTTATTACAAATGACATTGGAAAATACCTTAAAATTAATTACATTGATGCTTCTAGGACAGAATTTTAACAGTCAATATGACTAGGCATACTAATAACATATTTTGATGTTGACTCTTTCGAGTATAGACGAAAACTTTGTCGTGACATTTTTGTTAGGGGAAAAAGCAGATGCATAAACAAACAAATTTGGCCTTGGCTGCTGCTTTGCAACTTCTTGGTGGTGATATGTATTTTATCTTTTTGATCTAGGGATAGGCCTAGGCCTAGGCTTAGCTGATGCTGTAGGTTACTAACCTGTTGTCCCATCTGGTCTAGCATTAATCTTTGGTGTTGGTTTCCCATCCGGTCGTTTTCGAAATCGTGTATTAGAACGCTGATTACCTTTTTGTTCCTTTCACAATCAGCGCACTGCATTTTAATTTTTAAAGAGAACAAGGTGTTCTGGAGACTTATTGGACGCGCTCAATCACATAGGTAGGCGAGGCCTATGCTTTAGGCCTACACCTTGGAACTCCCACAACTCAGCCAAAACTAACTACTAGGCCTACTCAATAACAATAACACTTCGAGTAGAACCTAATAAGATCATAATAAGACAGCAAGATGTTTTATGTGACTATTTAAAACCAAATAAAAGGCCTAATTCTTTATCACTTGACACAAAGATTTCGCCCGGCTGCCACGTTGTTCCCTCGTGCATCGCTTCAAGCCCGGATACCGCCTTTAACGGGCCTATGGCATACTGCGTGTATTGTGAGGGGAAGTTGTGATTTACAGTTATACCAGGCCTGCCACCAGGGAAAAAATTAAATTCTGTTGAAGTGGGTCAAATATCCTGAAAATATCCATAAACTCGAAATTTACCTTTTTAATTGGTCTCGGCAAGTCTTATATTAAAAAAATATACTTTTTACTAGAGATGTCATAGGGTACGTGGGTTACCCGGATCCAGAAATTACCCGAATCCATTTTTAGGATTCGAATCTTAATCGGGTCATAATATCTGTAAAAAAAAAAAAAATACGCGACGATATTTTTGCGCCTACTTTCCTTGAAGCTACAGTGAATTCCTGCTTGTGGGGGTGGCGAGCTGGTCGCTGGGTAGTACGCGCTGTCTTTACTGCGGGAGGGGTCTGTGGGGTCTTGCATCACAGCTGTTTACCGCCTACTTCACGGAGAAAATTACTACGCACGGACTATTTACCGGCCTGCGCGCACTATAGCGGGTCGCGGCGTCATTGAATACTTCCGGTAGCAAAGTCGATAACGTCATGGACTTCTTTATCGATTGCATTCAAACATTAATATTACCCGCGAAATTCAAATCCGCAAAATACAATATTTTGGAAAAATCCGTAAATGACTGTAAAAATCCTGCTGTCCGTTTTCCACACCAAATATCCGTTAAAGCGGACAATATCGGTAAAAACGGCAGGCCTGAGTTATACCATTGTTTTTGTGATCTCCATTATATAGTTGAAATGCCTATGTGTTTAGGGCCCATGCACAAGCTGCTGCTAGTATGCAACAGCACAACCACGCCTCCACTCATCACCACTCGCGAGGTCAACACCAGGGAATGGATGAAACCATCAAACCAGATGAGGTAGGTCATTGATTGCACAAGCCATGCGTATTAAATAGAAGAGATAGTAATTGTTCCTGTTTTGTATTTCTCTAGATTGAGCCTCCAATGATAGCAGAAGACGAGGAGTTACCAAGTCCTCAACACATCCCTCGTGGCCCTAGCCCAGAGCCCAAGATTGAAGACACCGAGTGCCACAGAAGTCAGTCAGCCATGTAAGTGATTTGGAGGTTTTTAAATGGGAGATTTGAAAAAAAAAATCTCTATTATGAGGTCATTGCGTAGGGTAGGCAAGAACAAAATTTCTTTGAATTTGAATAAAACGTATTGACAAATAAAGAAATTACAAAAAATTGTTTGGAGTTTGTTAGGGAAACACTGATAGGGACCGACAGCTTACCTGTAGAAATTCGGGTAATTTCTGAAGATTGAAGAGACACGAAAATATTTATACACAAAACGACTAAAGGTTTTGGCTTAGGCAGCCTTGTTCACTCGTAGAAGTGGAGATAGACAATGTATTGTTTGAACAATACATTGCTTATGTAATCAGTTGTGTGTAATGTATTGTATCGTGTAACAATGTGTTGTTTGAACAATACTTTGCTTATGTAATCAGTTGTGTCGCATCACCTGACCTAGCCTGCCAGCTGCCTCGAGCGTGTAACATCACACCTCAAGAGCACGCAGCAATATCGTTGCTTCGCAAAAACAATGAAATTATAATCTTACCTGCAGATAAAGGATCTACCATTGTAATCCAAAACATAGAGGACTAAATAGCGGAAGCCAAACAACAACTCAATCAGACCAACACTTACAGGCCACTACAGGGGGCCCCAACTCACGGTACGGTATCAGCTATTAGGGCAATTGGATAGGGTACTGAAGATCAACAGTTTTGGGCCGCTACGAAGCACTCGGAGGTCAAGAAGATCAACAGTTTCGGGCCGCTACGAAGCACTCGGAGGTCAAGAAGATCAACAGTTTCGGGCCGCTACGAAGCACTCGGAGGTCAAGAAGATCAACAGTTTCGGGCCGCTACGAAGCACTCGGAGGTCAAGACGGTCAACAGTTTCGGGCCGCTACGTAGCACTCGGAGGTCAAGACGGTCAACAGTTTGGGCCGCTACGTAGCACTCGGAGGTCAAGACGGTCAACAGTTTCGGGCCGCTACGTAGCACTCGGAGGTCAAGACGGTCAACAGTTTCGGGCCGCTACGTAGCACTCGGAGGTCAAGACGGTCAACAGTTTGGGCCGCTACGAAGCACTCGGAGGTCGAGACGGTCAACAGTTTGGGCCGCTACGTAGCACTCGGAGGTCAAGACGGTCAACAGTTTGGGCCGCTACGTAGCACTCGGAGGTCAAGACGGTCAACAGTTTCGGGCCGCTACGTAGCACTCGGAGGTCAAGACGGTCAACAGTTTGGGCCGCTACGAAGCACTCGGAGGTCAAGACGGTCAACAGTTTGGGCCGCTACGTAGCACTCGGAGGTCGAGACGGTCAACAGTTTCGGGCCGCTACGTAGCACTCGGAGGTCAAGACGGTCAACTGTTTGGGCCGCTACGAAGCACTCGGAGGTCCAGACGGTCAACAGTTTGGGCCGCTACGTAGCACTCGGAGGTCAAGACGGTCAACAGTTTGGGCCGCTACGTAGCACTCGGAGGTCAAGACGGTCAACAGTTTGGGCCGCTACGTAGTACTCGGAGGTCAAGACGGTCAACAGTTTGGGCCGCTACGAAGCACTCGAAGGTCAAGACGGTCAACAGTTTGGGCCGCTACGTAGCACTCGGAGGTCAAGACGGTCAACAGTTTGGGCCGCTACGTAGCACTCGGAGATCAAGACGGTCAACAGTTTGGGCCGCTACGAAGCACTCGGAGGTCAAGACGGTCAACAGTTTGGGCCGCTACGAAGCACTCGGAGGTCAAGACGGTCAACAGTTTGGGCCGCTACGAAGCACTCGGAGGTCAAGACGGTCAACAGTTTGGGCCGCTACGTAGCACTCGGAGGTCAAGACGGTCAACAGTTTGGGCCGCTACGTAGCACTCGGAGGTCAAGACGGTCAACAGTTTCGGGCCGCTACGAAGCACTCGGAGGTCAAGACGGTCAACAGTTTCGGGCCGCTACGAAGTACTCGGAGGTCAAGACGGTCAACAGTTTCGGGCCGCTACGTAGCACTCGGAGGAATATTTTTAACTTTTGATTAACATTACGGAATATTCAGAAAAACCAACCACCAACCAAAAATATAATTGTATATTTCAATAATAAAAAAACTCTTCTGACAAACTTTATATTTCATACACGCACACACACATACCGGTTTCAATTAATAGTTATAATAATAATAATAATATTGAATGATAGCAATTGTTGTAAAAATGGGTCCCGCTTGGTGATCGAACCCAGGTCCTCCGGTTTTACATATTAACGCTCTACCAACTGAGCTATCAGGCCACGGGAACACATCTTTACTGAATTGCTATTTGTAGTGATTGTTGTACCAAGCTGGACAATCGAACAGTTGGTAAAGCATCGGTACAAAAGCCGGAAGACCTGGGTTCGATCCTCAGGGGGACACATTTTTACAATTGCTTTCATTCAATGGTATAATTATTATTACTGTTAATTGAAACCGGTATGTGTGTGTGCGTGTATGAAATAAAAATTTTATGTCAGAAGAGTTTTTTTAGTATTGAAATATATACTGGTAATTATATTTTAATTGCCACAGCTTAAATTTTGTCCTATTTTGACGGATCAAAAACTTAGGAGTAATGTTTTTTTCTGAATATTCCGTAATGTTAATCAAA
Organism: Isoperla grammatica; assembly: GCA_945910005.1. Lineage (NCBI taxonomy): Eukaryota > Metazoa > Arthropoda > Insecta > Plecoptera > Perlodidae > Isoperla > Isoperla grammatica. Next base: position 38,865,728 of record OX246745.1, read on the forward strand.
AGTTTAAAATGTTCAGTATTTCCCACTTGTTCCAAGTTGACTGCAGGTCATCTTCAAGGGAAATGTCGACGAGTGTCTGCTTGCCCACCTTGAGATGGAGCCGGCTGCCGGGGGGGGGTGAAGGAAGGGGAATTATTTCAGCTACCTGGCTGAATTCTCTCCTACGAACGGACTTAACCAGTGCCTGTATAAAATGTAAATGTGCTAACGTCGTGGTTTGTGCTTCCAGCTTTCTCCGCCACTGGAACCGAGGTGATTTCAACTCGTGCACTCGAACTGACCTGACATTCAAACCCGTGCCCGACTCGAAGCTGGCTCGGAAGAGAGAAGAACGTCTGAGGAAGCAAGCCGAGCGCGAGAGGGAGGAGAGAGAGAAGGCCGCTGCTCAGGCGGTATGTAGCTATTTAGCTGTACCTTGCATTACCAATGGAACAGGTATTATATTTTTTAGATTTTTTATACCAAGATGGCTTTTTCAACCATTCTTTTTTCTAACTATCCAATATAAAATGGCTTCCTTTTCTGGCCTGCTCATGTCATTGGGCAAGGAGTGGATATAAAACTTAACCCTGGTTAATTTATTTCTTCATTTGTTTCTACCTCAGGTCACATTTAATTTAAGTTATAAAGTGCTAAATTTGGGTTCGTAAGAACTATTTATACTATGTTAAAAATATTTGTAATAGTAGTGAAATTATCAGTGTTTGTACTTCAAAGTCACTTTGTAAGGTAAATTTCAAATATCAATAATAATAATAATAATAATAATAATAATAATAATAATAATAATAATAATAATAATAATAATAATAATAATGCCTTTATTTACAACAGAATACAAATGATTCCACCAGTGTAAATATAATAAAACCTGAAAATAAGTACATATTGTCATTAGCATAGTCACATAAATAAAAGCAATAATTAGACATAACAGTTAACATTACATAACAAGTTTTTCACAAACATTGCCAACAACGCAGCCCTATAAATAGGCCTGCCGAGTCATAGGTAAAAGTGGCAGAATTACGTTGGAACGAAATCTTCTAAAACAGGTATCGAATAAATCAAGTAAAATACTGGAGTTATTTATCAAAGAGTTAAAATCAGCCTGAAGCCTTCGAAGAGGGGAATACTTTAAAACATCTATCCTATTTTGAGATATATAGAATGTCGGATGGCTTCTAGTTGGTCTAGGTGGTACAAAGAAATCTAAGTGGCTGAGCAGTGGGGTGTCAAACAGATTATTGGCTATTTTATACAAAAACGATAAATCCAGTAGCTTGCGCCTGTTTTCCAGTGTCATTATCTTATTATTAAAACAATGCGTCAAATAATCCCTCCTGTGAAATTCAACTTTAAAATGTTTAAACCACATCATCTTTATGTACGCCTTCTGTACTTTCTCTATACACTCAATCTTGGTGACGTGATAAGGGCTCCAGACAGCGCTGGCATACTCCACCTGTGGCCGAACCACGGCAACATACAAAGCTCTTGTGGTTGCAGGCCAAGCAGCTTATATGCTTTTGGAGTAATGGAATCTAGATGTTTATTGAAAGACAAGTCGTAAGTCATCACCACACCAAGATCTCGAATAGATTGCACTCTTTCTAAGGCCACATCATTCAAGATGTAGTGAAATGAAATTACATGTTTTCTTTTATTGGTGGACGTAATTATTTTATTTTGCATTTATCAACATTAAGGTCAAGCTTTCACACCGAACACCATTCAGATAGACAATCGATATCTTTTTGAAGAAGTAAACAGTCACGTACGGTACCCACCGGGTGATAAATCTTTAAATCGTCAACTAAGGCCTAATTATAATATAAAAACATCTTTTTAAACAGTATTCAATTCTTTCAAGCCCAAATTCAGCCCATTTTCCACATTTTTGATGTCATGTAGCATTAATGAGATATGATTGATTAAATACCGGTAATTTTGCTTGGTTTTATCGGTGGTATCTTCCCTCTGAATCTGGTCTAAGTCTGATTGAAGTTGGCCTGTTTTCCAGCGTAAGGTGACCACCCCGGACAAGCCGGAGAGTGCTAAACCTCCGTCGAGAGGAGCCATCGAGTCCATCTCCTCTCCGTACGACCGGTTCACTCCCCGGGCCGGCTATCCCGACACACCTGCGTTGAGACAACTCTCGGAGTACGCTCGGCCACACGCGGGCTTCTCCCCGGGACACATGCAGCGTTCGGCAGCTCTCGGTACGCCTACTCAACTGCTTCTTTGTTTCAATAAGTGTTTCCATTTTTCAAATGTCTTTCTTTAGTTAGACAGGTGTGTTTCAATAATACAAAATTAAGAACAATTGAAGAAGAAGAGAACGTGAGATAGAATGTCCGTCGCTGGGTTAGTGATATTTCTTGGGGAAAGAAGAAACGAGACTTACAGCTTTCCTGAAAAGTGGTGGGTGGCTGCGTGAAGTGAAGAGTACACTATATTTACTAGGTATGTGCGGGTAGTGATTTTTGAACTTGGGTCGGGTAGTGTAAAAAAATAAAATGAATACCAATTTATCGATTAGACAAAATACGTTATATAAAATGTAGTGGTTTACGAATCCACAAAACTTGAATTTCCCGCCGTATTTCGTGCTATTTCCACCAAGAATGCGGTGGATTTCTGGCATATGGTCGCCATGGTCGCCATCTTTTTTATATGAGCACTGTCAGAAATGGTCAGAATACATTGTGAATTAGTGTTACTCACCCTCACTGCCCCATTTTATACAAAATAAATTAAAATAAGTATAATCAGGAAGAATAATAAAGTAAGATAGAAGATAAGGCATCCTCATATAAATATCAGTCCCTTCCAAGCTTGCTTGCATTGCAGCTTGGTCTTATCAATGATAATCTCGAAAGCAAGTGTTGTACTACCCGACCCGATGCGGTCCGAACCAACCTCGGGTGTTGTAACCTCACATCCCTAATATTTACACAAAAAGTTGGTTTCGGCCTACGTGGCCTTGGTCACCAATAGGGGTGTGCGAGTCTACGATTTTTAAGTCGAGCCGAGCCGAGTATGAGAAAAAAAGCTTGATTTTCGAGCCGAGCCGAGCCGAGCTTTTAAAATAGCGTTAATTGTAAATTTACGGCTGCATTTTATTTCAGTTGATGCAATGCGATAGGAAGTGTATGTATACCAAAATTTCGGTACATCTAAGATCAACTACATCTTTGTTTATAACATATGTAAGTTACATAATTATATTATTACAGTAGAACCGCCTTTGTACGTTTCGCTTTTCTACGTTTTTTACATTTCTGCGTTTTTTTTACTTCTGCGTTTTTTTTACGAGGTCCCGGCGAAGCCTTATGGCATTTCTGCATAATTTATTTCTTTAATACGTTTTCCAATATTACGTTTTTTACGTTAATGCGTTTCAAAAATCAGTCCGTCAAGGTAATTAGATCCTATAGGACGTTTTCTGTGTTCTCATAATCGGTTTTTCCGGCCAGCCAGTGAGTCGAATTACAAGTTGTTATTGTTCAAGCCGACCACGTTAGTCATTCATTCATCCCAGTTCTGCGAAGCGTCCCCCCCCCCCCACCCCCTTCCCTCGCTCAACACAATGCAACCCAGCGGCCAGTGAGTGCCTTGACCTTGACCAGCTGCATCTCGTTCCGCGTGGGGGGAGCTCTCTGAAAGGGTCGTTTTATCTACGATCTCAGCTGTCCGCACTGAGGTTCTTTACCTACTTACCATAAGGGCCCCCTCACACGGGAGACAAGTTGCCCAGCAATTTGTTGCTCGGCGGCAGGTGACCGCGAAAACGTGCAGGCAATTCGCGAGCGACTTGTTGCCCGTGACGTCAGACCATCCCCTCTCCATGCGCCAACTTTTGGAATGAATGCAGAACGATGTTGGAAGTTAAAAAGATCGTTGCTGATTGTGGATACACCCTATGGTAAGCGAACGCCTTACAAAGGGAATGTTTTGGATTCTGTGTGAAGATTTGAAACGCGACAAAGTCAAGTTTTAAATTATTTTCGAATGTCAATGGAATCATTCGATGAATTATTGGGCGCATCTCCGATACCCCACTCTCCGATGCCCCACCAACCTTAATAGTCTCCCTGTACGCTGGCTTTGAGGTGCAGTGCAGCCCGTGCAGCCCGTCATCTTTCATATGCTCCAACTCCAAATTATATACGCATAATATTAACGAATGCATAATTATGTTTGTCTTAAATGTATCCTACTACAATATTTATAATTTACTTGAGACTCAATGCTTGGATAGAATACACTCACTGCTTATTTTTGTTTTATTTCAGTGCACGGCCTACAGAGCGGTATTTAAACATTGCATGGTATATTGAATAGTCTTGCGGCCCCATTCTCAAACTGATTGGCCTGTGAGTGTGGGGCGATTCCATTGAATACTGGGCGATTCCATTGAATTTATCAGTTTTTCGGTGTCGACTAATTGCTCGATAATTGGAGGATCCATGGCAACTTGTTGCTCGTGTGAGGACTCTCGTATAACTGCATGGTTCTGCTGTCGATGGGCAGTTGCCCTATTGCTGGGCAACTCGATTGGATGGACGACTGACTTCCTGTCGTCGGGAGACTGGCGACTGCCAGTTGCCCGTGTGAGGACATCCTATCATCCCAATGTACTTGCTATTGCCGGGCAACTTATTGCTGGGCAACTTGTCTCCCGTGTGAGGGGGCCCTAAATAACAACCAGTGGTCCTCTTTACAAAACGCTTATGTCAAACTACAGAGATAATTAAACATTGCCCTCGCACTTTGACTACTCCTATTATCCTAAGTATAGAAAACAATATTTTTACCCACTCGAGTTTTTTATAATACGTCATCACCGCCTAGTCTAGCTGCATGACCTTGGTCGCCAGGCCTCGTTACGACCCTTCTTAGATAAGAATGAAGAATGGTGTCGGGGTGGGGGGGGGGGGGGGGAAGCTTTTACAAGATTATAAGTGTTAGGAATGTATGAAAAGACAAATTTGAAGTATTTCAACAGTGCGTTTTTCCCGTTACCACGTTTTTTGTCTCGGGTCCCTCGAAAACGTACAAAGAAGGTTTCACTGTATAGGGTTACATAATGTAACCCTATACAACCCTGTTATTTTTGCGCGGTAGGTTGCAGTGCCTAATTTAAGGAAAAAGTGGAACTGCGCAAACAAGTCTTTAGAGGCAAAGCGCCGGGGGGTTTGGGGGGCGCTGCCCCCCACGTTAGCCCCACAGGGGATTTTTTTGTTGACCTTTTTTCAAAAACGTGTTTAAATGGCTTGAGATGGTCTTCAATACATTTTATTAGATTTACTACCGCGATTCACCAAGCGCTTACCTCCTCAGAAAACATACAAAGTTAAATAGACGTTAAGAAATTGAAGAATATACTTGTAGATTTAGTATAAGCTCTATAAGATTAAAAAATAAAATAAAAATGAAGTATATTTTTTATTCTATCAGTTATTTTAAAGGCTAATTCTCAACTGCGCAAATCACAAATTGCAGCTGCGCAAATGACTTTTGCAACTGCGCAAACAGTGTCCAGCTGCGCACTAAATTAGGCACTGGTAGGTTGGTAGAACAGTTTAGTTGCACTGTTTTACCGACCTTGGGTTGCGCTAGCAATGGCCATTTAGTTCACAATACCAACAATAGATCGTACGGTAGGTGCATTATTAGGGAGCTTAGAGAGTGTATGAATACAGTAACAGCAACTTTTCAATTTCTCGACTTGTTTTTTAAAATGCATTTGTATTTCAGTAGAATATTAGGACATACTTAAGTAAACTAAATTTCGTGTGAAATATTGATTTTATTGCAACTGAAGCTACAAACAGATCGAAATTCCATATGACAATGTCGGATATAAATAAAGTTATAAGAGAGCAACAAACCAGCCACGATTGAACCCAAAATTTGCTGCTGTGCTAGTTGATATGGAAAATACAGTAGTCACCAACCATTGAAGAGGACTGGCTAACAACACTAAAAACTATTTAAACTACTATTTACACTTATATTTACAAGGCGCTGTTGAGGGTTGTGGTGGCGGTGAGGGAGGAGGGAGGGACCTAAGGGGTAGGAGGCCTAGGCCTACCTCAGGTTGAGCTTAGGTTTTTGGTGCGAGTTGGTGATGGTTTGATGCGCCAAGTACCATTGCCTCAACTGTTCCTCGTTGCAGGAAGGGAAGAAGGGAGTAATGATCTGACAACCCTAGTGGCGTAGCAGTCATTGAACTCCCTGTTGTGGGTGCCTGCTTGTAGTGCCATGGGTTTTAACTCTAGTTTTTTGACAATATCCTGCCTATGCCCATTCATCCTGGTGCTCAGGGAGTTGTGGTTAGGCCTATATACTCAGCAGGGAACCGGAACCAACAGAGTGGAAGTAAACCCTGTGTTTTGAGTCCTCAGAACACCGAACCTGACACCCGATTCTTGGTAGGATTATCACAGCTGGTTCTATCAATGAACACCTTCAGCTTCATGGACCGCATTAGTGATGGGCATTTTTTATCAAAGAATGGATTCACGATTCGATTCGATTTTTTAGAGTACCGAATCGATCCAGACGATTAATCGGTCGAAATAAATCGATTAATCGATTTATGAGGGCGATTTTTCATTATTATCCGTTTATACCATTTTTCGAGGTGTTCAGCATTGGTGTCCAGCTAGTTTCTGACTTTCTTAGGTCACATAACCTTAAATTGTTAGCATAAACCCTGAAAAGTTGTAAAACACGCTGTTTGAAGTGATGGGATGAGACGAAGAGCTGTTTTTATGTAAGGCCTAGGGTGCATAGGGCCTATATAATTGTAATTTGTAAGAACCTAGTCGTCATGTGAGAACTTATTTCCTCCATATCCGCTTCTCCGCGGACCGAAAACGAAGTTTGAATGAAAAATTCGACGAATACTGAATCGATTCAACTGATTAATCGAAAGGACTTGAATCGATCTTTAAAATCGATTATTTTTTGTAGATAATCGATTTTTCATCGCCCATCACTAGACCGCATTACCTCCAGACTAAGGGAACGGCAATGGGCACCAGGATGGCTCCATCTTACGCCAACCTGTTTATGGGCAAGGTGAAATGAACTTCACACAGGGTTTACTTCCGCTATGGGTTCCAGTTCATCGACGACATCTACGCAATTTGGACCCACGGTGAAGAACCCTTCGCTACCTTCCTAGAGGAACTAAACACCTTCACCTGGTTGCACTTCACGTGGGAAATATCCAAGCACCATGTCAACTTTATAGACGTCTATGTCTGGATCCGAGATGGACACCTGAAAACCAGTCAACAGTCAGCAATATCTGCATTATGATGGCTGCCACCCCAACTATACAACGTAGCCACACGAGGACACAGTAGCCAAGTATTGCCACCGCATTGCCAACGCCTTTGTTGCCCGGGGATATCCATCGTCAAGCAAACAACGCACTCCCCCTAACAACAGCATCCATCACCCCACTGGTTGGTACCCAGTGGCACCCAGGCTTACACATGTTTAACGGCATCATGAAGCGAGGAGCTCACATCCTGAAATCATCACCTCTCCCCAACGATCTGCTGCAAAACCTTCCTCGGGTATACTTCCGGCGCCCACCCAACATCGGCGACCTCGTAGTTAAACACACCCCAGATAGGAAGAAAGAGAAGCTTCCCCTACCCCAGGCATCACACCCATGCTACAGACCACGCTGCAAGACCTGAACCATTCACCCCTCTACCGGCAAAACATACCCCATCAGTAGGGCCATCGAATTTTCGCGAAGCGCGAATTCACGAAATGTGCTGAAAACATGTTTTTTTAGTATATTTTAGGTTATGAACCATTTTGGGATACTTTAAAACCGAAAATTTATTCGCGATTTGGCGCGAAAAATTAGTTATCCCACGAAATCTGGCATTTTTCTTCCATCACGCGAATTTCAAACGAAAATTCCAAATTTCTATGATTTTAGTAACTAAATTACGAAAAAACGAAATATATTTTGCATATTTTCAGGTTTTCTTGTTAACCGCCATAACTACGTCACAATTCCAAACAAGTTAAAAGGCAAGATGGTTGTCTTTCCTCACTGCACTGTAAATACGACATTCCACTGCCTTCTGTTTGTGAGTCACATTTGAGTACATGACGTCACATTCGTTGTGGGCGTCGCCCATGCTACCCGCTTTTTGGAGGTTAGGTTTTCTTTATTTGTGTTGTGTATGTGCAGAAAGAACTGGATTAGTGCCTGATCAAGGGTTTTTCAAGTTATGGCAACATTCTTTCGGACAACAGAACTTGCCTTAAACCTAAGAATGTTGAGTTAATGTTAGGCTTAACATTTGGAACACAGTAAATGTAGGCCTAAATCAATCTAGGCTACTGTTGGATAGGCCTAGGCCTAGTCATAGTTACACAGGTTAATTTGTAGGCCTAGGCGCCTGGCCTACCACAAAATCTTATTCAACAATAGGTCTAGCACAAAAAGCTTAATCTGTTAAGCTTTTTTTTTTTTTTTTTTTTTTAGCTAAATTCATTTATTATTGTGACGAAATGTACGTTATTTGACGAATTATTAAAACGAAATCTTGCATTTTATATGACGAAATAGTGAGTTTTTATTTACCATAAATCTGTGGCCCTACCCATCAGACAACACAACAACTGCACCACTACCAACCTCATCTTCCAATTACAATGCCCTGCCGAGTACATAGGCTTAACCACAACTCCCTGAGCACTAGGATGAATGGGCATAGGCAGGATATTGTCAAAAAACTAGATTTAAAACCCATGGCACTACAAGCAGGCACCCACAACACGGAGTTCAATGACTGCTACGCCACTAGGGTGGTCAGATCATTACCCCCTTCTTCCCTTCCTGAAACGAGGAACAGTTGAGGCAATGGGACTTGGCGCATCAAACCATCACCAACTCGCACCAAAAACCTAAGCTCAACCTGAGGTAGGCCTAGGCCACCTACCCCTTAGGTCCCTCCCTCCTCCCTCACCGCCACCACAACCCTCAACAGCGCCTTGAAAATATAAGCTCTTAGCCACGTAGGCCGAAACGTTTGACTTTTTGTGTAAATATACGTGTACTCTTCACCTCACGGAAATATTTATTGGAACAAAGAAACATTTTATAAGAAAGAGAATTAAATTATATTTTAGGAAATATGACAATTTGTTTTACTTTGTCAGTTACTTTGACAATTTTTTACTTTGACAATTTCAAAGCAATGTTAACATATGGAAATCAGGGGTTCCACAGGGGATTCAAACTCCCTAAATTAACGTTTTTTTATTTATATCTTGTCAAAGTCAAACATTTTCCACAAAATGGTTTTTATAATACTATTTCATTGCAATTTTTACTAAAATATACATAATAATATTTTACTAGCATCAAAATATCTCCAAAAATGTAAGGTTTACTTAACACTGAACATTTGTTTATTCCTTTAACCTCGTTATGTGGGATAAATCCTGGCACCATGATGGAGGTGAATTGTGTCCACAGGTCTCCCACCGCAGTGCATGGACCCCATGATGCACTACGCTTGTAGCATGTACGGGCCAGGAGCACGGGAGAGACTCGAGATGGAACACCTGGAGAGAGAGAAGCGAGAGAGGGAGATACGAGAACTACGAGAGAGAGAGCTCAGCGATAGACTTAAGGATGAGATGATGAAGAGTAGCGGAGGGGCCCCACGCATGCCCAATCCCATTGACCCGCACTGGCTGGAACTACATAGGAGGTAAGCCCACAAGCCTGTGCCCAATCCCATTGACCCCCACTGGCTGGAACTACATAGGAGGTAAGCCCACAAGCCTGTGCCCAATCCCATTGACCTGCACTGGCTGGAACTACATAGGAGGTAAGCCCACAAGCCTGTGCCCAATCCCATTGACCCGCACTGGCTGGAACTACATAGGAGGTAAGCCCACAAGCCTGTGCCCAATCCCATTGACCTGCACTGGCTGGAACTACATAGGAGGTAAGCCCACAAGCCTGTGCCCAATCCCATTGACCTGCACTGGCTGGAACTACATAGGAGGTAAGCCCACAAGCCTGTGCCCAATCCCATTGACCTGCACTGGCTGGAACTACATAGGAGGTAAGCCCACAAGCCGAAGCCCAATCCCATTGACCTGCACTGGCTGGAACTACATAGGAGGTAAGCCCACAAGCCGAAGCCCAATGTTAGCCCAGCCCCAACATATGGGAAGTGGTTTCTGGGAAAAGATTTAAGTCGATGAATTTGTTCAAATGAAAAGTTAGAAAGTGTTTACATACCGATCTCAGGTCATTGTCTACTGCCTCTTTCAACTGTGAACTTGCTTTCTTTCTTAAAGAAACACCTGTGATTTTACAATTTCTGCTTAATTCCTAGACTTGAGATTTTCTTAGTTTGGCGACGCTTCCCTGCTGCTTCCCTCCATTGAAGTGTGACCACCCCTTACTCCTGTGACTACCCAACAATCATATCATATTTATTAATTTCATATTACAGTGGAACCTCCTTATAAATATAAATCCCCAATCAACCTTCATAGTTCGACCTCCCACTCAAGCCAAAATGCAAGAGTGGGGCTCAGACCAAACTGCTATCAACAGTCCAACTTGGGCCTCCCAAACCCCTGACACAGCAAAGTTACCAAATTATTATTATGATCATTATGGGTGTGTCAGTAATCTGATGTTATTGTAGTTGCCCTAGATTGATGATTACACAATAGCCAGCTCAGCACCTACCTGATTGTGATCAAAACAGTGTTGTTTACCCATGTCACAATCTTGATGAATAAAACACAAAAGTGAAGGAATCCAGTGTGAAAATGAATAAACTCCAATTTTCACACTACAATATGAAGATATACGAAGTGTATGAGTACACTAATTATAATTCTTAAAAGTCAATGTCCTGGAGAGATGGCGGACAACCTTTGTCAACGAAATATAGCAATTTATAATGTGAGTACATAGTCACTTGTTTGGAATCGGGCATTGAAAGCTGCACCAGATATCCCTGGCAGCCCAGCTGCGTGAGGGTGGTCTTGAGTATACGTGTACTTAGTGAGGGTGACATATTTGCATACCTGCTCAGTGGGAACACTGATGATAGTGATGCTGGCAGTGAGGATGCCAAAGGCAAATTTACAAATGCTTTGAGAATAGTGACTAAGTTCTAGTTTTGAAAATCTCAACTTTGGACACCCTTGGAGGCCAAACGCCTCAGCTGTCACGTGGCAAACAAGTGAATTCTGAATTATTTTTTTCTCTATGGAAATGCTTTAGTGAAGATTTCTGCTAGTGGGTGGGGGGGGGGGGGAGGCGTCGCTTTCCTAGCACCTAATGGACTATTATGACCAATTCTAATGAACCAACTAAAATATTTGCGGTTTGTAAAACAAACATTTCTTGCAGGCCTAAAGAAGCGAAAAGAAAAAGCGAAGAAGAAAAATGCCGTAGGTTTAGACTATTTAGTAGGAATACGGACTATAATCATGTGTCGATAAATATCATATGTTGCTACGATAACGATGTGCTGGCATATCGCAATAATCGTACGATAATATTTAGCACTCGGCTGTGTCGTGATATATCGTGATTATCGAGCACGTTATCGACTATCGTGATAGTACAAACCTAGCGGACGAGTATGTTCGCTAACAATCGTAATAGGCTATGGCACATGAGTTGCTAAACTGGCTACATATTTAATGATAATTTTCATACATTTTGTTAATTACAGAGCTTAGCTATGTTTAAGTGCTGATACTAGTTTTTAATAATGATACCTACTGTAAAATTAACTATTATAATTTAAATGTTCCTAAGTAAAAGAAAAAGTGTAAATTTATTCTGGAGTCATCATCCCCTTTAAATACTCTTCTGTGGTGTTGCTAATGCGTGTTTGTTTGTATAAGGTTTGCCAGCCTGGGTCCCGGTCACCCCCAAGGGGCGGCAGCGCTACACCAGTATGGCCTCTACCAGTCCCCCGGTGCTCCCGGACAGGCTGCTCTAAGTCAGCTGGAGAGAGAACGAATGGAAAGACTCGGTAAGATGACATTTGTCAATGTTGTGGAAGCTCGACTTACCTTTCGCTCTTTACAGCGACAGTTTACAAACTTTACCGTAGACTGGCCTAAAATTTAAGTATGCTAAATCCAACAAAAAGTGAACAAAAAATAGTATATATAACAAAAAAACCTTTATTAATGATATACATGAAAGCCTTCACCACGAGGAGCGATCCACCTCGAGCAGATAGAGCACTCGTATCAGTTCTCATGTATGAGGTTACAGGACCTCACAAAGTGAGAAAAAGCCAGGCAAATAGTACCTTTAAAACACCAGAAAGAATGTATCGGATTTCTAATCGAATTCTATTGTTTTCAATATCTTCAGTAATGTTTTATTACACCAATATATTTTGTTGAAAGGGCGCGGGACGGTTGGTAATATTTTTGTCGAACCCACATCTCGGACATATCCCACGTTACAGTATTCAGCAACAGCCAAATCATTGCATATGCTCGGCCCGTTAACGTAGCAAGCTCAACATTGAACGCACACTCGTACATTCTGCATTCGTTTTACCAAATTATAGCAAAATGAGACAGTAGTACATACCTTAAAAATGCTGAAAAGTAAAAAAGGATCTGCATTAAAAAAATAGTGAAAATATACATTTTCAGGCAAAATAATGTATGTATTTTTGGCATCACTAACACTTGAAACATTCTTGAAACTTTTTTTAGGCATGTATTTACCAATAGAAAAAGAGATGTCTGGAACATCCTTGCTCTACTCATCATCAACAATGTGATGTTAAAGCAACTAAGAGTTTCTGTCCTAAGTGGGATTGTTTGCCGACAGGATCCGGCTACCCGCGGCCCAGTCTTCTAGCTGGGGGGCGCGAACCAATGGCACTTCACCATCCGTCGGAACTTCTCCGGGCCCCTCCGTACGCAGACCAACTGTCACACCAGCTGATTGCACACGAACAGCTGCAGCGTCAGATGATGCTGGAGAGGGATCGTTATCCGCATCCCCATTCCGCCATTTTTGCTCAGCACGACGAGTATATCAGGTAAGAGTCATATGTCTTCTCTAGGGATGAGCAAATCATGCTTTTAGTGTTTTTAAACCAAACTTGGAGCTCGAACCAAACTTTTTGCAACACGTCAATTACATTGCAAAAGGCTCGTCTTTCAAGCTAACTCTCATGTGTTATCAATGTAATTGCACGAGAGAGATAATAATAATAAATAATAATAATGATAATAATACTGTGTATTACAAATACAAGCCTGAAAAGGTATTAGATAGTAAAAACTACAAATTTTATACATGATTATATACAACAGCCCCACTTAAAGTAGCTCCGCAATACGTTGAGCAACATGAAGACGCCGATGTTTTGCTCTTAAAACGGTGGCAAAATAAAACCGCAGCAATAAGAGAGGGTAACTAAGCAAATAATAACCACGGCATTTTTCACTTCACTGTCAAATGTGGCCTAGATTTTGCTTTTCTTTTGTGTGATAGTGATTATGAATGTTATCTAGAATATTGTTTTGCTGTAAAGCTATTTGCTTTGAATTTAAATTAGAGGTGGACCGATACCAATACCGATACCATTTTTTTTAAAAACGATACCGATACCGATACCACTTTATTTATATAGTAGCGCCTATTCTACAACAAACACATGTTTTATTTTATTTAGGCTTAAGCCTACACTTTGTCAGTCCACGTATGACAAATACGTAGCAATTTCTTTTAAACAGATTTCAGTAAAAATATTCAATTCTCTTCTCCAGACATTAATCTTTACTTTCTAGTTTCTCGTCACGATTATTCATCCACACACCAAAGTAAACACTCAACAATCACGTGATGCGATGTGATCGCGGGACGCGGAAACGCCATCTTGGATGGGTCGAACTCGAGGTCGAAAGCGCAGGTCGATACCGCGCTCGCGCAAGTAGCGCATTCTAGCGGTAGAATTCAACACTACGTACTTGAACACGTAATAAATTGAGGAGATGGTATCGGATTAGGTATCGGAAAAATCACCCGATACCGATTCAACCGATACCAGAGGTATCGGCCGATTCTCAATATCGGTATCGGTCCACCTCTAATTTAAATTGATTGTTTTTAGTGTAAGATTATCATTACTACTCTGGGTTTTTTCCTTATCCATGTATCCATGCCACTTGTGGTCACAATTAACCCGGATTAGAGGGACTATTATAATAATAACGACGACGACGACAAATGTTTCGTAGGAATAGGCCTACCTGTTATTATAGGGTGCACCCTGCTTTCCCTGATGGGCCCCTCTTGATTTCGCAGTTGAAATGAACTCGACTCAAATCATAAATCGAGTAACGACGATCGGTCACATTCGGACTCTAAACTTGAACTACCTGAACAATTACTAAGTTGAACAATGACTGTGATTAATGGAGCCGATGTTTTCTGAAGGTGGTGTGCTCTATTTCAGACAACAACGTGAGCGAGAGATCAAGGTTCGAGCATTGGAGGAAGCTGCACGAGGATCCAGGCCGTGAATACGAGAGCCGGCACACATTCGGGCTAATACCAAATTTATGTAATTTTCATGAACATAACTTATTGACCAAGTGTGATATTTATTATTTTTAATATTGTTATGAAAACGATTTTGAAATGCTTTAAAACTATTTACCGTATACTTTTAAGTCGAATTCATGGTTGGAGCTCACGCTTTATAAATGCCAGTTATAAACTCAATTTCACACCAGCAATAGTCAATGGAAAGTGCTACTGCCGTTTGAAAGTTGTAAGTAGTAAACATTTAGCAAAACCTGTTTGGTGGTGCTATTAGCAGTAACCACTGTAAGCTAGATTCTCGGTTCCATTAAAACATGACGAGTGTGGCCAGAGTTAAACAAAATACCGGTACTTAAAGGCAAAAGGATAGTCTCAACATTAAAACTATGCAAGATTAACGGTTTTTTAGTTGAATCTTGATGATGCTACACAATATTATAGTGGTACAGTACAACCTTGTTATTACATCGTCTGATACAATGTCTGCATTATCACGTCGTTTTGATAAAGTCCCGGGGAAACCCCACACACAATGTTAATTTTCTCTTGATAACGTCGAATGGGATAGTATGTCCCTAAATTAAGGTCCCTACATTAGTAAAAGGTATAAGGTCGTATCAGAGAAAATTCCTGTTACGATAGACTCAGGTAGCAGAGCCCCCCCCCCCCCATAATGTGTAATTTCATTTTGTGTTATCTTTTCTTTAATGTTACTATAGGATACTGCAGGTCATACCTTGCAACAAATCTAATCTATTTCAGTCCCTTCCTTATTGATGTTGCCCCAAAGAGTAATAATAACAACCTTTATTGGTTTCTGCAGTCATAGCTGTTGCCGTAAGACACAGAATAACAAACAATTTATATCAAAACAAAAATAGAAACAAATTACACTTCTACTCAACACTTATTACAAAATACAATTTATATATAAACTAAACAAAATTAAGAATACAAATGTTGCCTAAAGATGAAAATAGACCATCACAATACGGCCAGAACAATTTCTTCGGTGAGACTTGATGGTAATTTGAACGTCTTCCGGAATTCCTCGAAAAAGCCGGGGATTGTACCCCTAGCACCTATCATAAGACCTATAACTCTGATATTCTTCAGATTGTAATAGGTCTTATAATAGGCACCAGTCGGGTTATAGATCCCCTGCTTTTCACGATCAACCTCCTCCGCTTGTCCCAGGTGATCCTCAAAGCGGATAGAGGGATCGAGAATGTATCCCTCCGACGTCCCCCGATCAATTGCGACGATGTCAATTCGCCTCGTGCCCCCCGACGTAGAAAGACCATGAACTTCTTCATAGACTTCATATTTCTTAACGCGAAGAGCCTGGGCTATCTTATGCCGCACCTCGTGATGACGGGATTCTCTCATCTTTTCGCCGTGCTGACAGTAACCAAGTACATGGGCAAGGGTTTCAAACTCGCTGCAATGTCTACAGCGGTTAGTACCTTGGCTCCTGCCAGGGACGGTTCTTACGGGAACCACGTTACACGTCATCTTGATGGCATCTCTCCATTCAGAGCAAGAGAGTCCCGCCTGATTGTGGATCCACCTGTTAGCAGATGTCACTTTATCACCTTTTCCTTTATGTGACAGAGCGCACCACTTTTTATACTCTTGCTCTCGAAGGTGTTCTCGCAAGGTCTTGCCTGAGACTCCAGCTCTCGTTGAGGCTTCCGGAAATGTTATGCCTAATCTAGAAATACAACTTAACTTCTCAGCTTCAAGATTCCTCGCAAAATTTACGTGTACATTATCTGCCTCTAGCAATGTATCACATATGTTAAAATGCTGAATGAAGGCTTCCCATCCAGTGTTCATAATGCCAAGGCCTTTGAATTTCGGACTAGAATAAATCATGGAGTCGGGAACATCGTGAGGAAGCTGTAAAATTTCCTTCACAGTACCCCGCATCAATTTGTCTGTATCTGACAAAAATGATTTCGGTAACTGGGTCAGAGGTGCATTTTGAAGTGGGTAAATTAAAGTTGGGCCCACAAAATAAGCCATAAATCAGTTTTTTTAAAGTTTATTTGATACAATGTCCCACTTGATAAACGTTGAAAATCAATAGTCTTTTCAGCGATGTTATATCAAGGTTGTACTGTAATATTCAAAATGCAGTTTTGTAATGACTAACTACTGAACTACTAAAGTTTCAAATATTTAAAGCATTAGTTGTTATTCCAGAAGTAAATTAGTTACAATTCTTCACTTAATTTAATTTCCACATAACGATCCAAATATTTGAAAATTTTAATCCAGTTTTTGGTTTTTATAGATGCAATTTACTTATTCAATATTGTGAAGTGTTTTCAAGGTATTTCTTGTTAATAGTGCAACTACCCCTCCGCTTTAAGATATGAGGTGACAGACAGGTGGCGTAAATTAAGAAATGGACTCAAACATTACACAGTCTCCAATGGTATGATAGTACGTATTAGACCTATGCTCAATGCTGACAGTAACTTACTAAGGCAGGGCTGTCAGATTTATATCTATGTATTGTTTCTGTTTTTACTGACATGAGGGTGCAAAAAGATTCTGCAGGACATGTACAGTTTTATATATTTAGTAAAATTTATTTGTGTTTTTTGTTTTGTAATTTTAATTTGTTTGGGGCGCGATAAAACGCGAACAATGTTGAGAGCAACTATACGTAGATGCAGCTGTCAGAAGTAGGCAGGGCAATAACTGACAGCTGTCCATGCCTTGTCCATCCAACCTGACACAACAGATCTCTTAAATGATTACTGTGATCGTAGTTGTAATGTTATGTAACAGTATTATTCAATATGGAAACACAGGAACAATGATAGCTGGTCCAACAATACAATGTATGCAACAGTGAGTGTGGTGTAGATAGGGGATATACCTGAAACGTTATGTCTAGGATGAGCAGAACTTCAGTTTTTCTAATTTTTTGGCAAACATACGAACATGGTTGGAAGGGGTGAGCGTACACCTTTACGTTATAGTCGTCTGTAAAATACAGTAAAATGCCATTTATACGTTTCGTACTTCAAAGTTTTTCGTATTTTTTTTTTTTTGCTGGTCCCAACCAATGTCCCATCCCGCCATGCTAACTTTATTTACTTATACAGTCAAAAGTCGTTACAACAAACGCTCTTACAACGAAATCATAATTTTAGCGAAATGTATTTGTGGTCTCGCCCAAATCTATGTTCACATTGTTAATTTGTTATCATTACAATGAAAATTCGTTATTACAAAAAGATCATTTTGACGATCAAATTTTGGTTCCCCTTGGTATTATTAAACGTTGTTACAACAAAATTATCTTCCGAAATGTGGATTATTTGGAACTAGTCGCGTAGATTGATGTTTTCTCGTGTATCGCCTCGTTAGATGGGCTGGCTGGCCATCCACGAGAGTCGGGCAAGGTCATTGGCCGCCGCAAGACAAGAGCACCCCAGCCGGCCAATCACGATCGAGGTTACGGAGCGAGGGACGAACTGAACTGTCAACAGGCGGCTGCTTGCATGTTGCACTCGCCTGCACCTAGCGCTTTCTCTCTCACTCATGGCAGCCGATAGCTGTAGTAGTCGAACTACTTCGTCGCGTCTCGTCCAGACACGATAGCACTCCATTGTTCTCTCTCGCTCGGCAGTTGATAGCTGTAGTAGTCGAACTACTTCGTCGCGTCTCGTCCAGACACGATAGCACTCCATTGTTCTCTCTCGCTCGGCAGTTGATAGCTGTAGTAGTCGAACTACTTCATCGCGTCTCGTTCAGACACGATAGCACTCCATTGTTCTCTCTCGCTCGGCAGTTGATAGCTGTAGTAGTCGAACTACTTCATCGCGTCTCGTTCAGACACGATAGCACTCCATTGTTCTCTCTCGCTCGGCAGTTGATAGCTGTAGTAGTCGAACTACTTCATCGCGTCTCGTTCAGACACGATAGCACTCCATTGTTCTCTCTCGCTCGGCCGGCCGCATTGGTTCTCACTTTGAGGGCCCCTGCGCTACCCCTCTAGCCAGCATACTGCCCACAACACAGATGTGTAATGCAGGTTGCGGGCCACAAAGGGGCCATGCGTTACCTGCCATTATTCGTGCGCTACGCGACATTTAGGCTTTGTAGGTATAATTTTGACCAATTTGGAGACTGAGAATCAAGTTTCCAGCACAAAAAGAACACTGATCATTTAAACGAAATAATCATTATAACAAAAAAACGTAAGGTCCCGTCGAGTTCGTTTTAATGACATTTGACTGTAGCTACGTTTTTGTATATACGTTTTTTCTTATTATTCGTTTCTTATTTCTGATCCCTTAAGCTTTTCCAATTCAAATATACGTTTTTGTTTTAAGAAATCTATACTGTAATAATATTTTCTTAGAAACCTACGTCTGGTATTTCTGTGAATCGACCCCCAACAACAGTAGCTTCCAACCCACGGTGTGGGGTTAGTCTTTCTCCGTTGCATTCGTCACGTTTCGCTTCCATTGTTCTCTCTCTCTCGGCTGGCCGCATCTGTTCTCACTAGCCGAGTGGCGGCCTGCGTGGCTCGCGTATTTTAGGGGGGGGGGGGGGGGGCGTTTTGAAATGAATGAAGCGCAATGCTAAGGGTGTGCGGTATCTTTTGATATGTGTCAGAATAAACTAAAAGCGGTCACGGACAAATATTTAAGCACATAGCGGGTCGGCATAGTTGAAAGTTGAAAAAACCTTGGTTGTTTTAGTCTCAAATCACAATATGTTCTCATTTTTATTGACATACAAAGCATATTCACATGGCAGGTGGACATTAAGCCTACGTCTCTTTCAGCTGATCTTTTGGTTTAGGCCCTATGACCTTGACCACTCGGCAGGCACTGCAAGTGTTTTCTAGTCTGCTGCGTGGATATAT
Source organism: Isoperla grammatica (assembly GCA_945910005.1). NCBI lineage: Eukaryota > Metazoa > Arthropoda > Insecta > Plecoptera > Perlodidae > Isoperla > Isoperla grammatica. The sequence continues at coordinate 38,885,236 of OX246745.1, forward strand.
TTAGTTTACTAACCTTTCCTGATCACTCCCACCTAAAATATTGAGTTCAATATGTTAATTTTCATTTAGTTCTAAATTATATGATAAACTAGGGTTTTTAGGGTCCCTTGCAATTTGAAATATTCTGGTTTTACTGCAGTTTGCACTTACGTTCACAGGTTACGCACGTTCAATTAGCATATCGTATGTCTTCTATAATGCAATACGTACTTCTCATGTTTCTACTGCTGTACCGATACTAATAACAAACCAAGTGCAAGCAATAAATACATCGTGAATAGCAGAGTGATCAATACAGTACTGGTCATATTATAGTCATACTGCCACGTCAATAGGCGCGATTCAAAGACTGACTCTTGCTGTCATAATACTCTCATGGTAATCTACAGTACACTTATAATCATGAAGACTGACTCTTGCTGTCATAATACTCTCATGGTAATCTACAGTACACTTATAATCATGAAGACTGACTCTTGCTGTCATAATACTCTCATGGTAATCTACAGTACACTTATAATCATGAAGACTGACTCTTGCTGTCATAATACTCTCATGGTAATCTACAGTACACTTATAATCATGAAGACTGACTCTTGCTGTCATAATACTCTCATGGTAATCTACAGTACACTTATAATCATGAAGACTGACTCTTGCTGTCATAATACTCTCCATGGTAATCTACAGTACACTTATAATCATGAAGACTGACTCTTGCTGTCATAATACTCTCCATGGTAATCTACAGTACACTTATTATCATGAAGACTGACTCTTGCTGTCATAATACTCTCCATGGTAATCTACAGTACACTTATAATCATGAAGACTGACTCTTGCTGTCATAATACTTTCGATGGTGTTCAATGTGCTATGGACATGGCCACTGAAAGCCTTCTTAGTTCTTACAAATACCTCGGAAATGCAAGCTTCTATAGAAACTGTTTTGGGAGGCGACTCAAGTCCTTCCGTTCAGGTACCAAATAGCTTTATGATCACTGATGTGTTCTTGCTTAATTTAATACACATCTACTTCAGTTTCAATATAACTTGTATGCTTTTGTCCGTTTCTCATTTGCACCTTTAACTTCTACCTGCGTCTGTACGTTTATGAGCTTTGACTGGGACGTCCTCCACACTTTCCTAGCGTTGCTGGATTTAGTTCTATGTTCTATGGCTCGGGTGCTTAGTTTCCATGCCAGTTTATATTACTCATCTTTTTTTTTTTTTTGACAAGAACAGCATAAAAACTAAAAAGTTATTAGTGTTTAACATAATCACCGTCTTATTTATTTAACTTCTGATCGTATTTTTACTTTATTTTTAGCATATTTTTTATTTATAAATGTGTTTTTTTTTATTGTATCAAGTACCTGGTTTTTTGCCACTTACCACTTCCTGTTCAACTGAAAGAATTCAATAAAGTGTTCATATACAATCCTGCATGTTAGTCATGTAATCAATGCTGTATTAGGTTACTTATCAGCCATGGCATTTCACCGACGGTAAAGTTTCTCCCCGGAATGTTCATGACACGGGGTTGGTATTTACTGCCTCACAGTACAGACATGAATCACAATAGAAATGTGTTATTTAGCATGTAACCAACAGAAGCATGTGTATCTATGAGCAGTGGGGTAGGTATCATCTTGCCTTGTGTTATGGCAGCCCTAGGTGTACACAACCTCAGATTACAGAGATACACCCTACTTAAGCTTGGTACTTAAATAGTTTTGTAAACAAACAAAAAGTGCTTGTGTTCTTAATACCATTAATTACTTGCTAATGTACATCTATGCAATTCGGTAAGTTTGACAACCTTCGTCGGTACGTGTGTACATGAGTGCATTTGATATGTGACTGTATTTACAAAGAGAAAAACATTTTGGCAGTGACATGTTGGCCACCCAGCTCAATTAATGAAGCCAATCTATCTCTTGACAAGATATGGACTCGGAGACTGGTGTTCAATATAGCAATACAACAAATACTACTGACACCTAACTTTTGAGTATGGAACATAATGTGTGAATTGAGTCCATTGGGCCACTATTGCTCTGTATCCTCAAAGGGTTCGAGTCCTGCCTTATATGTAGTTATCACTTAGTCAGTAGTGAAAGGATATTGAACTCGAGTGGAATATCAATAATATAATTACGTACTATTATAATAATAATAATTAAAATAATAATAATAATAATAATAACAATAAGTAATAACCAATGTTTTCCTCTTAATGTTTGTAATTAAATGTTTGTTTGTTCTTGTGGTAGTGCTGTATGCTGTACTTCATAGGTCTTCCGCACACTTGTGTTTCTTCCGTTGGTTGGCATTACAAGCCATCAGTTGCAATATTGCTGCCAATACATCGCATTAATTGTATTATTGAAGAGTACTATATATGCTACAAACTTATATTGAAAATACATACTCTCAAACAATAATTTACTGCTATCAATAAATTAAATATGAACCAAAAAATCAAGAGGTATCTTAGTGCTATTGTACCGTACTTAGGAAAGTACCAAAAATAAACATTGTAAGTGCAAATAATGGTTCTAGACTGATATAGACATTTTTGCTACCAATTTTGATTTTTGATAATTTTTTACCTAGACTGCTGCATAGTCTTTATTGTAAATGATTGCTTTTCTCAATGTCTCAATATGGGACAGCATTCATGTTGGCACCCCTCTAGTTGGCCATGGCATGTCTTAATGGTGCAAGATGTATCTCCATTTACAGGTTACTAAGTACTAACAGTAGTTCTTATTGTTAAATATAATATTGTATAGAAGAAAAAAAATTACATATGATTACATATCCACTCATCAAAATACACACTTTGCATTGAAAGTGATTTTTGACCATTTTGCAAAGTCACGACACGGAACTGTGCCCCAGATTGTACAGGTACTTGCTGTGCCATACGGCATTGATCTACTGATGTAGGCCAATGTATATAGAATTAATCTTATACGTGCATGCATATGCAATATATTTATAATTCAACACATTGTATTTCCTAATAATCAATAAACAGGAATGCTTTTTATGGACATAGGCAAGCAAACAGTTTTGTAGACAAAATAAACATGTTTTTAATTATTTTTGTACCTCTTCAGAGCTGCGATTATGTAAGAATGTCAAGACTCTTTGTTATGTTAGCAGATATCAACTCAAGTTGATATGAAACATCAATCATAATTTATCGTAACCGTCATGATTTCGTGACGAAGTTGTTATGGTCGCCATTCCCACGGTAGAAGAATGCAAGCAAACGTCAATACAAGCTCTCGTTTTAGCATAAAATAAGACTTTTAAGTTTTAACATAACATCACTTTTTAAATTGCCTTTAAAAATTATTTTAGCGTGTAAGCAATGGAAAATAATATTAAAGAAACTTATAAAGATTTGATTTGAAATCTATTTGTCATGCCTATTTTATGTAGGTCATCTTAATCGCACCTACTTTCAAGTTCTTTCGGTGGCTTAGTGGTTAGCAAGCTCGCCTCCCGTCAAAAGTTCCGTTTTGACGTGGTTCAAACCCCGTGCAGATCAACATTTTTATTTTATTTTTTCATGGAGATTAAATTGGATATGTTTATAACTTTATATGTACAATTGTACAAAATGAATATTTTAAAACTTTTATTTCAAGGGTTTAGTGAACCAATACCACTGCTTGTTTGATGTATTTTCTTCATGTTAGGCCAATGGGTTTTTGATCCTCACCATAGTTCTAATATATTTACAACAATTAGTGCCCTTATTAAGGATAATCGCTGTGTCTTTACTTTCACATTTGGGGCAGAACGCCATTTGGGTTTATTCCAGAGAACATGGACAAAGTATACATATTTTACATACTAGCAACACGTTCGGAAGAACTCTTGTTACCGTATCAAGCCCAAACTTCAAGAGTCATTATTTCATATTTATTTCATATTTATTTCATAGTTCACTGACCATTACAATGTAGGGGTGTACTCCTCTTGAGAGAGAGAGAGTGAATATGTACTTAAAACTAACAAGAACAAACATAGAAATTTAACATTTAACATTACATTTATATTACATATGTACATACGATACAAACACATAATACATACATACATACATACATACATACATACATACATACATACATACATACATACATACATACATACATACATACATACATACATACATACATATAATAGTCTAGTCAGTGGCAATCAGGAATTTGTTAAGATTGTAGAAAGTCTTTTGAAGCAGGTAGTTTTTTAGATTGATTTTAAATGTTGCGACTGAGTCAGAATTTTTTATCTCAGCAGGGAGGCAGTTAAAAATTTTAGAGCACAAGTAGGCAGGGCTATGTTTGAAGAAGGCATGTTTGAAAGAGGGTATAAAAATATTTGAGTTAGATCTAGTCATGTGACTATGGTTAGAAGCGTTAAGGGGGAAAAGTTCAGGGTTAGTCCTAGCAAAGGTGGCCGCAGTCATGACAAGTGTAGAGGGGAGAGTGAGGATATCAAGATTGCTGAAGTGGGGCTTGCACGATTGTCCCCTTGATATCCCAGCTATTATCCTAACAGCTCGTTTTTTAATGATAAAAATCCTATGTGCATGGTGCGAGGAGCCCCAGAAAATGACAGCATAGGAAAGAATGGAATGAATGTACGCATGATAAACAAGGAGAAGGGATGATTTGCTAGCTTACGGAGCATAAAACAACCACTTAACAGTCTGGATGCAATATTGTTTATGTGGGGTGACCAATCAAAAGATTCCGTGATATTAAGACCTAAGATTTTGTGAGATATGGCCCCTGCAATGCTGTTTCCATCCAGACGAATGAGTGGACTGGAGGTTGGTTTTAAAACACTTGAGCAGAACTTGATATAAACTGTTTTAGACGTTTGAAGGGCCAATCGATTTTGTGAACAATATGAGGACATACAAGAGGCCCCAAGTGTGGCAGCTTGTATAAGCAGCTGATCAGTTGGTTTTGGGACAGATTGGTCATTGGTACATTGGTTGGTGAGCTTTGGGCATGTGAAAAGGTGGGTTGTGTCATCAGCATATTGTGAGAGGAAGCTTTTCACATATTCAGAGACAGAATCTATAGAAAGAATTTTAGGAAGATCGTTGACATACAGTAGGAAAAGAAGAGGACCAAGGACTGAGCCTTGGGGAACACCATTCTGTATTGGAAGCGGGTTAGAAAGAACTGATTTATTGGTTACGGAGGATGAGATTGTGTAACAAAATGTTATAGACTCGTGCGCTATTCACTAACCGTGGGATAGCAATTGATATATCGATACCAAGAGTCTTGTTATCCTTACAGAATCGAGTGCTGGTGTGTGTGGTGGGATTATAGTATGTGTTTGTTATATCAAAACCTTTATTTAGTTACTTCCAACCTATGACAATTGCATGTGTTTTGTTTCTGTCTGTGCGAGTGTCCATGTTAAACCTTAAGTGCATATTATTAGTCAAGGCAAAATTATTTACAGCTTTAATTTGAGTAAAAATCATTTTGATGCTTAGAAAAATTGCATTTTGTAACATTTACAGTATTTACTAAAACAATAACATGCATGCAGCAAAAATGAAAAAGTCTTACAGACCTCAAAAAGGGACTTGTTCTTTCCCCAAAGGAATGGAGCAGTGTCCCGAGTGATCCATGAAGAGTGTCTACCCTATCACATTGAAACAGAGTTAGACCTAGAGAGGGCAAGCTAGATGTGCCTGGACAACAATGTTTTAGTGATCCATGAAGGGTGTCTACCCAATCACATTGAAACAGAGTTAGACCTAGAGAGGGCAAGCTAGATGTGCCTGGACAACAATGTTTTAGTGATCTGTGTAAGGTGTCTACCCAATCACATTGAAACAGAGTTAGACCTAGAGAGGGCAAGCTAGATGTGCCTGGACAACAATGTTTTAGTGATCTGTGTAAGGTGTCTACCCAATCACATTGAAACAGAGTTAGACCTAGAGAGGGCAAGCTAGATGTGCCTGGACAACAATGTTTTAGTGATCTGTGTAAGGTGTCTACCCAATCACATTGAAACAGAGTAAGACCTAGAGAGGGCAAGCTAGATGTGCCTGGACAACAATGTTTTAGTGATCCATGAAGGGTGTCTACCCAATCACATTGAAACAGAGTTAGACCTAGAGAGGGCAAGCTAGATGTGCCTGGACAACAATGTTTTAGTGATATGTGTAAGGTGTCTACCCAATCACATTGAAACAGAGTTAGACCTAGAGAGGGCAAGCTAGATGTGCCTGGACAACAATGTTTTAGTGATCTGTGTAAGGTCTCTACCCAATCACATTGAAACAGAGTTAGACCTAGAGAGGGCAAGCTAGATGTGCCTGGACAACAATGTTTTAGTGATCCATGAAGGGTGTCTACCCAATCACATTGAAACAGAGTTAGACCTAGAGAGGGCAAGCTAGATGTGCCTGGACAACAATGTTTTAGTGATCCATGAAGGGTGTCTACCCAATCCCATTGAAACAGAGTTAGACCTAGAGAGGGCAAGCTAGATGTGCCTGGACAACAATGTTTTAGTGATCCATGAAGGGTGTCTACCCAATCACATTGAAACAGAGTTAGACCTAGAGAGGGCAAGCTAGATGTGCCTGGACAACAATGTTTTAGTGATCTGTGTAAGGTGTCTACCCAATCACATTGAAACAGAGTTAGACCTAGAGAGGGCAAGCTAGATGTGCCTGGACAACAATGTTTTAGTGATCTGTGTAAGGTGTCTACCCAATCACATTGAAACAGAGTTAGACCTAGAGAGGGCAAGCTAGATGTGCCTGGACAACAATGTTTTAGTGATCTGTGTAAGGTGTCTACCCAATCACATTGAAACAGAGTTAGACCTAGAGAGGGCAAGCTAGATGTGCCTGGACAACAATGTTTTAGTGATCCATGAAGGGTGTCTACCCAATCACATTGAAACAGAGTTAGACCTAGAGAGGGCAAGCTAGATGTGCCTGGACAACAATGTTTTAGTGATCTGTGTAAGGTGTCTACCCAATCACATTGAAACAGAGTTAGACCTAGAGAGGGCAAGCTAGATGTGCCTGGACAACAATGTTTTAGTGATCTGTGTAAGGTGTCTACCCAATCACATTGAAACAGAGTTAGACCTAGAGAGGGCAAGCTAGATGTGCCTGGACAACAATGTTTTAGTGATCTGTGTAAGGTGTCTACCCAATCACATTGAAACAGAGTTAGACCTAGAGAGGGCAAGCTAGATGTGCCTGGACAACAATGTTTTAGTGATCTGTGTAAGGTGTCTACCCAATCACATTGAAACAGAGTTAGACCTAGAGAGGGCAAGCTAGATGTGCCTGGACAACAATGTTTTAGTGATCCGTGTAAGGTGTCTACCCAATCACATTGAAACAGAGTTAGACCTAGAGAGGGCAAGCTAGATGTGCCTGGACAACAATGTTTTAGTGATCCATGAAGGGTGTCTACCCAATCACATTGAAACAGAGTTAGACCTAGAGAGGGCAAGCTAGATGTGCCTGGACAACAATGTTTTAGTGATCTGTGTAAGGTGTCTACCCAATCACATTGAAACAGAGTTAGACCTAGAGAGGGCAAGCTAGATGTGCCTGGACAACAATGTTTTAGTGATCTGTGTAAGGTGTCTACCCAATCACATTGAAACAGAGTTAGACCTAGAGAGGGCAAGCTAGATGTGCCTGGACAACAATGTTTTAGTGATCCATGAAGGGTGTCTACCCAATCACATTGAAACAGAGTTAGACCTAGAGAGGGCAAGCTAGATGTGCCTGGACAACAATGTTTTAGTGATCTGTGTAAGGTGTCTACCCAATCACATTGAAACAGAGTTAGACCTAGAGAGGGCAAGCTAGATGTGCCTGGACAACAATGTTTTAGTGATCTGTGTAAGGTGTCTACCCAATCACATTGAAACAGAGTTAGACCTAGAGAGGGCAAGCTAGATGTGCCTGGACAACAATGTTTTAGTGATCTGTGTAAGGTGTCTACCCAATCACATTGAAACAGAGTTAGACCTAGAGAGGGCAAGCTAGATGTGCCTGGACAACAATGTTTTAGTGATCTGTGTAAGGTGTCTACCCAATCACATTGAAACAGAGTTAGACCTAGAGAGGGCAAGCTAGATGTGCCTGGACAACAATGTTTTAGTGATCCATGAAGGGTGTCTACCCAATCACATTGAAACAGAGTTAGACCTAGAGAGGGCAAGCTAGATGTGCCTGGACAACAATGTTTTAGTGATCCATGAAGGGTGTCTACCCAATCACATTGAAACAGAGTTAGACCTAGAGAGGGCAAGCTAGATGTGCCTGGACAACAATGTTTTAGTGATCCATGAAGGGTGTCTACCCAATCACATTGAAACAGAGTTAGACCTAGAGAGGGCAAGCTAGATGTGCCTGGACAACAATGTTTTAGTGATCCATGAAGGGTGTCTACCCAATCACATTGAAACAGAGTTAGACCTAGAGAGGGCAAGCTAGATGTGCCTGGACAACAATGTTTTAGTGATCTGTGTAAGGTGTCTACCCAATCACATTGAAACAGAGTTAGACCTAGAGAGGGCAAGCTAGATGTGCCTGGACAACAATGTTTTAGTGATCTGTGTAAGGTGTCTACCCAATCACATTGAAACAGAGTTAGACCTAGAGAGGGCAAGCTAGATGTGCCTGGACAACAATGTTTTAGTGATCTGTGTAAGGTGTCTACCCAATCACATTGAAACAGAGTTAGACCTAGAGAGGGCAAGCTAGATGTGCCTGGACAACAATGTTTTAGTGATCCATGAAGGGTGTCTACCCAATCACATTGAAACAGAGTTAGACCTAGAGAGGGCAAGCTAGATGTGCCTGGACAACAATGTTTTAGTGATCCATGAAGGGTGTCTACCCAATCACATTGAAACAGAGTTAGACCTAGAGAGGGCAAGCTAGATGTGCCTGGACAACAATGTTTTAGTGATCTGTGTAAGGTGTCTACCCAATCACATTGAAACAGAGTTAGACCTAGAGAGGGCAAGCTAGATGTGCCTGGACAACAATGTTTTAGTGATCTGTGTAAGGTGTCTACCCAATCACATTGAAACAGAGTTAGACCTAGAGAGGGCAAGCTAGATGTGCCTGGACAACAATGTTTTAGTGATCTGTGTAAGGTGTCTACCCAATCACATTGAAACAGAGTTAGACCTAGAGAGGGCAAGCTAGATGTGCCTGGACAACAATGTTTTAGTGATCTGTGTAAGGTGTCTACCCAATCACATTGAAACAGAGTTAGACCTAGAGAGGGCAAGCTAGATGTGCCTGGACAACAATGTTTTAGTGATCTGTGTAAGGTGTCTACCCAATCACATTGAAACAGAGTTAGACCTAGAGAGGGCAAGCTAGATGTGCCTGGACAACAATGTTTTAGTGATCCATGAAGGGTGTCTACCCAATCACATTGAAACAGAGTTAGACCTAGAGAGGGCAAGCTAGATGTGCCTGGACAACAATGTTTTAATGATCCATGAAGGGTGTCTACCCAATCACATTGAAACAGAGTTAGACCTAGAGAGGGCAAGCTAGATGTGCCGGGACAACAATGTTTTAGTGATCCATGAAGGGTGTCTACCCAATCACATTGAAACAGAGTTAGACCTAGAGAGGGCAAGCTAGATGTGCCTGGACAACAATGTTTTAGTGATCCATGAAGGGTGTCTACCCAATCACATTTAAACAGAGTTAGACCTAGAGAGGGCAAGCTTGATGTGCCTGGACAACATTGTTTTAGTGATCTGTGTAAGGTGTCTACCCAATCACATTGAAACAGAGTTAGACCTAGAGAGGGCAAGCTAGATGTGCCTGGACAACAATGTTTAAGTGATCCATGAAGGGTGTCTACCCAATCACATTGAAACAGAGTTAGACCTAGAGAGGGCAAGCTAGATGTGCCTGGACAACAATGTTTTAGTGATCTGTGTAAGGTGTCTACCCAATCACATTGAAACAGAGTTAGACCTAGAGAGGGCAAGCTAGATGTGCCTGGACAACAATGTTTTAGTGATCTGTGTAAGGTGTCTACCCAATCACATTGAAACAGAGTTAGACCTAGAGAGGGCAAGCTAGATGTGCCTGGACAACAATGTTTTAGTGATCTGTGTAAGGTGTCTACCCAATCACATTGAAACAGAGTTAGACCTAGAGAGGGCAAGCTAGATGTGCCTGGACAACAATGTTTTAGTGATCCATGAAGGGTGTCTACCCAATCACATTGAAACAGAGTTAGACCTAGAGAGGGCAAGCTAGATGTGCCTGGACAACAATGTTTTAGTGATCCATGAAGGGTGTCTACCCAATCACATTGAAACAGAGTTAGACCTAGAGAGGGCAAGCTAGATGTGCCTGGACAACAATGTTTTAGTGATGTGTGTAAGGTGTCTACCCAATCACATTGAAACAGAGTTAGACCTAGAGAGGGCAAGCTAGATGTGCCTGGACAACAATGTTTTAGTGATCTGTGTAAGGGGTCTACCCAATCACATTGAAACAGAGTTAGACCTAGAGAGGGCAAGCTAGATGTGCCTGGACAACAATGTTTTAGTGATCCATGAAGGGTGTCTACCCAATCACATTGAAACAGAGTTAGACCTAGAGAGGGCAAGCTAGATGTGCCTGGACAACAATGTTTTAATGATCCATGAAGGGTGTCTACCCAATCACATTGAAACAGAGTTAGACCTAGAGAGGGCAAGCTAGATGTGCCGGGACAACAATGTTTTAGTGATCCATGAAGGGTGTCTACCCAATCACATTGAAACAGAGTTAGACCTAGAGAGGGCAAGCTAGATGTGCCTGGACAACAATGTTTTAGTGATCCATGAAGGGTGTCTACCCAATCACATTTAAACAGAGTTAGACCTAGAGAGGGCAAGCTTGATGTGCCTGGACAACATTGTTTTAGTGATCTGTGTAAGGTGTCTACCCAATCACATTGAAACAGAGTTAGACCTAGAGAGGGCAAGCTAGATGTGCCTGGACAACAATGTTTTAGTGATCCATGAAGGGTGTCTACCCAATCACATTGAAACAGAGTTAGACCTAGAGAGGGCAAGCTAGATGTGCCTGGACAACAATGTTTTAGTGATCTGTGTAAGGTGTCTACCCAATCACATTGAAACAGAGTTAGACCTAGAGAGGGCAAGCTAGATGTGCCTGGACAACAAAGTTTTAGTGATCTGTGTAAGGTGTCTACCCAATCACATTGAAACAGAGTTAGACCTAGAGAGGGCAAGCTAGATGTGCCTGGACAACAATGTTTTAGTGATCTGTGTAAGGTGTCTACCCAATCACATTGAAACAGAGTTAGACCTAGAGAGGGCAAGCTAGATGTGCCTGGACAACAATGTTTTAGTGATCCATGAAGGGTGTCTACCCAATCACATTGAAACAGAGTTAGACCTAGAGAGGGCAAGCTAGATGTGCCTGGACAACAATGTTTTAGTGATCCATGAAGGGTGTCTACCCAATCACATTGAAACAGAGTTAGACCTAGAGAGGGCAAGCTAGATGTGCCTGGACAACAATGTTTTAGTGATCTGTGTAAGGTGTCTACCCAATCACATTGAAACAGAGTTAGACCTAGAGAGGGCAAGCTAGATGTGCCTGGACAACAATGTTTTAGTGATCTGTGTAAGGTGTCTACCCAATCACATTGAAACAGAGTTAGACCTAGAGAGGGCAAGCTAGATGTGCCTGGACAACAATGTTTTAGTGATCCATGAAGGGTGTCTACCCAATCACATTGAAACAGAGTTAGACCTAGAGAGGGCAAGCTAGATGTGCCTGGACAACAATGTTTTAGTGATCTGTGTAAGGTGTCTACCCAATCACATTGAAACAGAGTTAGACCTAGAGAGGGCAAGCTAGATGTGCCTGGACAACAATGTTTTAGTGATCTGTGTAAGGTGTCTACCCAATCACATTGAAACAGAGTTAGACCTAGAGAGGGCAAGCTAGATGTGCCTGGACAACAATGTTTTAGTGATCTGTGTAAGGTGTCTACCCAATCACATTGAAACAGAGTTAGACCTAGAGAGGGCAAGCTAGATGTGCCTGGACAACAATGTTTTAGTGATCTGTGTAAGGTGTCTACCCAATCACATTGAAACAGAGTTAGACCTAGAGAGGGCAAGCTAGATGTGCCTGGACAACAATGTTTTAGTGATCTGTGTAAGGTGTCTACCCAATCACATTGAAACAGAGTTAGACCTAGAGAGGGCAAGCTAGATGTGCCTGGACAACAATGTTTTAGTGATCTGTGTAAGGTGTCTACCCAATCACATTGAAACAGAGTTAGACCTAGAGAGGGCAAGCTAGATGTGCCTGGACAACAATGTTTTAGTGATCTGTGTAAGGTGTCTACCCAATCACATTGAAACAGAGTTAGACCTAGAGAGGGCAAGCTAGATGTGCCTGGACAACAATGTTTTAGTGATCTGTGTAAGGTGTCTACCCAATCACATTGAAACAGAGTTAGACCTAGAGAGGGCAAGCTAGATGTGCCTGGACAACAATGTTTTAGTGATCTGTGTAAGGTGTCTACCCAATCACATTGAAATGAGTACGAGATATGTGGGCGAATGTGTCGATACCAAGCGGACTCCGCGGCTGATGACCGAGCGTGGTTACCGCATTGTTTTCATGGGTTGCAATAACATATAATTTTAAACATATTTTTGTCAGTTCCATGAAACCTTATTGTACTGAATAATTCAAGGCATCAGTAGGTAGACGAATTGCTTATAAGGAACTGCAAGTAGTTTTCACGGGCGTAGGCTATAAAAATATGCATAGTCTACGTGTTTTTCTTGAGCTTTGTCAACACTGCACTGTACAAGCAGCGTTCTCTTCAACTCGGAATTATACCCATACATACTTGAGAAAAATAAAAGTGTTTTATATCATTGTAAAGAGGAAACTTCTCAGTTTGTTGAATGTGCTTGCTGTACGTTCTCTGGTATACAGGCAGTCCAGTGGCGTACAGGAGCTGTGTAGGGGGGCCCGGCTCGCTAGACGTACAGATCTTGGTTTTTGTCATCAAATTTAAAATGTCGTCAATTTGGACCTATTCTTCTCCGGGGCCATACGGGGGATGAGTTGGAGGAATGTGACACTTTTGAAGGAATATATTTAAATATGCTTATGGGTGGAAATGGGTCAGGGGGTTCCTTTTTTTTCTCGTCTTACGATTCGCACTGCCTATAAGAAACTAGATTGAATAATGAATATACTCATCCTTCTTATTCCCTAGGCCAAATACTACCACGGGCCCGGACGGGGGATCTTGTATCATTGTCCGATTCTGAAACGGGTTCACAGGCGTGTAAAACGTCATATGAAGAAAAAAAATTACCCTTCGGCGAATTGACCTCCGCCGACTGGGACTTTCGCCCCAGACCCCCCACATGCTGACTGTTAATTCCTCGATACGCCACTGGCCCTTATGCTATTTTTTACTGTTCTGGTCACAGTAGCAACATACCGAAGTCATTTTCAGAATAACAAAAACATATTTGAGAAGCAGCACTGCAGCGTGCCTCAAGACAATAGCGGTAAAGTTTGGGTATTTAGAGCTCAAATAAAAAATTATTTCGTTATGTAATTGGTTTGGCTATTAATTAACCCCATATAGGGGGCTCGAAACAATTCTGGCGGGGGGGGGGGAGGAGGCAATGTGCCTTACGCCACTGACTGTACGGTAGCGCTTATGAAAAATGTAGTTCGTCACATTTTCTCAGATCGTGGTCGCAACTACGTGGGGGCTGCTCGAAGTTCACGCTTTCCTCTCAAACCAGAAGGCATCGATTTTTGACTCGCTCGCTGCGCGAGAAGTCCATTGGCATTTTAATCCCCCTTGTGTCCCAAACTTTGGGGGTCTTTGGGAGGCGGGAGTAAAATCGGCCAAGTCGCTACTTCAACCGCTCATTGCGGATAGCCCTCATACCCAAGATACTCTGTTTTCCCGCATCGAAGCTGTTCTCAACAGCCGCCCTCTCTGCGTCACTTCCGGTGACCCAGCTGAAGGTCAAGACTACCTCAGCCCCGGGCACTTCTTGATCGGGGTCCCCCTTCTTGCGACCCCCGAGCACATAATGCCTGATAATACTTCAGATGCATCGTTGGCATCGGGTTCGACAATTGCACCAGGCGTTTTGGTCTCGTTGGTCCAAAGAATACTTGCACACTCAAATTAGTGGAAGATTATCGACTCGGATTTGAAATTTTGATACATTTGTTCTACAACAAGCTACAAAGTTCAGAATACGTTTATAACACTTTGACACATTTATGATGCAAAGTTAACCAAAATTAGTTCACCGGAAGTTGGTCAAAAAAAATGTCAAAGTCAAATATTTGAAAATAAAATAAAAAACGAAATCTCTCAATATCAAATTCCATTTTGAGCTTACAAAGTTGGGTGTGGTATAAAAAGTCGTGTATTTGTACTGCCTGTTAGCATAATTTGGAAAAATGTGGTATTTTTGCATTTTGATAGTCGTTAAACAATAAAAATAGACCAAAATATCCACACAAAAGTATTTACCGCACTTAAGTCACATAAAAATGATAGAAGTTATTAATATAAAACAAATATGTTTACACAATTGTATAGGTTGAAGAACTAGCTAAAACTTTGTCACTGGTCAAACTTCGAGACGTGAACTTCATAGCATCGTTTTTCTTATTTCCCTAGTCGCGGTGCGCCGGCCGTGGTCGCTCCCGCGCGCTAGCCGGCCATTTAAGGCCCGTGCTATTCCCGCCCGAGGCGAGCGTGTTTGATTAGACTTTACCACAAAATGTGTACACAACACTTCTTTAGAAAGTTCTATAGTTGAAAACTTTATTTTATTGTAGTTATACTTTTGTGATATACATTTTTATCTAAAAAATCCTAAAGAGGCATAAATATTTCTATCCAGGCTTCAAATTACAAACAAATAAAATATTGTCATTGCATTTTTCCTTCTACTAACTTAGAGAGTATATTTTTAAGAATAACACAAATTTATTGAGCATTTGATAACATAATTTTAGTCAAAAAAGTAAAATGTATCACTTCATTATGGCTAAAAAACATTTCATCACATCATGGTTAGATAACCAATCACAAATTATGGATCATAAAAGTTTTGATTAATTATCAGGCCTATATTCGAAATCCAATTTTACAAAAATAGTTGGTTTGAAATTGACCTTCTTCCTGTTTGAATTTCTTGAAGCCACGCAAATTAAATTCCTGCAGATAAAACTTTGTACGTGAGTGGAGATCATAAGAATGGATTGTGCAACATATAGGGAACCCGCAACTGACGTCACATCAGGACTACAACAATGGAACAAATGAATTGAACTGATGGACACACAATCAGCTTTCAAAATAATAAAATTGCAACCATAGAAATAAAAACAAGTGTAGCAATAGTATCTGCTCGCTATTTAAAACTTTTAATGATAGACAACGACTAAGTGAAAGTTTTGTATGTGTATTTGTTTGTTTTTTGTCTTGTTTTCCAAAATCAGACGAAATTATTTTTTTACAGCTTGTTGTTTGTCCATCGATTCAATTAATTTGTTTCATTGTTGTCTTTTGGTGTTGCTAGTGCCATATAGAACACCAATCGCATTGCTGCTGCCACTTCGTTGAACAGCAGTCAGAAAGAAGCAAACACCCGGATGATTTTACACTGACTTAGACGAGCGCAATAAATCTTTAGATCTGATTGGACGTATTGTCGTGCAAACTCCAGATAAAAATAGCAAATATAAATTGTAATTAGATGTAGCTATTGTAGTTTTATTTTTCATTTATCAGCATATACATAAGCATATTTTTCTTTTATAGACACGGATGTGATGATACTGCTTTTGCTTTAGGCCCTTCTTATGCAAACTAACGAGTGCACAAGGTATATGGAATACTTTAAATAGGAACACAAATCGGAACATCCGTGTGCATTATGCAGTTGCTTGCCCCCAGCACATGCGCTATCCGGGTGTGACACTGTCTCCTCGTTGTTTGGTATAGGGAAATAAGAAGTATTCCGTCAAATATGTGAACGTATTTCGAGCGAGGAACTTGTTTCACTCTGAGTTTTTCACGAAGGAGGAAACGAAAACGCGTTGGGGGTAGCTCGAAATTTTGCATCCAAAGTGTACGTATCATCGGGTACATTTAAAAAATACCAGTATTCACTAAACGAATTAAGATATCATATGTATATCAAGAAGACGACATCAGTTGCATCAGTTTCAAACCTTCCCCCTTGTAAGGGATCCTTCATTCTACACGTATGAAACGCAGTTTGGCAATGCAACATGCTTCGCAAACCCAAAACTATGTTCGTGTTCAGTTTTTCAAGATACACAAATATTGTCCATACGAAAAATATATTTTAAAATAGTTTGCCTATACGAATTGTCAAACGCAAAACTTTTTTTCACGCGATCAGCCACTGTCAAAATACCACAACTAATTTAAATAAAAGTATAACTCTACCATATGTGATGAAACGTGCCCTATACAAAAATAAATCACATACCTTGGTTCTACAATATACAATGCAATCCCAGAGAAGATAATACAATATTATAATGAACATACATTTAAAATAGCTTTACATTCATGGTTGTTGCACTTGCATATACATTGGAAACGAAAATGTAAGATCATAGAAATAAAAGCAGTAAATAGAAAATACAACGATGACAAAAATATGAACATTCAATACCGTAAATTCTTAACTTGCTTGTATTCCTGTTTCTTTGTTATCAGTATTCTAAATACGTGAAATGATTTATTATAATGACAAACTGGTAAAGATATAGGCCTAGTACGCCTCTGAAATTACATCTCATGTATAATTTAAATAGTTGAGCTGCATGTTGGTTTAGTAGCATTTTTGTTTGAAGCACCTAGTTGTAGTAGTTTAGATTTACTTAGTAATTTTACCTACTAATTGAACTTATTTTATGTACGAACTTTAACTATGCCTTATAATATTATGTAGAGAACGTGCTCAGTGAAGACTGACTGAAGTGTCTGTACGCTGTCAGTCGCTCACCCAAGAAATATTATTCTTGTATACTATGTATTGAGCCTCAATAAATTGAAAATTGAACATCTGGACTTCAGCTCACAAACAAAACCCTGATATTGACGGAAGTTGCATTTCATTTTATGGCGACATTATACTTATTATCTAGCTGTAGACACTATAGGCAGGAAGAAAAAATACACAAGCCAAATATCACGGGATTGTTTTCTTCAGGCCGTTTAGAAAGCGGGTGCGAGAAAAATGCCATGGGTTTCCTAACTCAAGTTTTTTTTGCGCCCTTGAGATGCTGAACTACTTTTTTGTGCATGTAAATCTAAGAAAGGTTGTAGTTATTCAACCCTCTGTCCTTGTATGAAGAGTGGAAAGGGTGTTCTGAAGTGTGCCGATATGCCAAGGATTGTTATAATGTACGCAATCACACTGAAGAACGGATGGTATTGAGCATTTAGTATAAAAACAGTACAAAAATGTGAATAGGTTCTATCTTACAAAACACCGGTATTCTTTGGTATTTTCAGTTGTGTACACAATAACTACGGTGTTTATTCATCCTGCTGTAAATACTTAGTACTTAGTACGAATAAGTAGTATATTACGAAGCTAGCAATGCCAAAATTGATCATACATTACTTTATTCATAAATTCATACAAAAAATACTAATTGAGATTATTACAACTAAATATTGATGTACCTTTATGAAGTCAGAATACTTAGAGATACCAGGAATATTATATTTTCTAAAAAAGTTTGACACCGTATTTCCTGTTAATAGGGCATGTTGCGCAAACGTTCTATAAACAATGTTTTATGCGTGCATTCTTTACGAATGTTTTTAAAAATAACGCACTGATAATTGATGGTCGCTCCAGGAAATCAATTTTAAGTTTAACCCCATTATTTTTGTAAAATTTCATTCCGAATATACTACTTTAAGCAAATTAATCAAAAATGTAAGTTCCTTAATTTGTGATTGGTTATCTATCCATGATGTGATGAAATGTTTTTAAGCCATAATGAAGTGATACATTTTACTTTTCTGACCTGAATTATGTTATAAAATGCTCAATAAATTTGTGTTATTCTTAAAAATGTACTCTCAAATTTAGTAGAATGGAAAAATGCAATGACAATATTTTATGTGTTTGTAATTTGAAGCCTGGATAGAAATATTTATGCCTCTTAAGGATTTTTTAGATAAAAATGTATATCACAAAAGTATAACTACAATAAAATAGAGTTTTCAACTATAGAACTTTCTAAAGAAGTGTTGTGTACACATTTTGTGGTAAAGTCTTATCAAACACGCTCGCCTCGGGCGGGAATAGCACGGGCCTTATGGCCGGCTAGCGCGCGGGAGCGACCACGGCCGGCGCACCGCGACTAGGGAAATAAGAAAAACGATGCTATGAAGTTCACGTCTCGAAGTTTGACCAGTGACAAAGTTTTAGCTAGTTCTTCAACCTATACAATTGTGTAAACATATTTGTTTTATATTAATAACTTCTATCATTTTTATGTGACTAAAGTAAGGTAAATACTTTTGTGTGGATATTTTGGTCTATTTTTATTGTTTAACGACTATCAAAATGTAAAAATACCACATTTTTTCAAATAATGCTAATAGGCAGTACAAATACACGACTTTTTATACCACACCCAACTTTGTAAGCTCAAAATGGAATTTGATATTGAGAGATTTCGATTTTTATTTTATTTTCAAATATTTGACTTTGACATTTTTTTGACCAACTTCCGGTGAACTAATTTTGGTTAACCTTGCATCTGAAATGTGTCATAGTGTTACAAACATATTCTGAAATTTGTAGCTTGTTGTAGAACAAATGTAACAAACTTCGCCATTTGAAGAGCTAGCCGTTTGATAATCTTCTACTGGTAAATGGGTTCGTGGAAGTGGCCGAACATTGTATTGTATTGTATTTTATTGCAGCTGTTGGATTACATGGAGATGTCGTAGCGAGTACGGGTCATCGTAATATAAGCATTGTCAAGTTTTTTAAGATAATTTTACATTAAGTTACATATGTACTTACAGACTAGGTATAAATTATAATGATGATAATTAAATATACACTCTACATATTGTGTGAATTGCTACTGATAATATCTATAAGTATCATACATTTGACTTTTATCTTAGTTATATACATAGAATGTAGGCTACTGTCTTATGAAATCAAAAATTGAAAACAATTTATTTATTAGTTTCCCTGAAGCTATCAACACTGTATAGACATTTTCCTATCAAGTAATTTCTCAGTTTTAATTTAAACATATTGAGGTTTGTGACATTTTTTATTTCATTGGGCAGGTTGTTGAACATCATCTTCCCTGCATAGACAGGAGCTTTGTCGATTATCTTCAATTTAGTGGTTGTCATGTGTAGGTTGGCCCGGTTTCGTGTATTGTGCTGATGGGTATCGGAGTTTTTCAATAAAGCATCATGATGGTTTTCTCGCACATACATTATAACTGCATAAATGTACTTGGAAGGGACTGTAAGGATTTCTAGTGATTTAAAGTATTCTTTGCATGATTGTGTTGGTTTAAGGTTTAATATATAACGTATTGCCCTCTTTTGAAGCCTGAAGATTTTTAAGGTGTTTTTCTTGCTGCTATTTCCCCAAATTACTATGCCATAATTTATATAAGACTCAATAAGCGCATGGTAGGCAGATTTTAGTAAGCTCATATTACAGTATTGTTTTAGTTGTTTTATCACAAATATGCCTGAACTTATCTTCTTAGCAATGAACTCTACATGATCATCCCATGTGAGGTTTTCATCTATATACAGCCCCAAAACTTTAGCTACCCTTACCTGCTCCAGTCCTTGTTCTCCTATAAATATATCAACCTCCCTTCTGCACTTGTTACCTGGGTTGAAGACCATTACATTTGTTTTAATGGAATTTACTTTAAGACAGTTATTTTCAAATTGTTGCACTACGTTATTTGTTTCAACAAAAGCATCGACCTCAAGTCCCTCAATTGTCTTATGAGATATGGTTAGAGATGAGTCGTCAGCAAAGAGAGTCATTTCACCCTTTAAGACCCTCTCGGGAATATCATTTATACTGATATTAAAGAACAACGGACCATTAACGGAGCCCTGCGGCACGCCATGCTTCATCACCTGTACTCTAGATTTATAAGTCTGGACTTGACCTTGCCTGTTTTCCTGCTTTATTTCCACATACTGTTTTCGATTTGCTAGATATGACTGTACCCATTTCAATGCTACACCCCGAATCCCATAGCATTCTAATTTTTTGACTAGTATATTATGGTTTACACAATCAAACGCCTTGGATAGATCCATAAATACTGCCATGGTTCTGTTGTTTTTGTCAATGCTTTCGATAATGTTATTTATAAAACATGCTGTCGCAGTTATGGTTGATCTTTTTTCCCGAAAACCATGCTGCCGATTTGAAATCAAATTCCGGGATTCTAGATACTTGGTAATTCTTCTATTAAAAGCCATTTCAAAAATTTTTGAGAAAGCTGGTAGCAATGCGATTGGTCTAAAGTTCCCTACATCTGCAACATCAATTTTCTTGGGAATGGGTATTATTTTAGCAAGTTTTAGTTTTTCTGGAAATTCTCCTACCATAAAAGAGAAATTTATAAGATGAGTTAGTGGTGTTAGTAGTTGACTAGAGCATTCCTTTACCAAGAATGGTGGAATTTCATCATAGCCAAATGATCTTTTATTTTTTGTTTCTGATATTATCTTTTGTACCTCGTATTCATTTACAAAATAAAGCATCATCTCATGGTCTAAATAACTAGGTAGGCTAGCATTGGCTTCTATAGTTACCCTAACGTCATTGCTGACAGCTAATTCTGCGACCGAAGAGTAATAATCATTTAGTGTGTTTACCATGTCACGTGGATCAGTGTGGATTTTGTTATTATGGGAGATAGATGAGATATTAGACTTGTTACTGCTCGTTTTGCTACCTCTTTCATTGTTTACTGTCTGCCAGAGTGCCTTCATTTTATTTTCAGATGTGCAAATAAATTTTTGGACTGCTCTTGCCTTTGCTGATTTAACTACTTTCCTATATGTATTTTTATAGTTTCTAATATAGATTTGTGTGGATGTTTTTCTTATTTTATTCAAACAACCTGCATATATTTTAAGTTTTCTTTTTGAGTTTAATATTCCCTGAGTAATCCAGTTGTTATTTTTACTGTTATTTGATTTGATTTTGATTTTTCGTTTCGGACAAGCTATGTTCAAAAGGTGAGTAAATCTACTTAGGAAAGCCTCATACTTAGTATTTATAGTACTAGCTCTGTAGGTTTCTACCCACTGTTCTTTACCGAGGAGAGTTTTTAAATACGGTAGGTTGGGCTTAATGTCTCGACCTTCGAAGTATTTTTGTTTCTGCATGTTGCACCATGCTTGGGTTCCGTACACCTCTATCGTTTGCCCAAAGTGGTCAGCCACTGCAGTATTTATGACATTAGTTTTATAGCGAGTGGTTTTAAAGCCGGCTACAGACTATTCGCCATTCGTCGTACGCATTCGTCGAACCTTCAGCAGGTAGCGGTTCGTGGCCAATTCGTGAATAGTGTGTAGGGGGTCATTCGTCGAAACCCGTGCGCGATTCGCGATTCGTGGTGGTTCGCTCTAGAAGCGGTATTTATCAAAGTACACGAATCGCTACCTGGTCACGCGCCTAGTTTCACCCTCGGCGCCAGCCTACAACAAAGGGCTTGAAATGTCAAAACGGGCATTACTCATCAAACAAGCCACTTGCAGTCATTGAGTCCGAGTGGAAGGATGAGCGTATGCTTGCTTTAATTGAAGAAATAAAAGAGTTCCGTTGTTTGTGGGACCCAAAAGATAAAGACAGAAAGAGTAGAAATAAAAGGAACGATTGTTTGAAAAAGATAAGTGTTAAGTTTGAGTGTACACAGGAGGAGATAAACAAAAAATATTTGAATCTGTTGCAACACTCGCAACTGCAATATCATCATCACTCTCATCACTCATGATCAACGGACTCACGAAGTAACATCTGTCTTCCAACTGAAACACGCACAGTGTGTAGGGCTACCCGGGCGGTTCGCGAATCGTTCACGAACCGCTACCTGCTGAAGGTTCGACGAATGCGTACGACGAATGGCGAATAGTCTGTAGCCGGCTTAAGGTTTGTTAGGATGTTGTCAATTAGTGACACAGAGGTGGCCGTTACCCTGGTCGGCTCGTTGATAGTTGTTTTAAGGTTATACATGTTAAGAAAAAGTTCAAATTTGCAAGTGGTTGCATTGTTTACTATAGTGTATTTATATTGAGATCTCCACAGATAATAATGTCAAGATTTTTTCTTTCTATTGCATCTAGAAGCTGCGATATATGAGTAAAGAAAGTGTCTATGCTTCCAAACGGGGATCGATATATGACGATTAATAATACATCCAGATAGGGGACGTTGTGTTGTCCCTTGCTGATGCCAGCAGTGGCGTCGCCTCATACGCACGGCGGCAGGAGTGTATCGTGGCCGTCAACTAGAGCATCTTCCCTCTTACCCCCACCAGCGTCCGCGCATGGACGAAGAGAGCCAGTGAAAGATCTAATCTCTATAGCTGTCAACGATCATCCAACTAAATAAACCATCTTTTAATACAAATTGATTCCATTATTCTAATTACATTATATGTTGGGGGTCTATCATTAATTCAATCTATCATTTATTATTTATTAATTTACGTGAGTTGAGTTGATATTTTCAGGAAAAAAACACTGTAAATACGAATTTGAACGAAAAAAAAGTTTGATTTACAATAGGCAAAGCTAGTTTTGGGAGGCTAGCAACGTAAATGCTCGTAGAAGTTTGCCTATTTTTCTTTCGTTCAAATTCGTATATATTTCGTTTTTCCTTGAAAATATCAATTCACGTGAAATAATTAATGATAGGATAACATATAACGGTATTAGAATAACGGAATTTATTTGTATTGAAAGATGGTTTATTTAGTTGGATGATCATTGACAACTCGACGGTCTATAAGGCGGTTAAAGGTCTCACCAGGAGCGCTGCATTCGACTCCAAAATGGACGCTTGAGTGCGGATATACGTTTAACGTAAACATATGGCGTAGGTTACAAAATCGGCCGTTTTAGGTGCAAATAAAATGTGTGTACCGTGTTGTATCTAGATATATCATATTATGAAATATATAAGACACATCCAGCATCCATTTATCAAGGGTACTGAGGTTTAAAAGCCAACAATCTTATGAAATATTGGCTTTTTGTCTCAGACAATTCGAACTGCATGAGACTCGGAGGGGTGCTGAATTCAATCAGGAACTGTTAGTAAGGAATGCATGTTGGCGGTGAGGGAGTTGTGATAATTATCAGGCAATTGAGAACTTCGCAGCGGTCGTCCCTTGTTCCATGTAGTAGGGAGATAGGGAGCGGGCTCCCATAGTCATAATTCAATTCATATTATGTTGTAAGTGAGGGTTAATTAATTCTTTGTTGCTTAACGACGTACTCGACAGCTGAAGTCATATATGACGTCTTCCGAATTAGATGGATCGCGGAGGTCATCATAAGGGGAGTCCAGCAAGGGAGGGCAGAGCCAAATGGGAGATTTTAAGTGTGACAGTTGAAGGGAACCCGGAAAGGGACAGGGTTTAAGGATGTTAATAGTATGGCTACTCCGCTGAATGTAGTAAACAGGCGAAAATCAGGCTTGTGATGACTGATATCCATTTAACATTGGCAATTATTTGTATCTTGTATTGCACATTTAGCCCCTTATTAATAGTTGACTCCTTGACCGTTGGTTCTACCCCTTTCAAAATAAAAAAAAAAAAACTTCAAACAGCGCGGGCAGGTATTTATTGAGTCGACTATGAATAGAAACTTAAATGTGCAAACAAAATTGTATCCTAAGGAGCATAAAATCTTCTAATCATCTAAATCTCTTAAAATCTTAACAGTAAGGATAGACACGAAATGATAATAATATTATAGTATTTATGCTGTATCCATCCAGTATTTATCCAGCTGAACCTATTCCTCCCCCCCCTCCCACCTACAAATGCTAGAGAATAATTTGTTGAATGTTGTAACTTGTATAATATTACTATGCAAGCCTATTTCAACAGTCAATTTTATATTTTTTTTTTTAATTTTAATGTCTTCCAACAAACAAATCACATAAAATCTACAGCTGACATTTCGGGAAGCTCTAACTCCCCCCCCCCCCCCCCCCCCTCCTCGCCATCGTAAGCCAAAATACAATCTGTACTTATTTTCTACCCACTCATTTTCAAGAACTGATTTTCAGTGGGGGACATCTACTCCATGCTGGGGCAATGAGAGTGGCGCACTCGGAGCTTAATTTCTAAAATTATAAGTGGGCGGACGTTCGCCAATCTTCTTTTCGGCAGGTGGGAGGGGGGGGGGGGGTGGTTGTAACCTAAACAAACATCCTTTCCATCTATGTCGTGTAGTCGTGTCGTCTTGTGTGTTAGGTTAGGTTAGGTTACAACCTAACCTAACCTAACCTAACCTAAACTTTCCGGTTTTCGCTTCCGTTTCCGTTTCCGTTTCCGTTTTCATTCCCGTTTCTATTTCCGTCTCCGTCTCTGTTTCCATTCCCATTTCCGTTCCCATTTCCGTTTCCGTTCCCGTTTCCGTTTTGTTTCCGTTTCTGTTTCCGTTTTCGTTCTCGTTTCCGTTTCCGAATCCGTTTTCGTTTCCGTTTCCGTTTGAACCCAACCCAACCTAACCTAACCTAACCTAAACTTTCCGGTTATCGCTTCCGTTTCCGTTTCCGTTTTCATTCACGTTTCCATTTCCGTCTCCGTTTACATTCCCCATTTCCGTTCCAGTTTTCGTTTCCGTTCTCGTTTCCGTTTCCGTTTCCATTTCCGTTTCCGTTTAAACCCAACCTAAACTAACCAAACCTAACCTAACCTAACCTAACCTTACCTAACCTAACCTAACCGTACTTAACCTAACCTAACCTAAACTTTCCGGTTTTCGCTTCCGTTTCCGTTTCCGTTTCCATTCCCATTTCCGTTCCCATTTCCGTTCCCGTTCCCGTTTTGTTTCCGTTTTCGTTCCCGTTTTCGTTTCCGTTTCCGTTTCCGTTTCCGTTAAAACCCAACCCAACCCAACCTAACCTAACCTAACCTAACCTAACCTAACCCAACCCGACCAAATCTACATCCACCGATGTCAAGCGCTCATCCAACGCCGTGTTAGTACACTACATCTAGCTAACCTAACCTAACCTGAGCTTACCAAACCTATCTAACCTATCCTAACCTTACTACATAAACAGCCGCCGTACTTAAGCAAATTGCTCCCTCAAGTTACTCCCGCAAGTTTCTGCCCGCAAGTTAGTCTCGCAAGTTAGTCCCGGCAGTTACTCCCGCAAGCTACTCCCGCAAGTTAGTCTCGCAAGTTAGTCCCGGCAGTTACTCCCGCAAGCTACTCCCGCAAGTTAGTCTCGCAACTTAGTCCCGGCAGTTACGCCCGCAAGCTACTCCCGCAAGCTACTCTCGCAAGTTACTCCAGCAAGTTACTCCCGCAAGTTATTCCCGCAAGTTAGTCTCGCAAGTTAGTCCCGCAAGTTACTCCCGCCAGCTACTCTCGCAAGTTACTCCCGCAAGTTACTCCCGCAAGCTACTCCCGCAAGCTACTCCCGCAAGTTAGTCTCGCAAGTATGTCCCGGCAGCTACTCCCGCAAGTTAGTCTCGCAAGTATGTCCCGGCAGCTACTCCCGCAAGTTAGTCTCGCAAGTTAGTCCCGGCAGCTACTCCCGCAAGCTACTCCCGCAAGTTAGTCTCGCAAGTATGTCCCGGCAGCTACTCCCGCAAGTTAGTCTCGCAAGTTAGTCCCGGCAGTTACTCCCGCAAGCTACTCCCGCAAGTTAGTCTCGCAAGTTAGTCCCGGCAGCTACTCCCGCAAGTTAGTCTCGCAAGTTAGTCCCGGCAGCTACTCCCGCAAGTTAGTCTCGCAAGTTTGTCCCACAAGTTACTCCCGCAAGCTAGTCTCGCAAGTTGGTCCCGGCAGTTTTCCCCGCAAGTTACTCACGCAAGTTACTCCCGCAAGTTACTCCCGCAAGTTTATTGGTCAAGTTTATTCCACAAGTAACTCCTGACAACACCAACCCTCAATCAAGCAGGCACATATTTGTCAAGTAGCAGAGAGGGTGGGGAAAAGTCCAGTCGGCACATTAGTACATTGACTACAGACAGGCTAAAGTATATTCTATTACACAGCAGGAGTGACCAATGAGAGTGGAGCACTCTACTGACCGGGAGACCGGAAGGAACAGGATCCACGGGAGACAGAGCAGTGACGTCACAGCGGGAGTGGCCAATGAGAGTGGAGCACTCTACTGACCGGAAGACCGGAAAGAACAGGATCCACGGGAGACAGAGCAGTGACGTCACAGCGGGAGTGGCCAATGAGAGTGGAGCACTCTACTGACCGGAAGACCGGAAGGAACAGGATCCACGGGAGACAGAGCAGTGACGTCACAGAGGGAGTGGCCAATGAGAGTGGAGCACTCTACTGACCGGAAGACCGGAAAGAACAGGATCCACGGGAGACAGAGCAGTGACGTCACAGCGGGAGTGGCCAATGAGAGTGGAGCACTCTACTGACCGGAAGACCGGAAGGAACAGGATCCACGGGAGACAGAGCAGTGACGTCACAGAGGGAGTGGCCAATGAGAGTGGAGCACTCTACTGACTGGAAGACCGGAAGGAACAGGATCCACGGGAGACAGAGCAGTGACGTCACAGAGGGAGTGACCAATGAGAGTGGAGCACTCTACTGACTGGAAGACCGGAAGGAACAGGATCCACGGGAGACAGAGCAGTGACGTCACAGAGGGAGTGGCCAATGAGAGTGGAGCACTCTACTGACTGGAAGACCGGAAGGAACAGGATCCACGGGAGACAGAGCAGTGACGTCACAGAGGGAGTGGCCAATGAGAGTGGAGCACTCTACTGACTGGAAGACCGGAAGGAACAGGATCCACGGGAGACAGAGCAGTGACGTCACAGAGGGAGTGGCCAATGAGAGTGGAGCACTCTACTGACTGGAAGACCGGAAGGAACAGGATCCACGGGAGACAGAGCAGTGACGTCACAGAGGGAGTGACCAATGAGAGTGGAGCACTCTACTGACTGGAAGACCGGAAGGAACAGGATCCACGGGAGACAGAGCAGTGACGTCACAGAGGGAGTGGCCAATGAGAGTGGAGCACTCTACTGACTGGAAGACCGGAAGGAACAGGATCCACGGGAGACAGAGCAGTGACGTCACAGAGGGAGTGGCCAATGAGAGTGGAGCACTCTACTGACCGGAAGGAACAGGATCCACGGGAGACAGAGCAGTGACGTCACAGCGGGAGTGACCAATGAGAGTGGAGCACTCTACTGACTGGAAGACCGGAAGGAACAGGATCCACGGGAGACAGAGCAGTGACGTCACAGCGGGAGTGACCAATGAGAGTGGAGCACTCTACTGACCGGAAGGAACAGGATCCACGGGAGACAGAGCAGTGACGTCACAGAGGGAGTGACCAATGAGAGTGGAGCACTCTACTGACCGGAAGACCGGAAGGAACAGGATCCACGGGGGACAGAGCAGTGACGTCACAGCGGGAGTGACCAATGAGAGTGGAGCACTCTACTGACCGGAAGACCGGAAGGAACAGGATCCACGGGAGACAGAGCAGTGACGTCACAGAGGGAGTGACCAATGAGAGTGGAGCACTCTACTGACTGGAAGGAACAGGATCCACGGGAGACAGAGCAGTGACGTCACAGAGGGAGTGACCAATGAGAGTGGAGCACTCTACTGACCGGAAGACCGGAGGGAACAGGATCCACGGGAGACAGAGCAGTGACGTCACAGAGGGAGTGACCAATGAGAGTGGAGCACTCTACTGACTGGAAGACCGGAAGGAACAGGATCCACGGGAGACAGAGCAGTGACGTCACAGAGGGAGTGGCCAATGAGAGTGGAGCACTCTACTGACTGGAAGACCGGAAGGAACAGGATCCACGGGAGACAGAGCAGTGACGTCACAGAGGGAGTGACCAATGAGAGTGGAGCACTCTACTGACCGGAAGGAACAAGATCCACGGGAGACAGAGCAGTGACGTCACAGAGGGAGTGACCAATGAGAGTGGAGCACTCTACTGACTGGAAGACCGGAAGGAACAGGATCCACGGGAGACAGAGCAGTGACGTCACAGAGGGAGTGACCAATGAGAGTGGAGCACTCTACTGACCGGAAGGAACAGGATCCACGGGAGACAGAGCAGTGACGTCACAGCGGGAGTGACCAATGAGAGTGGAGCACTCTACTGACTGGAAGACCGGAAGGAACAGGATCCACGGGAGACAGAGCAGTGACGTCACAGCGGGAGTGGCCAATGAGAGTGGAGCACTCTACTGACCGGAAGGAACAAGATCCACGGGAGACAGAGCAGTGACGTCACAGAGGGAGTGACCAATGAGAGTGGAGCACTCTACTGACTGGAAGACCGGAAGGAACAGGATCCACGGGAGACAGAGCAGTGACGTCACAGCGGGAGTGGCCAATGAGAGTGGAGCACTCTACTGACCGGAAGGAACAGGATCCACGGGAGACAGAGCAGTGACGTCACAGAGGGAGTGACCAATGAGAGTGGAGCACTCTACTGACCGGAAGGAACAAGATCCACGGGAGACAGAGCAGTGACGTCACAGAGGGAGTGACCAATGAGAGTGGAGCACTCTACTGACTGGAAGACCGGAAGGAACAGGATCCACGGGAGACAGAGCAGTGACGTCACACCGGGAGTGACCAATGAGAGTGGAGCACTCTACTGACTGGAAGACCGGAAGGAACAGGATCCACGGGAGACAGAGCAGTGACGTCACAGAGGGAGTGACCAATGAGAGTGGAGCACTCTACTGACCGGAAGGAACAGGATCCACGGGAGACAGAGCAGTGACGTCACAGCGGGAGTGACCAATGAGAGTGGAGCACTCTACTGACTGGAAGACCGGAAGGAACAGGATCCACGGGAGACAGAGCAGTGACGTCACAGCGGGAGTGGCCAATGAGAGTGGAGCACTCTACTGACCGGAAGGAACAGGATCCACGGGAGACAGAGCAGTGACGTCACAGCGGGAGTGGCCAATGACCGTTGCTATGACGGCTGCTCAAGTCACCATTTGCATCTACACCACTTTATAGATAGATTAAAGTCATTTTCCAAAGTTAAAAAATCCCATCCCGAGCCGGGAATCGAACTTTGGACCTTCTGCATTGAAAACCCAACCAGAACAATGAACAACACAACGAAATCTTAACGAAAACAACTTGCTCATACGCTACAACACAGCTAAGGCGGTGAGCTATTCGCACTGAGTTGATGCCAGATTCTCTCACCAGCCACTTTGAGTTTAGATGCGTATTAAAGAGTTTAAATCTTTTCATTTATTAGAACAGTTTAAAACTTCCAATGCGAATAACTCAAAACTATCAATTTTGAGTTATTTATTTATTTTATTGTCATTAAGGCCAGTGTAGGACACAACGCCCTCTTTAGCCTGATGAGTGATGATTGATGAATGATAATGTGGAAGGGAGGAGGCGAAGCCTGGCACCAGCACGTAGCCTACTCCTGTCGAAAAGTTCAAATGGGACCATCGGCTTTACGTCCCATCCGAAAGGACGGTGTAACTTTGACCAGTCATATAGGTTCCTCCACTAACCTGGACTGCCGAGCAGTTGACGAGAAGAACGAAGCTGTTACACAAGCTTTTGAACCCTCCAATCTGCTCTAACCAACGGCAACTAGTGCTTCAGGGGAGAGTGTTGTGCCAATGGTGTGAGATACTCGAGGTCCACGTTCTGTATTATGGGCCGTGTCTCCGCATCTTGGCAGCTCTCCTGGTGATCCTTAAGTAAAGCTGCGATGGATACGAGTGACCTAAGATGCATGACGCACCGACTCATCTTATCACGCACTGACTCGTCTTATGGCGCACTGACTCGTCTTATGACGCACTGACTCATCTTATGACGCACTGACGCATCTTATGACGCACTGACTCGTCTTCAGGATGCATCAAGCTATAGGTGTCATCAGCGGTGTATCCATCATTCGTCAGCAAGCTTAGAGTTATAGATGTTGATTTTGCCAAAGGTTGTCCCCGTCTGCACCCGGGTAGAATTTAGGCCAGGGTGACACTGTCTTTCGTAATGGCAATGAAATGAGGTCCTGCCCTTTTCCTTTTCTCCCGTTTACAGGAAAGGGTACTTCTACGTCAAAAACTGCACAAAATTTTCATTTTAAAATTATATCTCAAGAATGTAAGTAAGTCAGTAACTATTTATTAGTCCAGTTGATTCATACAGAGTACAAATATGGATGTCGTCAAAAGTGCGTGCAGCCCCAAATAAAATAACTACACTACATTTAACATCAAGCAATTCACATTAAAACATTTACATTTTATGTTACGCCAGTCAAGCAAACTACTTGCTGTCGTGAAATGATAACAAAATTTTAATGCACACCCTAATTTTAGTGACACTTACAGAATAACAACGCGATTTGAATGGAACTTGTAGCATTAGCAGTGCAGCTATAAATAAAATGCATTCTGGCATCATTGGTTGAACGTTGAAAAAGACAAGCCGAAGACTATCGTTCAAGATGGATCGTACTTTACAATGACATGTGTTTTCTTTTATACTTTATAATTGGGGTACGTATACGTTGGTGCATGTAAGAAACATACGGAATTCAATGACGTGGGTTCGAACCATGGGCGCCGCCAGGATATTTTCCAAGGAGGGGCAAATCAATGCGGTATGGGCCATGAGCGTACTAACGAGGCTACGGCTATCCGTGAGTTGGAAACATCTGAGGGTATATCAGTTGTCAGTTGTGGTCTTGTTGTCGAGGAGCATGTACCGTTCTTATGTGCTAGTCATGATGGCTTGATACGGCATGATGGCTTGGTGGAAGTAAGTGTCCATCTTCTGCTAAGGAAATGTCCCCAGATGAAGGCATCGCAATGTCGTCTACGATGCATTTGTATGTCTTGCAGAACACATTTTGATACGTCGCAGAAGTAATAAAGATACTTCTACTTTTCAAAATAATTTTTGGAATAAGCGTTGTATACCTATTTATTATAAATCGCCACATTCTTAGTTCCCCGAAAGTGCGGAAGGTGTCTATAAAGCCCAATACTATTTCCGCAAAATAATAAAGAACTCATTCTGCATGAAGGTCATATAAAAACATAAACATGATTGTTACTGCAATAAAGAATACCCCATAAAGAATACCCCATAAAGAATACCCCAAATTAACGCATCATTGGGCGTATGATATAATTATATCCCATTATATTTGTCGTGTGCATAATTTTTATTCGAATTTATTTGATTTTATTTTTTATTCCGTATCACCAGTTTCAAGATGAAATCAACTGCGCCTACTAAAAGTTTCCGTCGCGAGGAGTGGGTCTACATGGCGTATACGCTCCACCAGACCACTGCATTACGGTGACCTATTATTAGTTTTGTTAATTATACTGTTTTAGTATTTTTTATATCGGATAATATAGATAATACTTGCAGCGAAAGACAACAGTGGCAAGAAGACGTTTACCTGCAACTGTAGACTATTGGTGAATGCTTTCAAGTGATAAAAACCCCAACCGATGTGCGAGTGAAACA
Organism: Isoperla grammatica; assembly: GCA_945910005.1. Classification (NCBI taxonomy): domain Eukaryota; kingdom Metazoa; phylum Arthropoda; class Insecta; order Plecoptera; family Perlodidae; genus Isoperla; species Isoperla grammatica. Next base: position 38,917,135 of record OX246745.1, read on the forward strand.
GACTCACTTCTCGTCCCTTGACAAATATCAGTGGAGAAGGTACTGAACTGTTCTAATGGTCTCGGAGCTTTCGTTCTGTTGAATCACTGCCAAGATAAGACATCTTGTGAATCCTGCCCAGGATTCAGCTAAATTCATGTAGTTTCATATTACTAGAAAAACGCTCTGCGTTGCCAGATGAGCGATTTTTTAAATATAAATTTTTTTTTTGTAGATTGGCATCTTGATGGATTTTCCTGGTTATGGTAGCAGCATCTAGTTTAGTAGTCACAAGTGTTTGTTATGGGCATTACTTTTGAATCGTACGGTACTACCCCGCTCACTCCTCGCCACAGAGATAAGCAACCGACTGGCGTATGAAAAGATAACGAGACAGTTGTAGTCGAGCGATCGTCCCGCGTCCGAGCATTACCTCGATTGAGGGAAGTGATTGCGTGTGCACGTTAGGAAACCTAGTCGACGGCGGAGCTGAACGAGCTCTAACAAAGTTGCTACAGGAGATCGACTGTTGTTCCGATACTCGGAACATTAACCGGAACTACGAGGGACGACTACGACGGCTGCTGATTCCTGGCGACGGACGGACGCCTGGGGACGGTTCTGGCGAGCTGGCGCATCCCGGACACACCCCCTACCTGACCTGATTCACCCTATACCGGAGAGAAGGCTGAGGCTGCGGCTGATAAGTACTCCTGAACACTCCTATGGATGTTCAGTCATTATCATTATTATTTGTTATACCCTTTCAATAGACTACCTACCAGAGTTAGTGTTTACATTAATTACATAACCAACATCAACGGTGGGCAGTCATCGCCAAGCACGGCTGATACTAACGAGTGTTTCTCTTAATTCTTCATTATTGATTGTACTATTACGCCCACTCTGAACATTCCTATGGTTGTTTACGTACATGACGTCGTACAGGCATCGTCAACTGTCAACCTAAGTTGCCAGCACGGCGGGGACGGACAATGGTCTCTTGAATAACGCCTCAGTGACTTTACTTAATTATACTTTTCATTACAATCATCTTATTGAATATTATTTTACTATCTAATTTTGTAAGTGTAGGCTAAATATTGTTTCTCAATATCACCCTGCAATTATTATTGTTGTGGTAACCTTGGTATGATGTTAGTCAATGGTTTTCTTTAGGTGCCAGTGGCTTTATCAATTACACTATTAATTATCATCATCATAATATTGAATTAGTATCACATTAACTATGTTTGTCATAGAATTCTATTTCTATTGTTCAATTACACTATTAATTATCATCACCATAATACTGAATTAGTATCACATTATCTTTGTCACAGAATTCTATTTCTATTGTTATTTATAATGTCACCGTGCGATCACTACGGTTAGTCATTTTATCCCTCGTCTTTTGATTAAGATTATCTTTAGTATACTAGTGCTTAATTTTGTAAGGCATTCGCCTTGTCAGTGGTGCCAACCCAATAACACTGATACCTGATACTGTCTTATCGGTCACTATATTTGTATCATTGTTAATCGTTTCCACATATTGTTACTAATACCCATGTTAACATTTATATCATTAATTACATTATTATTAATTATCATCTAGTCTTATCGTTATTAGCATATATAATTGTGATAGCCTCTCTCTCTATGGTTAGCCCTACCAGTTCACATATACGTCTCTCGTCAGGGTACTCCTGAACCTGACCCACCCCCCACCACTGCAGATAGCCGGCACTCGATCCCCATCGAGTATTTTCTGCTGTGGGCACGTAGCATGTTGACTTATAATTTCAGCCGAATCCGTCAAGCCGTTTGACCTGTGCGTGACGAAAAAAATGTTACACAAAAAAACAAACACTTTTTTTTTACAAATGGTGGTTAAAGATATAAATTTAAAAATTTTATAACATGTCGGCATTATTGTGTTGGACACAAATGTAAAAAAAACTATTTAAATCCGTCTTGAGTTTTAGCAACAAAAAAAATCGATATATTTCACTCATTCGTCTTTGTAGGTTGGCATCTTGACTGATTTTGCTGGTTATGTTAACAGCATCTATTAAGTTTAGTGCTCACGAGCGTTGACCGACAATTTCAACCAAACCCGTCAAGCCGTTTGACGTGTGTGTGCGTGTGCGTGTGCGTGTGTGTGTGCGTGTGCGTGTGTGTGTGCGTGTGCGTGTGCGTGTGCGTGTGCGTGTGCGTGTGCGTGTGCGTGTGCGTGTGCGTGTGCGTGTGCGTGTGCGTGTGCGTGTGCGTGTGCGTGTGCGTGTGCGTGTGCGTGTGCGTGTGCGTGTGCGTGTGCGTGTGCGTGTGCGTGTGCGTGTGCGTGTGCGTGTGCGTGTGCGTGTGCGTGTGCGTGTGCGTGTGCGTGTGCGTGTGCGTGTGCGTGTGCGTGTGCGTGTGCGTGTGCGTGTGCGTGTGCGTGTGCGTGTGCGTGTGCGTGTGCGTGTGCGTGTGCGTGTGCGTGTGCGTGTGCGTGTGCGTGTGCGTGTGCGTGTGCGTGTGCGTGTGCGTGTGCGTGTGCGTGTGCGTGTGCGTGTGCGTGTGCGTGTGCGTGTGCGTGTGCGTGTGCGCGTGTGTGTGTGTGGGGTTAGACTGTTGTTATTGCTGTTGTTATGTTATTGTTACTAGTAAATGTAATTGACATCGTGTGCTTGCTTAATAGTTTGATACAGAAATGCAGTATGAACACGCGTATGCAGAACGTGTTATGTAGTCATACACCTGCTTACATGAGATATATCTTGTTTGAGACGCAGGGACACGTAATGTTGAGTAAAAACACGTGATGCGTTGTTATCAATGTGTATTTTGTGCATATTTCCCTTCCAGTAGTACGTCATTCGCAAACTTTCAATGTGATTTCGTGTTAGTGTAACAATTTATCAGATCTTTGTTAGGCGAGACTAGGTTTCATAATGAATGCTCCATTTATAAATAAGACTCATTCTGATATCCTCAGCTGACTATAAAACAGGGGTGTATTGCACGTCGTGCACCTGTCTACTACGTTACTGTCTGCATCTCAGGATCATCATGAGTGCACAAGTTAAGGGAGTGCCCTCCTACTGTTCTGCAGCTGTCATTCTGCAGTGTGTAACGGTGAGCTACACAAGTTATAATCATTATCAAATCTTGAGTATGTTTATTAATTAAAAGAAACGAAATTTCGTAGCATTGTGCCACGTATCTTTGTGTACATGCGTAGTTTTTTTAATTTTAATTTTACTCTGATCAGTAAATTGTACAGATATTGACTTCTTCGAAGAGAAGGTGGTAACGTAATTCCTTCGAATACTTTCTTATTTGATACAGCATGAACAATGCATGTGCCGAGTGTCTATAGTGTAGTCTAGTGTACACTGTACAGTGAATTCTTTCTTATTTGATACAGCATGAACAATGCATGTGCCGAGTGTCTATAGTGTAGTCTAGTGTACACTGTACAGTGAATTCTTTCTTATTTGATACAGCATGAACAATGCATGTGCCGAGTGTCTATAGTGTAGTCTAGTGTACACTGTACAGTGAATTCTTTCTTATTTGATACAGCATGAACAATGCATGTGCCGAGTGTCTATAGTGTAGTCTAGTGTACACTGTACAGTGAATTCTTTCTTATTTGATACAGCATGAACAATGCATGTGCCGAGTGTCTATAGTGTAGTCTAGTGTACACTGTACAGTGAATTATTTCTTATTTGATACAGCATGAACAATGCATGTGCCGAGTGTCTATAGGTAGCTTTCAATAGACGTCACGTGGCGGCCATTATGAGGTACACATTGCTTGTTTACATTTGTTCTGTCAATAGAAGACACATAGGTTATCCAGGAAATATCACAGTTTCAAGTTGTATAGATTGATGTGTGCAGATAAAAGTTCAAGAAAATGATAACACATGCAAATGATTGTCTTCAAACAGAGTTTACGCGTTCTTATTTTGTTTTCAGTCATATTACGGAACCTTTGTTTGAAAACAGTTGATGTGTCAGTCAAAGGACATCTGCAATATTGCAACAATGCAGTGTCGGAAGAACGTAAACAAATGTTTCAGAGTACCTCAGTATGGCTACCGTGCGATATCGGAAATGACGTTATTGCAAGCTCCCTATAGTGTAGTCTAGTGTACACTGTACAGTGAATTCTTTCTTATTTGATACAGCATGAACAATGCATGTGCCGAGTGTCTATAGTGTAGTCTAGTGTATAATGAATTCTTACTAATAAATAATTAAATCATATTTAATTATAACAATAATACACTGTTTTAATAAATATATGTTTAAAGCATGCGCTGTTACGGCAGCAATAATGCCGAGCTGGCGCAGTTGGTGAGGGGCGGACGTTTATAGCAGGACTGTTCTCGACGGGTCCTTCAAATCCCCCCCCCCCCCCCCCCCCACACACACATTGTGTGGGGGACAAATAGTACTCATCCTATTTTGTATAGCTTTCACTTTGGATGGATCTGATTTGATGCCCTCCTAGCTAATTATTTGACCCAAAAATGTAAAACTTTTAACATTAAACTGGCACTTCCCTTTAATCTATGTGATGTTTAATCTATGCATGTGGGTGGGTGGGGAGAGTGTATACAGATATTCATATGTACACAGATGGTTGGGATGAGATAAAAGCGAAGTCTGCTCTTTAGTCACCTCTGTAAATAGTAATTAATGTTTCGTAGGAATACCCGTTATAGGGGGCACACCAGCTTTACCTGATATGCCCCTCTTCAGATGACTATGTTATTAGGGTGTTTCCGTGTTTGGATAATTGGGAAGGAATGTCCTAGAGCTATTAGTAGGACTCAATCCCAGCATTCGCCTTTACGGCTTAGGAAAAGCTCAAAAAAACCTTCAGTCAGGATTACCGGTGATCGGAATCGAACCGGCGACCTCCCGAATTAGAGTCTCACGCCTTACCACTGAGCCACCTCTATCGGTGACTTGTAAATGGAATAGTATTGGGTATGCGACTGTCAGTAACCAACAAATAACAGAGGGATCGAATCGAATCTAAGGTGTGCCGTGTGCGTCTTCAGTTTCGGAACAAGAAAGCTAAATTGTATATCAGTGTATAATAACTATTCATATATGTGACATGTTTACACTGACCAAAGTACATCGTACTTTATGGACTAAACACGCTTCGGGCAACAACAAAAGGGGGGCATGCTGGAACGAACGTTTCTGAATCGACCCACCATCCGAATTCCACACAGCGACCCACAACGTTATTTCTTTACACAAGCCCATTTTGTCCGTCCAGCTACGCGGTTCTGTGTCGAGTGAGTAGTTTCAGAAAGAGCCGCTACCTGCATGAATGCGCCACTGGTCGGTCAACTTATTTTGTCCAAACTCCGTAAACGCAATTCCACGTTATCTCAAAAACAGTTGATCGTATGAAAAAAATAAAAAATGATCCGAAATATGTGAGATAAGGGCTATTTTTGTATGTTTCATATTTGTACAATTTTCAAATACAGAAAATACAAAAACATAATTAGTGGTTTTGCATAAATTATTTTTTTACACTGTATACACCAGAAAAAGTGAAACTTTTACTACATTTAGTCATCTGTATTTGCATGCAGTTATCAAAAATGTTTTTATTTTGACTCTTTTAAGAGTTTTGAGCAATATTGATGAGAACATCCGATTTTGCAGGTGTTTACTAAAATTGAGTTATTGCGTAACTGTTAGAGTAAAGATTCATTGCACAAGCATAGTATTAAAGCAGAAACTTTGATCTTTATAACAAGCTGTAGTACGTGACTGTAGGTTAAGTAGTTATAAAGATATGATTTTTTTATTCGAAAGTATGTCAAACTACACTACTTCCCCCCGCACCCCTCTCGGGGACCATAGTGCTGGGTGTATCGTCTCCTTAAGACAGCGTGTAGATTTTCATCTAGCTCCTTCTTCGTGGGCCGTAGATAAGGATGCCATCCATACGGTTGCACACTCATTTGAGACCTTCCAGTACCTGGGGTATAGGCTCTACTGCATAAGTTATGTTTGATTTAGGTATAGCGCGTACAGTTGCGTACTCCCCTTATATCGCTTCTTTATATAGGCCTACTACAGTCACACTAGGTGGTCCGAGCTATGCGACTACTCCTCGAGTACCATCCTCCCATCACCGCGCCAACCTGGCTGCGACTCGAGGCTCGGTAGTCATTATCGTACTGTATTGTGTACATCAAAACAATAACTCTGTGAAAAACTAATGTTTTATCGATTCAACCTATTTTATCCGATTTGTTGAAAAGCTCGAATTTTTATTATAGTCATTTTTTGAATTTCGTTTCTACTACAATAAGGAAGTGTTTGACGGGTTCACTGACGTGTACAACATTCATAGCATAACATGAGTGAAACACTGTTTTCTGTCGTAGGAACGAAATTCAAAAAACAACATTCATAAAAATTCGAGCTTTTTCCTAAATTGGATAAACCAGTTTGAAATCGATACAACATTAGTTTTTAATAAGTGACGTTGATTTAATGTACCCAATAAGATCAAATAATACGATTTGTCTACCGAGCCTCAAGTCACAGTCAGTCTGGCATGGAAGGAGAATGGAATTCGAGGGGTGGTCGCATAGCTTGTAGCACAAGAACCCTCCCTTCCAATACCACTACTAATACTAGATTTTAATTTAAACAATTTACTGATGATATTTTCAGGTTCTGGTAACGGCGAAAGCTACAGCCGCTCCTCAGCCAACAGACAAAGGTTATGTTAGCGACATAGGCCGGGTGACACAAGAGGATCTTCAGTTTCTCACAGCGGCGATGAGAGTAGCCCACGAGTCTGCGCGGGATCTCATCGACACCTTCTCCGACCTGACAGAGGACGATGACGCTACGGCTACTCGTAAGACCAGGGATTCCCCTGTTACGAACAACAGCGCAGAGTCTCCCCAATCCAAGGCCAACATTATAAATATTGGAGCGTCTAAAGGCGAAAAGGATTTAAATCCAGCAAACAATACAGAATTAGAATCCAGCTTAAGTAATAATAAATCCAACAACGCCTCTTCAAACATCACTGTAGATTATTCAATTATGTCCAATCTTGTAACGTCTGAAGGCAATTTTTTTACTGTTGATTTGTTAGGGGACAACAGAGAATCAGAACCCAGTCTTGGAACTATAGATTCCCCGAATGTTGCTACGAACATCAACAAAGGTTCTTCAGTGGAATCCGATCCTGGACCTACTTCCAGCAGCACAGGTCCTCCAGTCAAGTCTGATCCTGGACCTAGATCCAGCAGCACAAATCTTGCTGACAATAATACCACTACAACCACCAGTACAGACTCCTTGCTCCAGGATGTTTCCGCCTCCCGTTCTAATAATACAAACAATGGAACCAGTACATCAGAGCACGATATCACTACGACCGGTAGTCTTAGTATGAACATCAGTACTATGACTTTAAACGAGGCTGTTACCAACCGAACAAACGTTGAAAGTAAAGAACGCGCTTCGCCTCTTCACAAGTTCATTGATGCCCTAACTAACGTCTTCCGAATAAATCCCATCTACGGCCTTTCACTAAATACTAATCAAGATATTAGTATGGGTAACTATGGCCAAGCACCAACACTCCAGATCTCAGTAGTCAACATATCAAGTCCGAAGGTATCGGAACTACAGGATACACCTTCAACACCTATACGTAGTGTTTTTGATTTATTATCGAGAGTATCAGTAATAAGCCCTATAATGGAATTAAGTGAAGATAATATGATACCGCAGCCGGGGCAGTACTACAGTAGATAGATGTATACACTAGTCAGTCAGGCAAGGGGGGGGGGGGTTAAAACACAAAGATTATTTCTTGGAATTTTGATATATCGGTGGTAAAGAAAACTGTTTTAACATACAAGACTGGCGATGGAGCCATTAGAAACCATAGCGCTGTACTATGCAACATGAGACACAAACACTGGTGGCCTGCATGCTTCACATCCCACAGGGCTGGATCTCGGACTCAGATATTTGGACAGCTAATTGTAGAATGCAACAAAATGATGAACGTTAACTAAAAAATGTGTAGCATATTTCGAATGCATGTCCACAGAAAGACAGATAGACATGCAAATAGTAAATACTAAATAGCCGATACAATATCCCTGAAACCAAATAGACGGTAAACCTTCGCTGGGAAAAAGTTTTGTATTGTATTGTATTGTATTGTATTGTATTGTATTGTATTGTATTGTATCGTATTGTATTGTATTGTATTGTATTGTATTGTATTGTATTGTATTGTATTGTATTGTATTGTTCGGTTTAGGTGTTTATATTTAGATTATAATATATACCTATATATATATTTAATCCAATTCCCACTATGACTCTCGATTCACCCCCCTCCCGCCCCTACATTTCCCCAGTAATACGTGATAGTGTTTCGAGAGAATACGCGCAGTCACGTGATACTATCAGCGTGGACTGCTAACGTGACGGCGAGGGGACACTTGCCTGTCAACTATCAACTGCAGAACATCGCTATATGCGCAGTCACGTGATACTATCAGCGTGGACTGCTAACGTGACGGCGAGGGAGGACACACTTGCCTGTCAACTATCAACTGCAGAACATCGCTATATGCGCAGTCACGTGATACTATCAGCGTGGACTGCTAACGTGACGGCGAGGGGGGACACACTTGCCTGTCAACTATCAACTGCAGAACATCGCTATATGCGCAGTCACGTGATACTATCAGCGTGGACTGCTAACGTGACGGCGAGGGAGGACACACTTGCCTGTCAACTATCAACTGCAGAACATCGCTATATGCGCAGTCACGTGATACTATCAGCGTGGACTGCTAACGTGACGGCGAGGGAGGACACACTTGCCTGTCAACTATCAACTGCAGAACATCGCTATATGCGCAGTCACGTGATACTATCAGCGTGGACTGCTAACGTGACGGCGAGGGGGGACACTTGCCTGTCAACTATCAACTGCAGAACATCGCTATATGCGCAGTCACGTGATACTATCAGCGTGGACTGCTAACGTGACGGCGAGGGGGGACACTTGCCTGTCAACTATCAACTGCAGAACATCGCTATATGCGCAGTCACGTGATACTATCAGCGTGGACTGCTAACGTGACGGCGAGGGAGGACACTTGCCTGTCAACTATCAACTGCAGAACATCGCTATATGCGCAGTCACGTGATACTATCAGCGTGGACTGCTAACGTAGCGGCGAGGGAGGACACTTGCCTGTCAACTATCAACTGCAGAACATCGCTATATGCGCAGTCACGTGATACTATCAGCGTGGACTGCTAACGTGACGGCGAGGGGGGACACACTTGCCTGTCAACTATCAACTGCAGAACATCGCTATATGCGCAGTCACGTGATACTATCAGCGTGGACTGCTAACGTGACGGCGAGGGAGGACACATGCCTGTCAACTATCAACTGCAGAACATCGCTATATGCGCAGTCACGTGATACTATCAGCGTGGACTGCTAACGTGACGGCGAGGGGGGACACACTTGCCTGTCAACTATCAACTGCAGAACATCGCTATATGCGCAGTCACGTGATACTATCAGCGTGGACTGCTAACGTGACGGCGAGGGACACACTTGCCTGTCAACTATCAACTGCAGAACATCGCTATATGCGCAGTCACGTGATACTATTAGCGTGGACTGCTAACGTGACGGCGAGGGACACACTTGCCTGTCAACTATCAACTGCAGAACATCGCTATATGCGCAGTCACGTGATACTATCAGCGTGGACTGCTAACGTGACGGCGAGGGACACACTTGCCTGTCAACTATCAACTGCAGAACATCGCTATATGCGCAGTCACGTGATACTATCAGCGTGGACTGCTAACGTGACGACGAGGGAGGACACACTTGCCTGTCAACTATCAACTGCAGAACATCGCTATATGCGCAGTCACGTGATACTATCAGCGTGGACTGCTAACGTGACGGCGAGGGGACACTTGCCTGTCAACTATCAACTGCAGAACATCGCTATATGCGCAGTCACGTGATACTATCAGCGTGGACTGCTAACGTGACGGCGAGGGGGGACACACTTGCCTGTCAACTATCAACTGCAGAACATCGCTATATGCGCAGTCACGTGATACTATCAGCGTGGACTGCTTACGTGACGGCGAGGGAGGACACACTTGCCTGTCAACTATCAACTGCAGAACATCGCTATATGCGCAGTCACGTGATACTATCAGCGTGGACTGCTAACGTGACGGCGAGGGGGGACACTTGCCTGTCAACTATCAACTGCAGAACATCGCTATATGCGCAGTCACGTGATACTATCAGCGTGGACTGCTAACGTGACGGCGAGGGGGGACACACTTGCCTGTCAACTATCAACTGCAGAACATCGCTATATGCGCAGTCACGTGATACTATCAGCGTGGACTGCTAACGTGACGGCGAGGGGGGACACACTTGCCTGTCAACTATCAACGTCAGAGCATCGCTATATGCGCAGTCACGTGATACTATCAGCGTGGACTGCTAACGTGACGGCGAGGGAGGACACACTTGCCTGTCAACTATCAACTGCAGAACATCGCTATATGCGCAGTCACGTGATACTATCAGCGTGGACTGCTAACGTGACGGCGAGGGGGGACACACTTGCCTGTCAACTATCAACTGCAGAACATCGCTATATGCGCAGTCACGTGATACTATCAGCGTGGACTGCTAACGTGACGGCGAGGGAGGACACACTTGCCTGTCAACTATCAACTGCAGAACATCGCTATATGCGCAGTCACGTGATACTATCAGCGTGGACTGCTAACGTGACGGCGAGGGGGGACACACTTGCCTGTCAACTATCAACTGCAGAACATCGCTATATGCGCAGTCACGTGATACTATCAGCGTGGACTGCTAACGTGACGACGAGGGAGGACACTTGCCTGTCAACTATCAACTGCAGAACATCGCTATATGCGCAGTCACGTGATACTATCAGCGTGGACTGCTAACGTGACGGCGAGGGGGGACACACTTGCCTGTCAACTATCAACTGCAGAACATCGCTATATGCGCAGTCACGTGATACTATCAGCGTGGACTGCTAACGTGACGGCGAGGGGGGACACACTTGCCTGTCAACTATCAACTGCAGAGCATCGCTATATGCGCAGTCACGTGATACTATCAGCATGGACTGCTAACGTGACGGCGAGGGGGGACACACTTGCCTGTCAACTATCAACTGCAGAACATCGCTATATGCGCAGTCACGTGATACTATCAGCGTGGACTGCTAACGTGACGGCGAGGGAGGACACACTTGCCTGTCAACTATCAACTGCAGAACATCGCTATATGCGCAGTCACGTGATACTATCAGCGTGGACTGCTAACGTGACGGCGAGGGAGGACACACTTGCCTGTCAACTATCAACTGCAGAGCATCGCTATATGCGCAGTCACGTGATACTATCAGCGTGGACTGCTAACGTGACGGCGAGGGAGGACACACTTGCCTGTCAACTATCAACTGCAGAGCATCGCTATATGCGCAGTCACGTGATACTATCAGCGTGGACTGCTAACGTGACGGCGAGGGAGGACACACTTGCCTGTCAACTATCAACTGCAGAACATCGCTATATGCGCAGTCACGTGATACTATCAGCGTGGACTGCTAACGTGACGACGAGGGAGGACACTTGCCTGTCAACTATCAACTGCAGAACATCGCTATATGCGCAGTCACGTGATACTATCAGCGTGGACTGCTAACGTGACGGCGAGGGAGGACACACTTGCCTGTCAACTATCAACTGCAGAACATCGCTATACGCGCAGTCACAAGATACTTCCAGCGTGGACTGCTATCGTGACGGCGAGGGAGGACACACTTGCCTGTCAACTGTCAACTGCAGAACATCGCTATATGCGCAGTCACGTGATACTATCAGCTTGGACTGCTAACGTGACGGCGAGGGGGGACACACTTGCCTGTCAACTATCAACTGCAGAACATCGCTATATGCGCAGTCACGTGATACTATCAGCGTGGACTGCTAACGTGACGGCGAGGGAGGACACACTTGCCTGTCAACTATCAACTGCAGAACATCGCTATATGCGCAGTCACGTGATACTATCAGCGTGGACTGCTAACGTAACGGCGAGGGGGGACACACTTGCCTGTCAACTATCAACTGCAGAACATCGCTATATGCGCAGTCACGTGATACTATCAGCGTGGACTGCTAACGTGACGGCGAGGGGGGACACTTGCCTGTCAACTATCAACTGCAGAACATCGCTATATGCGCAGTCACGTGATACTATCAGCGTGGACTGCTAACGTGACGGCGAGGGAGGACACACTTGCCTGTCAACTATCAACTGCAGAACATCGCTATATGCGCAGTCACGTGATACTATCAGCGTGGACTGCTAACGTGACGGCGAGGGAGGACACACTTGCCTGTCAACTATCAACTGCAGAACATCGCTATATGCGCAGTCACGTGATACTATCAGCGTGGACTGCTAACGTGACGGCGAGGGAGGACACACTTGCCTGTCAACTATCAACTGCAGAACATCGCTATATGCGCAGTCACGTGATACTATCAGCTTGGACTGCTAACGTGACGGCGAGGGGGGACACACTTGCCTGTCAACTATCAACTGCAGAACATCGCTATATGCGCAGTCACGTGATACTATCAGCGTGGACTGCTAACGTGACGGCGAGGGGGGACACACTTGCCTGTCAACTATCAACTGCAGAACATCGCTATATGCGCAGTCACGTGATACTATCAGCGTGGACTGCTAACGTGACGGCGAGGGAGGACACTTGCCTGTCAACTATCAACTGCAAAACATCGCTATATGCGCAGTCACGTGATACTATCAGCGTGGACTGCTAACGTGACGGCGAGGGGGGACACACTTGCCTGTCAACTATCAACTGCAGAACATCGCTATATGCGCAGTCACGTGATACTATCAGCGTGGACTGCTAACGTGACGGCGAGGGAGGACACTTGCCTGTCAACTATCAACTGCAGAACATCGCTATATGCGCAGTCACGTGATACTATCAGCGTGGACTGCTAACGTGACGGCGAGGGGGGACACTTGCCTGTCAACTATCAACTGCAGAACATCGCTATATGCGCAGTCACGTGATACTATCAGCGTGGACTGCTAACGTGACGGCGAGGGGACACTTGCCTGTCAACTATCAACTGCAGAACATCGCTATATGCGCAGTCACGTGATACTATCAGCGTGGACTGCTAACGTGACGGCGAGGGAGGACACACTTGCCTGTCAACTATCAACTGCAGAACATCGCTATATGCGCAGTCACGTGATACTATCAGCGTGGACTGCTAACGTGACGGCGAGGGGGGACACTTGCCTGTCAACTATCAACTGCAGAACATCGCTATATGCGCAGTCACGTGATACTATCAGCGTGGACTGCTAACGTGACGGCGAGGGGGACACACTTGCCTGTCAACTATCAACTGCAGAACATCGCTATATGCGCAGTCACGTGATACTATCAGCGTGGACTGCTAACGTGACGGCGAGGGAGGACACACTTGCCTGTCAACTATCAACTGCAGAACATCGCTATATGCGCAGTCACGTGATACTATCAGCGTGGACTGCTAACGTGACGGCGAGGGAGGACACACTTGCCTGTCAACTATCAACTGCAGAACATCGCTATATGCGCAGTCACGTGATACTATCAGCGTGGACTGCTAACGTGACGGCGAGGGGGGACACACTTGCCTGTCAACTATCAACTGCAGAACATCGCTATATGCGCAGTCACGTGATACTATCAGCGTGGACTGCTAACGTGACGGCGAGGGAGGACACACTTGCCTGTCAACTATCAACTGCAGAACATCGCTATATGCGCAGTCACGTGATACTATCAGCGTGGACTGCTAACGTGACGGCGAGGGGGGACACACTTGCCTGTCAACTATCAACTGCAGAACATCGCTATATGCGCAGTCACGTGATACTATCAGCGTGAACTGCTAACGTGACGGCGAGGGAGGACACACTTGCCTGTCAACTATCAACTGCAGAACATCGCTATATGCGCAGTCACGTGATACTATCAGCGTGGACTGCTAACGTGACGGCGAGGGGGGACACACTTGCCTGTCAACTATCAACTGCAGAACATCGCTATATGCGCAGTCACGTGATACTATCAGCGTGGACTGCTAACGTGACGGCGAGGGAGGACACACTTGCCTGTCAACTATCAACTGCAGAACATCGCTATATGCGCAGTCACGTGATACTATCAGCGTGGAATGCTAACGTGACGGCGAGGGGGACACACTTGCCTGTCAACTATCAACTGCAGAACATCGCTATATGCGCAGTCACGTGATACTATCAGCGTGGACTGCTAACGTGACGGCGAGGGGGACACACTTGCCTGTCAACTATCAACTGCAGAACATCGCTATATGCGCAGTCACGTGATACTATCAGCGTGGACTGCTAACGTGACGGCGAGGGGGGACACACTTGCCTATCAACTATCAACTGCAGAACATCGCTATATGCGCAGTCACGTGATACTATCAGCGTGGACTGCTAACGTGACGGCGAGGGGGACACACTTGCCTGTCAACTATCAACTGCAGAACATCGCTTTATGCGCAGTCACGTGATACTATCAGCGTGGACTGCTAACGTGACGGTGAGGGGGACACTTGCCTGTCAACTATCAACTGCAGAACATCGCTATATGCGCAGTCACGTGATACTATCAGCGTGGACTGCTAACGTGACGGCGAGGGGGGACACACTTGCCTGTCAACTATCAACTGCAGAACATCGCTATATGCGCAGTCACGTGATACTATCAGCGTGGACTGCTAACGTGACGGCGAGGGGGGACACACTTGCCTGTCAACTATCAACTGCAGAACATCGCTATATGCGCAGTCACGTGATACTATCAGCGTGGACTGCTAACGTGACGGCGAGGGGGGACACACTTGCCTGTCAACTATCAACTGCAGAACATCGCTATATGCGCAGTCACGTGATACTATCAGCGTGGACTGCTAACGTGACGGCGAGGGGGGACACACTTGCCTGTCAACTATCAACTGCAGAACATCCCTATATGCGCAGTCACGTGATACTATCAGCGTGGACTGCTAACGTGACGGCGAGGGGGGACACACTTGCCTGTCAACTATCAACTGCAGAACATCGCTATATGCGCAGTCACGTGATACTATCAGCGTGGACTGCTAACGTGACGGCGAGGGAGGACACACTTGCCTGTCAACTGTCAACTGCAGAACATCGCTATATGCGCAGTCACGTGATACTATCAGCGTGGACTGCTAACGTGACGGCGAGGGAGGACACACTTGCCTGTCAACTATTAACTGCAGAACATCGCTATATGCGCAGTCACGTGATACTATCAGCGTGGACTGCTAACGTGACAGCGAGGGAGGACACACTTGCCTGTCAACTATCAACTGCAGAACATCGCTATATGCGCAGTCACGTGATACTATCAGCGTGGACTGCTAACGTGACGGCGAGGGGGGACACTTGCCTGTCAACTATCAACTGCAGAACATCGCTATATGCGCAGTCACGTGATACTATCAGCGTGGACTGCTAACGTGACGGCGAGGGGACACTTGCCTGTCAACTATCAACTGCAGAACATCGCTATATGCGCAGTCACGTGATACTATCAGCGTGGTCTGCTAACGTGACGGCGAGGAAGGACACACTTGCCTGTCAACTATTAACTGCAGAACATCTCTATATGCGCAGTCACGTGATACTATCAGCGTGGACTGCTAACGTGATGGCGAGGGGGGACACACTTGCCTGTCAACTATCAACTGCAGAACATCGCTATATGCGCAGTCACATGATACTATCAGCGTGGACTGCTAACGTGACGGCGAGGGACACACTTGCCTGTCAACTATCAACTGCAGAACATCGCTATATGCGCAGTCACGTGATACTATCAGCGTGGACTGCTAACGTGACGGCGAGGGGGGACACACTTGCCTGTCAACTATCAACTGCAGAACATCGCTATATGCGCAGTCACGTGATACTATCAGCGTGGACTGCTAACGTGACGGCGAGGGAGGACACTTGCCTGTCAACTATTAACTGCAGAACATCGCTATATGCGCAGTCACGTGATACTATCAGCGTGGACTGCTAACGTGACGGCGAGGGGGGACACACTTGCCTGTCAACTATCAACTGCAGAACATCGCTATATGCGCAGTCACGTGATACTATCAGCGTGGACTGCTAACGTGACGGCGAGGGGGGACACACTTGCCTGTCAACTATCAACTGCAGAACATCGCTATATGCGCAGTCACGTGATACTATCAGCGTGGACTGCTAACGTGACGGCGAGGGGGGACACACTTGCCTGTCAACTATCAACTGCAGAACATCGCTATATGCGCAGTCACGTGATACTATCAGCGTGGACTGCTAACGTGACGGCGAGGGGACACTTGCCTGTCAACTATCAACTGCAGAACATCGCTATATGCGCAGTCACGTGATACTATCAGCGTGGACTGCTAACGTGACGGCGAGGGGGGACACACTTGCCTGTCAACTCTCAACTGCAGAACATCGCTATATGCGCAGTCACGTGATACTATCAGCGTGGACTGCTAACGTGACGGCGAGGGAGGACACACTTGCCTGTCAACTATCAACTGCAGAACATCGCTATATGCGCAGTCACGTGATACTATCAGCGTGGACTGCTAACGTGACGGTGAGGGAGGACACACTTGCCTGTCAACTATCAACTGCAGAACATCGCTATATGCGCAGTCACGTGATACTATCAGCGTGGACTGCTAACGTGACGGCGAGGGAGGACACACTTGCCTGTCAACTTTCAACTGCAGAACATCGCTATATGCGCAGTCACGTGATACTATCAGCGTGGACTGCTAACGTGACGGCGAGGGGGGACACTTGCCTGTCAACTATCAACTGCAGAACATCGCTATATGCGCAGTCACGTGATACTTTCAGCGTGGACTGCTAACGTGACGGCGAGGGAGGACACACTTGCCTGTCAACTATCAACTGCAGAACATCGCTATATGCGCAGTCACGTGATACTATCAGCGAGGACTGCTAACGTGACGGTGAGGGAGGACACACTTGCCTGTCAACTATCAACTGCAGAACATCGCTATATGCGCAGTCACGTGATACTATCAGCGTGGACTGCTAACGTGACGGCGAGGGAGGACACACTTGCCTGTCAACTATCAACTGCAGAACATCGCTATATGCGCAGTCACGTGATACTATCAGCGTGGACTGCTAACGTGACGGCGAGGGGGGACACTTGCCTGTCAACTATCAACTGCAGAACATCGCTATATGCGCAGTCACGTGATACTATCAGCGTGGACTGCTAACGTGACGGTGAGGGAGGACACACTTGCCTGTCAACTATCAACTGCAGAACATCGCTATATGCGCAGTCACGTGATACTATCAGCGTGGACTGCTAACGTGACGGCGAGGGAGGACACACTTGCCTGTCAACTATCAACTGCAGAACATCGCTATATGCGCAGTCACGTGATACTATCAGCGTGGACTGCTAACGTGACGGCGAGGGAGGACACACTTGCCTGTCAACTATCAACTGCAGAACATCGCTATATGCGCGTCACGTGATACTATCAGCGTAGACTGCTAACGTGACGGCGAGGGGACACTTGCCTGTCAACTATCAACTGCAGAACATCGCTATATGCGCAGTCACGTGATACTATCAGCGTGGACTGCTAACGTGACGGCGAGGGAGGACACTTGCCTGTCAACTATCAACTGCAGAACATCGCTATATGCGCAGTCACGTGATACTATCAGCGTGGACTGCTAACGTGACGGCGAGGGAGGACACACTTGCCTGTCAACTATCAACTGCAGAACATCGCTATATGCGCAGTCACGTGATACTATCAGCGTGGACTGCTAACGTGACGGCGAGGGGGGACACACTTGCCTGTCAACTATCAACTGCAGAACATCGCTATATGCGCAGTCACGTGATACTATCAGCGTGGACTGCTAACGTGACGACGAGGGGGACACACTTGCCTGTCAACTATCAACTGCAGAACATCGCTATATGCGCAGTCACGTGATACTATCAGCGTGGACTGCTAACGTGACGGCGAGGGGGGACACACTTGCCTGTCAACTATCAACTGCAGAACATCGCTATATGCGCAGTCACGTGATACTATCAGCGTGGACTGCTAACGTGACGGTGAGGGAGGACACACTTGCCTGTCAACTATCAACTGCAGAACATCGCTATATGCGCAGTCACGTGATACTATCAGCGTGGACTGCTGTCGTGACGGCGAGGGGGGACACACTTGCCTGTCAACTATCAACTGCAGAACATCGCTATATGCGCAGTCACGTGATACTATCAGCGTGGACTGCTAACGTGATTGCGAGGGGGGACACACTTGCCTGTCAACTATCAACTGCAGAACATCCCTATATGCGCAGTCACGTGATACTATCAGCGTGGACTGCTAACGTGACGGCGAGGGAGGACACACTTGCCTGTCAACTATCAACTGCAGAACATCGCTATATGCGCAGTCACGTGATACTATCAGCGTGGACTGCGTACGTGACGGCGATTGAGTACACTTGCCTGTCAACTATCAACTGCAGAACATCGCTATATGCGCAGTCACGTGATACTATCAGCGTGGACTGCTAACGTGACGGCGAGGGGGGACACTTGCCTGTCAATTATCAACTGCAGAACATCGCTATATGCGCAGTCACGTGATACTATCAGCGTGGACTGCTAACGTGACGGCGAGGGAGGACACACTTGCCTGTCAACTATCAACTGCAGAACATCGCTATATTCGCAGTCACGTGATACTATCAGCGTGGACTGCTAACGTGACGACGAGGGAGGACACACTTGCCTGTCAACTATCAACTGCAGAACATCGCTATATGCGCAGTCACGTGATACTATCAGCGTGGACTGCTAACGTGATGGCGAGGGGGGACACACTTGCCTGTCAACTATCAACTGCAGAACATCGCTATATGCGCAGTCACGTGATACTATCAGCGTGGACTGCTAACGTGACGGCGAGGGGGGACACACTTGCCTGTCAACTATCAACTGCAGAACATCGCTATATGCGCAGTCACGTGATACTATCAGCGTGGACTGCTAACGTGACGGCGAGGGAGGACACACTTGCCTGTCAACTATCAACTGCAGAACATCGCTATATGCGCAGTCACGTGATACTATCAGCGTGGACTGCTAACGTGATGGCGAGGGGACACTTGCCTGTCAACTATCAACTGCAGAACATCGCTATATGCGCAGTCACGTGATACTATCAGCGTGGACTGCTAACGTGACGGCGAGGGACACACTTGCCTGTCAACTATCAACTGCAGAACATTGCTATATGCGCAGTCACGTGATACTATCAGCGTGGACTGCTAACGTGACGACGAGGGAGGACACACTTGCCTGTCAACTATCAACTGCAGAACATCGCTATATGCGCAGTCACGTGATACTATCAGCGTGGACTGCTAACGTGACGGCGAGGGGGGACACACTTGCCTGTCAACTATCAACTGCAGAACATCGCTATATGCGCAGTCACGTGATACTATCAGCGTGGACTGCTAACGTGACGGCGAGGGGGGACACACTTGCCTGTCAACTATCAACTGCAGAACATCGCTATATGCGCAGTCACGTGATACTATCAGCGTGGACTGCTAACGTGACGGTGAGGGAGGACACACTTGCCTGTCAACTATCAACTGCAGAACATCGCTATATGCGCAGTCACGTGATACTATCAGCGTGGACTGCTAACGTGACGGTGAGGGAGGACACACTTGCCTGTCAACTATTAACTGCAGAACATCGCTATATGCGCAGTCACGTGATACTATCAGCGTGGACTGCTAACGTGACGGCGAGGGGGACACACTTGCCTGTCAACTATCAACTGCAGAACATCGCTATATGCGCAGTCACGTGATACTATCAGCGTGGACTGCTAACGTGACGGCGAGGGGGGACACACTTGCCTGTCAACTATCAACTGCAGAACATCGCTATATGCGCAGTCACGTGATACTATCAGCGTGGACTGCTAACGTGACGGCGAGGGGGGACACACTTGCCTGTCAACTATCAACTGCAGAACATCGCTATATGCGCAGTCACGTGATACTATCAGCGTGGACTGCTAACGTGACGGCGAGGGAGGACACTTGCCTGTCAACTATCAACTGCAGAACATCGCTATATGCGCAGTCACGTGATACTATCAGCGTGGACTGCTAACGTGACGGCGAGGGAGGACACACTTGCCTGTCAACTATCAACTGCAGAACATCGCTATATGCGCAGTCACGTGATACTATCAGCGTGGACTGCTAACGTGACGGCGAGGGGGACACTTGCCTGTCAACTATCAACAGCAGAACATCGCTATATGCGCAGTCACGTGATACTATCAGCGTGGACTACTAACGTGACGACGAGGGGGGACACACTTGCCTGTCAACTATCAACTGCAGAACATCGCCGTATGCGCAGTCACGTGATACTATCAGCGTGGACTGCTAACGTGACGGCGAGGGGGGACACACTTGCCTGTCAACTATCAACTGCAGAACATCGCTATATGCGCAGTCACGTGATACTATCAGCGTGGACTGCTAACGTGACGGCGAGGGATGACACACTTGCCTGTCAACTATCAACTGCAGAACATCGCTATATGCGCAGTCACGTTATACTATCAGCGTGGACTGCTAACGTGACGGCGAGGGAGGACACACTTGCCTGTCAACTATCAACTGCAGAACATCGCTATATGCGCAGTCACGTGATACTATCAGCGTGGACTGCTAACGTGACGGCGAGGGAGGACACACTTGCCTGTCAACTATCAACTGCAGAACATCGCTATATGCGCAGTCACGTGATACTATCAGCTTGGACTGCTAACGTGACGGCGAGGGAGGACACACTTGCCTGTCAACTATCAACTGCAGAACATCGCTATATGCGCAGTCACGTGATACTATCAGCGTGGACTACTAACGTGACGACGAGGGGGGACACACTTGCCTGTCAACTATCAACTGCAGAACATCGCCGTATGCGCAGTCACGTGATACTATCAGCGTGGACTGCTAACGTGACGGCGAGGGGGGACACACTTGCCTGTCAACTATCAACTGCAGAACATCGCTATATGCGCAGTCACGTGATACTATCAGCGTGGACTGCTAACGTGACGGCGAGGGATGACACACTTGCCTGTCAACTATCATCGCTATATGCGCTATATCGCTATATGCGCAGTCACGTGATACTATCAGCGTGGACTGCTAACGTGACGGCGAGGGGGGACACACTTGCCTGTCAACTATCAACTGCAGAACATCGCTATATGCGCAGTCACGTGATACTATCAGCGTGGACTGCTAACGTGACGGCGAGGGGGGACACACTTGCCTGTCAACTATCAACTGCAGAACATCGCTATATGCGCAGTCACGTGATACTATCAGCGTGGACTGCTAACGTGACGGCGAGGGGGGACACACTTGCCTGTCAACTATCAACTGCAGAACATCGCTATATGCGCAGTCACGTGATACTATCAGCGTGGACTGCTAACGTGACGGCGAGGGAGGACACACTTGCCTGTCAACTATCAACTGCAGAACATCGCTATATGCGCAGTCACGTGATACTATCAGCGTGGACTGCTAACGTGACGGCGAGGGGGGACACTTGCCTGTCAACTATCAACTGCAGAACATCGCTATATGCGCAGTCACGTGATACTATCAGCGTGGACTGCTAACGTGACGGCGAGGGGGACACACTTGCCTGTCAACTATCAACTGCAGAACATCGCTATATGCGCAGTCACGTGATACTATCAGCGTGGACTGCTAACGTGACGGCGAGGGTGGACACACTTGCCTGTCAACTATCAACTGCAGAACATCGCTATATGCGCAGTCACGTGATACTATCAGCGTGGACTGCTAACGTGACGGCGAGGGGGGACACACTTGCCTGTCAACTATCAACTGCAGAACATCGCTATATGCGCAGTCACGTGATACTTTCAGCGTGGACTGCTAACGTGACGGCGAGGGAGACACTTGCCTGTCAACTATCAACTGCAGAACATCGCTATATGCGCAGTCACGTGATACTATCAGCGTGGACTGCTAACGTGACGGCGAGGGAGGACACACTTGCCTGTCAACTATCAACTGCAGAACATCGCTATATGCGCAGTCACGTGATACTATCAGCGTGGACTGCTAACGTGACGGCGAGGGGGGACACACTTGCCTGTCAACTATCAACTGCAGAACATCGCTATATGCGCAGTCACGTGATACTATCAGCGGGGACTGCTTACGTGACGGCGAGGGGGGACACTTGCCTGTCAACTATCAACTGCAGAACATCGCTATATGCGCAGTCACGTACTACTATCAGCGTGGACTGCTAACGTGACGGCGAGGGGGGACACACTTGCCTGTCAACTATCAACTGCAGAACATCGCTATATGCGCAGTCACGTGATACTATCAGCGTGGACTGCTAACGTGACGGCGAGGGAGGACACACTTGCCTGTCAACTATCAACTGCAGAACATCGCTATATGCGCAGTCACTCGATACTATCAGCGTGGACTGCTAACGTGACGGCGAGGGGGGACACACTTGCCTGTCAACTATCAACTGCAGAACATCGCTATATGCGCAGTCACGTGATACTATCAGCGTGGACTGCTAACGTGACGGCGAGGGAGGACACACTTGCCTGTCAACTATCAACTGCAGAACATCGCTATATGCGCAGTCACGTGATACTATCAGCTTGGACTGCTAACGTGACGGCGAGGGGGGACACACTTGCCTGTCAACTATCAACTGCAGAACATCGCTATATGCGCAGTCACGTGATACTATCAGCGTGGACTGCTAACGTGACGGCGAGGGAGGACACACTTGCCTGTCAACTATCAACTGCAGAACATCGCTATATGCGCAGTCACGTGATACTATCAGCGTGGACTGCTAACGTGACGGCGAGGGGGGACACTTGCTTGACAACTATCAACTGCAGAACATCGCTATATGCGCAGTCACGTGATACTATCAGCGTGGACTGCTAACGTGACGGCGAGGGAGGACACACTTGCCTGTCAACTATCAACTGCAGAACATCGCTATATGCGCAGTCACGTGATACTATCAGCTTGGACTGCTAACGTGACGGCGAGGGGGGACACACTTGCCTGTCAACTATCAACTGCAGAACATCGCTATATGCGCAGTCACGTGATACTATCAGCGTGGACTGCTAACGTGACGGCGAGGGGGGACACACTTGCCTGTCAACTATCAACTGCAGAACATCGCTATATGCGCAGTCACGTGATACTATCAGCGTGGACTGCTAACGTGACGGCGAGGGGGGACACTTGCCTGTCAACTATCAACTGCAGAACATCGCTATATGCGCAGTCACGTGATACTATCAGCGTGGACTGCTAACGTGACGGCGAGGGGGGACACACTTGCCTGTCAACTATCAACTGCAGAACATCGCTATATGCGCAGTCACGTGATACTATCAGCGTGGACTGCTAACGTGACGACGAGGGAGGACACTTGCCTGTCAACTATCAACTGCAGAACATCGCTATATGCGCAGTCACGTGATACTATCAGCGTGGACTGCTAACGTGACGGCGAGGGAGGACACTTGCCTGTCAACTATCAACTGCAGAACATCGCTATATGCGCAGTCACGTGATACTATCAGCGTGGACTGCTAACGTGACGGCGAGGGAGGACACTTGCCTGTCAACTATCAACTGCAGAACATCGCTATATGCGCAGTCACGTGATACTATCAGCGTGGACTGCTAACGTGACGGCGAGGGGACACTTGCCTGTCAACTATCAACTGCAGAACATCGCTATATGCGCAGTCACGTGATACTATCAGCGTGGACTGCTAACGTGACGGCGAGGGAGGACACTTGCCTGTCAACTATCAACTGCAGAACATCGCTATATGCGCAGTCACGTGATACTATCAGCGTGGACTGCTAACGTGACGGCGAGGGAGGACACACTTGCCTGTCAACTATCAACTGCAGAATATCGCTATATGCGCAGTCACGTGATACTATCAGCGTGGACTGCTAACGTGACGGCGAGGGAGGACACACTTGCCTGTCAACTATCAACTGCAGAACATCGCTATATGCGCAGTCACGTGATACTATCAGCGTGGACTGCTAACGTGACGGTGAGGGAGGACACACTTGCCTGTCAACTATCAACTGCAGAACATCGCTATATGCGCAGTCACGTGATACTATCAGCGTGGACTGCTAACGTGACGGCGAGGGGGGAAACTTGCCTGTCAACTATCAACTGCAGAACATCGCTATATGCGCAGTCACGTGATACTATCAGCGTGGACTGCTAACGTGACGGCGAGCGAGGACACACTTGCCTGTCAACTATCAACTGCAGAACATCCCTATATGCGCAGTCACGTGATACTATCAGCGTGGACTGCTAACGTGACGGCGAGGGAGGACACACTTGCCTGTCAACTATCAACTGCAGAACATCGCTATATGCGCAGTCACGTGATACTATCAGCGTGGACTGCTAACGTGACGGCGAGGGGGACACTTGCCTGTCAACTATCAACTGCAGACATCGCTATATGCGCAGTCACGTGATACTATCTGCGTGGACTGCTAACGTGACGACGAGGGAGGACACACTTGCCTGTCAACTATCAACTGCAGAACATCGCTATATGCGCAGTCACGTGATACTATCAGCGTGGACTGCTAACGTGACGGCGAGGGGGGACACACTTGCCTGTCAACTATGAACTGCAGAACATCGCTATATGCGCAGTCACGTGATACTATCAGCGAGGACTGCTAACGTGACGGCGAGGGGGGACACTTGCCTGTCAACTATCAACTGCAGACATCGCTATATGCGCAGTCACGTGATACTATCAGCGTGGACTGCTAACGTGACGGCGAGGGAGGACACACTTGCCTGTCAACTATCAACTGCAGAACATCGCTATATGCGCAGTCACGTGATACTATCAGCGTGGACTGCTAACGTGACGGCGAGGGGGGACACACTTGCCTGTCAACTATCAACTGCAGAACATCGCTATATGCGCAGTCACGTGATACTATCAGCGTGGACTGCTAACGTGACGGCGAGGGGGACACTTGCCTGTCAACTATCAACTGCAGACATCGCTATATGCGCAGTCACGTGATACAATCAGCGTGGACTGCTAACGTGACGGCGAGGGGGGACACTTGCCTGTCAACTATCAACTGCAGAACATCGCTATATGCGCAGTCACGTGATACTATCAGCGTGGACTGCTAACGTGACGGCGAGGGGGACACTTGCCTGTCAACTATCAACTGCAGAACATCGCTATATGCGCAGTCACGTGATACTATCAGCGTGGACTGCTAACGTGACGGCGAGGGGGACACTTGCCTGTCAACTATCAACTGCAGACATCGCTATATGCGCAGTCACGTGATACTATCAGCGTGGACTGCTAACGTGACGGCGAGGGGGGACACTTGTCAACTGCAGAACATCGCTATATGCGCAGTCACGTGATACTATCAGCGTGGACTGCTAACGTGACGGCGAGGGGGACACTTGCCTGTCAACTATCAACTGCAGAACATCGCTATATGCGCAGTCACGTGATACTATCAGCGTGGACTGCTAACGTGACGACGAGGGAGGACACACTTGCCTGTCAACTATCAACTGCAGAACATCGCTATATGCGCAGTCACGTGATACTATCAGCGTGGACTGCTAACGTGACGGCGAGGGGGGACACACTTGCCTGTCAACTATCAACTGCAGAACATCGCTATATGCGCAGTCACGTGATACTATCAGCGTGGACTGCTAACGTGACGGCGAGGGGGACACACTTGCCTGTCAACTATCAACTGCAGAACATCGCTATATGCGCAGTCACGTGATACTATCAGCGTGGACTGCTAACGTGACGGCGAGGGAGGACACACTTGCCTGTCAACTATCAACTGCAGAACATCGCTATATGCGCAGTCACGTGATACTATCAGCGTGGACTGCTAACGTGACGACGAGGGAGGACACACTTGCCTGTCAACTATCAACTGCAGAACATCGCTATATGCGCAGTCACGTGATACTATCAGCGTGGACTGCTAACGTGACGGCGAGGGGGGACACACTTGCCTGTCAACTATCAACTGCAGACATCGCTATATGCGCAGTCACGTGATACTATCAGCGTGGACTGCTAACGTGACGGCGAGGGGGGACACACTTGCCTGTCAACTATCAACTGCAGAACATCGCTATATGCGCAGTCACGTGATACTATCAGCGTGGACTGCTAACGTGACGGCGAGGGGGACACACTTGCCTGTCAACTATCAACTGCAGAACATCGCTATATGCGCAGTCACGTGATACTATCAGCGTGGACTGCTAACGTGACGGCGAGGGAGGACACACTTGCCTGTCAACTATCAACTGCAGAACATCGCTATATGCGCAGTCACGTGATACTATCAGCGTGGACTGCTAACGTGACGACGAGGGAGGACACACTTGCCTGTCAACTATCAACTGCAGAACATCGCTATATGCGCAGTCACGTGATACTATCAGCGTGGACTGCTAACGTGACGGCGAGGGGGGACACACTTGCCTGTCAACTATCAACTGCAGACATCGCTATATGCGCAGTCACGTGATACTATCAGCGTGGACTGCTAACGTGACGGCGAGGGAGGACACACTTGCCTGTCAACTATCAACTGCAGAACATCGCTATATGCGCAGTCACGTGATACTATCAGCGTGGACTGCTAACGTGACGGCGAGGGGGGACACTTGCCTGTCAACTATCAACTGCAGACATCGCTATATGCGCAGTCACGTGATACTATCAGCGTGGACTGCTAACGTGACGGCGAGGGAGGACACACTTGCCTGTCAACTATCAACTGCAGAACATCGCTATATGCGCAGTCACGTGATACTATCAGCGTGGACTGCTAACGTGACGGCGAGGGACACACTTGCCTGTCAACTATCAACTGCAGAACATCGCTATATGCGCAGTCACGTGATACTATCAGCGTGGACTGCTAACGTGACGGCGAGGGAGGACACACTTGCCTGTCAACTATCAACTGCAGAACATCGCTATATGCGCAGTCACGTGATACTATCAGCGTGGACTGCTAACGTGACGGCGAGGGGGGACACTTGCCTGTTAACTATCAACTGCAGAACATCGCTATATGCGCAGTCACGTGATACTATCAGCGTGGACTGCTAACGTGACGGCGAGGGGGACACTTGCCTGTCAACTATCAACTGCAGAACATCGCTATATGCGCAGTCACGTGATACTATCAGCGTGGACTGCTAACGTGACGGCGAGGGGGACACTTGCCTGTCAACTATCAACTGCAGAACATCGCTATATGCGCAGTCACGTGATACTATCAGCGTGGACTGCTAACGTGACGGCGAGGGAGGACACACTTGCCTGTCAACTATCAACTGCAGAACATCGCTATATGCGCAGTCACGTGATACTATCAGCGTGGACTGCTAACGTGACGGCGAGGGGGGACACTTGCCTGTTAACTATCAACTGCAGAACATCGCTATATGCGCAGTCACGTGATACTATCAGCGTGGACTGCTAACGTGACGGCGAGGGGGACACTTGCCTGTCAACTATCAACTGCAGAACATCGCTATATGCGCAGTCACGTGATACTATCAGCGTGGACTGCTAACGTGACGGCGAGGGGGACACTTGCCTGTCAACTATCAACTGCAGAACATCGCTATATGCGCAGTCACGTGATACTATCAGCGTGGACTGCTAACGTGACGGCGAGGGGGACACACTTGCCTGTCAACTATCAACTGCAGAACATCGCTATATGCGCAGTCACGTGATACTATCAGCGTGGACTGCTAACGTGACGGCGAGGGAGGACACACTTGCCTGTCAACTATCAACTGCAGAACATCGCTATATGCGCAGTCACGTGATACTATCAGCGTGGACTGCTAACGTGACGGCGAGGGGGGACACACTTGCCTGTCAACTATCAACTGCAGAACATCGCTATATGCGCAGTCACGTGATACTATCAGCGTGGACTGCTAACGTGACGGCGAGGGGGGACACACTTGCCTGTCAACTATCAACTGCAGACATCGCTATATGCGCAGTCACGTGATACTATCAGCGTGGACTGCTAACGTGACGGCGAGGGAGGACACACTTGCCTGTCAACTATCAACTGCAGAACATCGCTATATGCGCAGTCACGTGATACTATCAGCGTGGACTGCTAACGTGACGGCGAGGGGGGACACACTTGCCTGTCAACTATCAACTGCAGAACATCGCTATATGCGCAGTCACGTGATACTATCAGCGTGGACTGCTAACGTGACGGCGAGGGGGGACACACTTGCCTGTCAACTATCAACTGCAGACATCGCTATATGCGCAGTCACGTGATACTATCAGCGTGGACTGCTTTCGTGACGACGAGGGAGGACACACTTGCCTGTCAACTATCAACTGCAGAACATCGCTATATGCGCAGTCACGTGATACTATCAGCGTGGACTGCTAACGTGACGGCGAGGGGGGACACACTTGCCTGTCAACTATCAACTGCAGACATCGCTATATGCGCAGTCACGTGATACTATCAGCGTGGACTGCTAACGTGACGGCGAGGGAGGACACACTTGCCTGTCAACTATCAACTGCAGAACATCGCTATATGCGCAGTCACGTGATACTATCAGCGTGGACTGCTAACGTGACGGCGAGGGGGGACACACTTGCCTGTCAACTATCAACTGCAGAACATCGCTATATGCGCAGTCACGTGATACTATCAGCGTGGACTGCTAACGTGACGGCGAGGGGGGACACACTTGCCTGTCAACTATCAACTGCAGACATCGCTATATGCGCAGTCACGTGATACTATCAGCGTGGACTGCTAACGTGACGGCGAGGGGGGACACACTTGCCTGTCAACTATCAACTGCAGAACATCGCTATATGCGCAGTCACGTGATACTATCAGCGTGGACTGCTAACGTGACGACGAGGGAGGACACACTTGCCTGTCAACTATCAACTGCAGAACATCGCTATATGCGCAGTCACGTGATACTATCAGCGTGGACTGCTAACGTGACGGCGAGGGGGGACACACTTGCCTGTCAACTATCAACTGCAGACATCGCTATATGCGCAGTCACGTGATACTATCAGCGTGGACTGCTAACGTGACGGCGAGGGGGGACACACTTGCCTGTCAACTATCAACTGCAGAACATCGCTATATGCGCAGTCACGTGATACTATCAGCGTGGACTGCTAACGTGACGGCGAGGGGGGACACACTTGCCTGTCAACTATCAACAACAGAACATCGCTATATGCGCAGTCACGTGATACTATCAGCGTGGACTGCTAACGTGACGGCGAGGGGGGACACACTTGCCTGTCAACTATCAACTGCAGAACATCGCTATATGCGCAGTCACGTGATACTATCAGCGTGGACTGCTAACGTGACGGCGAGGGAGGACACTTGCCTGTCAACTTTCAACTGCAGAACTTCGCTATATGCGCAGTCACGTGATACTATCAGCGTGGACTGCTAACGTGACGGCGAGGGAGGTCACACTTGCCTGTCAACTATCAACTGCAGAACATCGCTATATGCGCAGTCACGTGATACTATCAGCGTGGACTGCTAACGTGACGGCGAGGGGGGACACACTTGCCTGTCAACTATCAACTGCAGAACATCGCTATATGCGCAGTCACGTGATACTATCAGCGTGGACTGCTAACGTGACGGCGAGGGGGACACTTGCCTGTCAACTATCAACTGCAGAACATCGCTATATGCGCAGTCACGTGATACTATCAGCGTGGACTGCTAACGTGACGGCGAGGGGGGACACACTTGCCTGTCAACTATCAACAACAGAACATCGCTATATGCGCAGTCACGTGATACTATCAGCGTGGACTGCTAACGTGACGGCGAGGGGGGACACTTGCCTGTCAACTATCAACTGCAGAACATCGCTATATGCGCAGTCACGTGATACTATCAGCGTGGACTGCTAACGTGACGGCGAGGGAGGACACACTTGCCTGTCAACTATCAACTGCAGAACATCCCTATATGCGCAGTCACGTGATACTATCAGCGTGGACTGCTTACGTGACGGCGAGGGAGGACACACTTGCCTGTCAACTATCAACTGCAGAACATCGCTATATGCGCAGTCACGTGATACTATCAGCGTGGACTGCTAACGTGACGGCGAGGGAGGACACACTTGCCTGTCAACTATCAACTGCAGAACATCGCTATATGCGCAGTCACGTGATACTATCAGCGTGGACTGCTAACGTGACGGCGAGGGAGGACACACTTGCCTGTCAACTATCAACTGCAGAACATCGCTATATGCGCAGTCACGTAATACTATCAGCGTGGACTGCTAACGTGACGGCGAGGGAGGACACACTTGCCTGTCAACTATCAACTGCAGAACATCGCTATATGCGCAGTCACGTGATACTATCAGCGTGGACTGCTAACGTGACGGCGAGGGGGACACACTTGCCTGTCAACTATCAACTGCAGAACATCGCTATATGCGCAGTCACGTGATACTATCAGCGTGGACTGCTAACGTGACGGCGAGGGGGACACACTTGCCTGTCAACTATCAACTGCAGAACATCGCTATATGCGCAGTCACGTGATACTATCAGCGTGGACTGCTAACGTGACGGCGAGGGGGACACTTGCCTGTCAACTATCAACTGCAGAACATCGCTATATGCGCAGTCACGTGATACTATCAGCGTGGACTGCTAACGTGACGGCGAGGGGGGACACACTTGCCTGTCAACTATCAACAACAGAACATCGCTATATGCGCAGTCACGTGATACTATCAGCGTGGACTGCTAACGTGACGGCGAGGGGGGACACTTGCCTGTCAACTATCAACTGCAGAACATCGCTATATGCGCAGTCACGTGATACTATCAGCGTGGACTACTTACGTGACGGCGAGGGAGGACACACTTGCCTGTCAACTATCAACTGCAGAACATCGCTATATGCGCAGTCACGTGATACTATCAGCGTGGACTGCTAACGTGACGGCGAGGGAGGACACACTTGCCTGTCAACTATCAACTGCAGAACATCGCTATATGCGCAGTCACGTGATACTATCAGCGTGGACTGCTAACGTGACGGCGAGGGAGGACACACTTGCCTGTCAACTATCAACTGCAGAACATCGCTATATGCGCAGTCACGTGATACTATCAGCGTGGACTGCTAACGTGACGGCGAGGGAGGACACACTTGCCTGTCAACTATCAACTGCAGAACATCCCTATATGCGCAGTCACGTGATACTATCAGCGTGGACTGCTTACGTGACGGCGAGGGAGGACACACTTGCCTGTCAACTATCAACTGCAGAACATCGCTATATGCGCAGTCACGTGATACTATCAGCGTGGACTGCTAACGTGACGGCGAGGGAGGACACACTTGCCTGTCAACTATCAACTGCAGAACATCGCTATATGCGCAGTCACGTGATACTATCAGCGTGGACTGCTAACGTGACGGCGAGGGAGGACACACTTGCCTGTCAACTATCAACTGCAGAACATCGCTATATGCGCAGTCACGTGATACTATCAGCGTGGACTGCTAACGTGACGGCGAGGGAGGACACACTTGCCTGTCAACTATCAACTGCAGAACATCCCTATATGCGCAGTCACGTGATACTATCAGCGTGGACTGCTTACGTGACGGCGAGGGAGGACACACTTGCCTGTCAACTATCAACTGCAGAACATCGCTATATGCGCAGTCACGTGATACTATCAGCGTGGACTGCTAACGTGACGGCGAGGGAGGACACACTTGCCTGTCAACTATCAACTGCAGAACATCCCTATATGCGCAGTCACGTGATACTATCAGCGTGGACTGCTTACGTGACGGCGAGGGAGGACACACTTGCCTGTCAACTATCAACTGCAGAACATCGCTATATGCGCAGTCACGTGATACTATCAGCGTGGACTGCTAACGTGACGGCGAGGGAGGACACACTTGCCTGTCAACTATCAACTGCAGAACATCGCTATATGCGCAGTCACGTGATACTATCAGCGTGGACTGCTAACGTGACGGCGAGGGAGGACACACTTGCCTGTCAACTATCAACTGCAGAACATCGCTATATGCGCAGTCACGTGATACTATCAGCGTGGACTGCTAACGTGACGGCGAGGGAGGACACACTTGCCTGTCAACTATCAACTGCAGAACATCGCTATATGCGCAGTCACGTGATACTATCAGCGTGGACTGCTAACGTGACGGCGAGGGAGGACACACTTGCCTGTCAACTATCAACTGCAGAACATCCCTATATGCGCAGTCACGTGATACTATCAGCGTGGACTGCTTACGTGACGGCGAGGGAGGACACACTTGCCTGTCAACTATCAACTGCAGAACATCGCTATATGCGCAGTCACGTGATACTATCAGCGTGGACTGCTAACGTGACGGCGAGGGAGGACACACTTGCCTGTCAACTATCAACTGCAGAACATCGCTATATGCGCAGTCACGTGATACTATCAGCGTGGACTGCTAACGTGACGGCGAGGGAGGACACACTTGCCTGTCAACTATCAACTGCAGAACATCGCTATATGCGCAGTCACGTAATACTATCAGCGTGGACTGCTAACGTGACGGCGAGGGAGGACACACTTGCCTGTCAACTATCAACTGCAGAACATCGCTATATGCGCAGTCACGTGATACTATCAGCGTGGACTGCTAACGTGACGGCGAGGGGGACACACTTGCCTGTCAACTATCAACTGCAGAACATCGCTATATGCGCAGTCACGTGATACTATCAGCGTGGACTGCTAACGTGACGGCGAGGGGGACACACTTGCCTGTCAACTATCAACTGCAGAACATCGCTATATGCGCAGTCACGTGATACTATCAGCGTGGACTGCTAACGTGACGGCGAGGGGGGACACACTTGCCTGTCAACTATCAACTGCAGAACATCGCTATATGCGCAGTCACGTGATACTATCAGCGTGGACTGCTAACGTGACGACGAGGGAGGACACTTGCCTGTCAACTATCAACTGCAGAACATCGCTATATGCGCAGTCACGTGATACTATCAGCGTGGACTGCTAACGTGACGGCGAGGGAGGACACACTTGCCTGTCAACTATCAACTGCAGAACATCGCTATATGCGCAGTCACGTGATACTATCAGCGTGGACTGCTAACGTGACGACGAGGGAGGACACTTGCCTGTCAACTATCAACTGCAGAACATCGCTATATGCGCAGTCACGTGATACTATCAGCGTGGACTGCTAACGTGACGGCGAGGGGGGACACACTTGCCTGTCAACTATCAACTGCAGAACATCGCTATATGCGCAGTCACGTGATACTATCAGCGTGGACTGCAAACGTGACGGCGAGGCAGGACACTTGCCTGTCAACTATCAACTGCAGAACATCGCTATATGCGCAGTCACGTGATACTATCAGCGTGGACTGCTAACGTGACGGCGAGGGAGGACACACTTGCCTGTCAACTATCAACTGCAGAACATCGCTATATGCGCAGTCACGTGATACTATCAGCGTGGACTGCTAACGTGACGGCGAGGGAGGACACACTTGCCTGTCAACTATCAACTGCAGAACATCGCTATATGCGCAGTCACGTGATACTATCAGAGTGGACTGCTAACGTGACGGCGAGGGGGGACACACTTGCTTGTCAACTATCAACTGCAGAACATCGCTATATGCGCAGTCACGTGATACTATCAGCGTGGACTGCTAACGTGACGGCGAGGGGGGACACACTTGCCTGTCAACTATCAACTGCAGAACATCGCTATATGCGCAGTCACG
Organism: Isoperla grammatica; assembly: GCA_945910005.1. Lineage (NCBI taxonomy): Eukaryota > Metazoa > Arthropoda > Insecta > Plecoptera > Perlodidae > Isoperla > Isoperla grammatica. Next base: position 38,951,490 of record OX246745.1, read on the forward strand.
TGATACTATCAGCGTGGACTGCTGACGTGACGGCGAGGGAGGACACTTGCCTGTCAACTATCAACTGCAGAACATCGCTATATGCGCAGTCACGTGATACTATCAGCGTGGACTGCTAACGTGACGGCGAGGGAGGACACACTTGCCTGTCAACTATCAACTGCAGAACATCGCTATATGCGCAGTCACGTGATACTATCAGCGTGGACTGCTAACGTGACGGCGAGGGGGGACACACTTGCCTGTCAACTATCAACTGCAGAACATCGCTATATGCGCAGTCACGTGATACTATCAGCGTGGACTGCTAACGTGACGGTGAGGGGGGACACACTTGCCTGTCAACTATCAACTGCAGAACATCGCTATATGCGCAGTCACGTGATACTATCAGCGTGGACTGCTAACGTGACGGCGAGGGAGGACACACTTGCCTGTCAACTATCAACTGCAGAACATCGCTATATGCGCAGTCACGTGATACTATCAGCGTGGACTGCTAACGTGACGGCGAGGGGGGACACACTTGCCTTCAACTATCAACTGCAGAACATCGCTATATGCGTGATACTATCAGCGTGGACTGCTAACGTGACGGCGAGGGAGGACACATTTGCCTGTCAACTATCAACTGCAGAACATCGCTTTATGCGCAGTCACGTGATACTATCAGCGTGGACTGCTAACGTGACGGCGAGGGGGGACACACTTGCCTGTCAACTATCAACTGCAGAACATCGCTATATGCGCAGTCACGTGATACTATCAGCGTGGACTGCTTACGTGACGGCGAGGGGGGACACACTTGCCTGTCAACTATCAACTGCAGAACATCGCTATATGCGCAGTCACGTGATACTATCAGCGTGGACTGCTAACGTGACGGCGAGGGAGGACACACTTGCCTGTCAACTATCAACTGCAGAACATCGCTATATGCGCAGTCACGTGATACTATCAGCGTGGACTGCTAACGTGACGGCGAGGGGGGACACACTTGCCTGTCAACTATCAACTGCAGAACATCGCTATATGCGCAGTCACGTGATACTATCAGCGTGGACTGCTAACGTGACGACGAGGGAGGACACACTTGCCTGTCAACTATCAACTGCAGAACATCGCTATATGCGCAGTCACGTGATACTATCAGCGTGGACTGCTAACGTGACGGCGAGGGGGGACACACTTGCCTGTCAACTATCAACTGCAGAACATCGCTATATGCGCAGTCACGTGATACTATCAGCGTGGACTGCTAACGTGACGGCGAGGGGGGACACACTTGCCTGTCAACTATCAACTGCAGAACATCGCTATATGCGCAGTCACGTGATACTATCAGCGTGGACTGCTAACGTGACGGCGAGGGGGGACACACTTGCCTGTCAACTATCAACTGCAGAACATCGCTATATGCGCAGTCACGTGATACTATCAGCGTGGACTGCTAACGTGACGGCGAGGGGGGACACACTTGCCTGTCAACTATCAACTGCAGAACATCGCTATATGCGCAGTCACGTGATACTATCAGCGTGGACTGCTAACGTGACGGCGAGGGACACACTTGCCTGTCAACTATCAACTGCAGAACATCGCTTTACGCGCAGTCACGTGATACTATCAGCGTGGACTGCTAACGTGACGGCGAGGGGGGACACACTTGCCTGTCAACTATCAACTGCAGAACATCGCTATATGCGCAGTCACGTGATACTATCAGCGTGGACTGCTAACGTGACGGCGAGGGGGGACACACTTGCCTGTCAACTATCAACTGCAGAACATCGCTATATGCGCAGTCACGTGATACTATCAGCGTGGACTGCTAACGTGACGGCGAGGGGGGACACACTTGCCTGTCAACTATCAACTGCAGAACATCGCTATATGCGCAGTCACGTGATACTATCAGCATGGACTGCTAACGTGACGGCGAGGGGGGACACACTTGCCTGTCAACTATCAACTGCAGAACATCGCTATATGCGCAGTCACGTGATACTATCAGCGTGGACTGCTAACGTGACGGCGAGGGGGGACACACTTGCCTGTCAACTATCAACTGCAGAACATCGCTATATGCGCAGTCACGTGATACTATCAGCATGGACTGCTAACGTGACGGCGAGGGGGGACACACTTGCCTGTCAACTATCAACTGCAGAACATCGCTATATGCGCAGTCACGTGATACTATCAGCGTGGACTGCTAACGTGACGGCGAGGGGGGGACACACTTGCCTGCCAACTATCAACTGCAGACATCGCTATATGCGCAGTCACGTGATACTATCAGCGTGGACTGCTAACGTGACGGCGAGGGAGGACACTTGCCTGTCAACTATCAACTGCAGAACATCGCTATATGCGCAGTCACGTGATACTATCAGCGTGGACTGCTAACGTGACGGCGAGGGGGGACACACTTGCCTGTCAACTATCAACTGCAGAACATCGCTATATGCGCAGTCACGTGATACTATCAGCGTGGACTGCTAACGTGACGGCGAGGGAGGACACTTGCCTGTCAACTATCAACTGCAGAACATCGCTATATGCGCAGTCACGTGATACTATCAGCGTGGACTGCTAACGTGACGGCGAGGGGGGACACTTGCCTGTCAACTATCAACTGCAGAACATCGCTATATGCGCAGTCACGTGATACTATCAGCGTGGACTGCTAACGTGACGACGAGGGAGGACACACTTGCCTGTCAACTATCAACTGCAGAACATCGCTATATGCGCAGTCACGTGATACTATCAGCGTGGACTGCTAACGTGACGGCGAGGGGGGACACACTTGCCTGTCAACTATCAACTGCAGAACATCGCTATATGCGCAGTCACGTGATACTATCAGCGTGGACTGCTAACGTGACGGCGAGGGGGGACACACTTGCCTGTCAACTATCAACTGCAGAACATCGCTATATGCGCAGTCACGTGATACTTTCAGCGTGGACTGCTAACGTGACGGTGAGGGAGGACACACTTGCCTGTCAACTATCAACTGCAGAACATCGCTATACGCGCAGTCACGTGATACTATCAGCGTGGACTGCTAACGTGACGGCGAGGGAGGACACACTTGCCTGTCAACTATCAACTGCAGAACATCGCTATATGCGCAGTCACGTGATACTATCAGCGTGGACTGCTAACGTGACGGCGAGGGGGGACACTTGCCTGTCAACTATCAACTGCAGAACATCGCTATATGCGCAGTCACGTGATACTATCAGCGTGGACTGCTAACGTGACGGCGAGGGAGGACACACTTGCCTGTCAACTATCAACTGCAGAACATCGCTATATGCGCAGTCACGTGATACTATCAGCGTGGACTGCTAACGTGACGGCGAGGGGGACACACTTGCCTGTCAACTATCAACTGCAGAACATCGCTATATGCGCAGTCACGTGATACTATCAGCGTGGACTGCTAACGTGACGGCGAGGGGGGACACACTTGCCTGTCAACTATCAACTGCAACACATCGCTATATGCGCAGTCACGTGATACTATCAGCGTGGACTGCTAACGTGATGGCGAGGGGACAAATGCCTGTCAACTATCAACTGCAGAACATCGCTTTATGCGCAGTCACGTGATACTATCAGCGTGGACTGCTAACGTGACGGCGAGGGGGGACACTTGCCTGTCAACTATCAACTGCAGAACATCGCTATATGCGCAGTCACGTGATACTATCAGCGTGGACTGCTAACGTGACGGCGAGGGAGGACACACTTGCCTGTCAACTATCAACTGCAGAACATCGCTATATGCGCAGTCACGTGATACTATAAGCGTGGACTGCTAACGTGACGGCGAGGGACACACTTGCCTGTCAACTATCAACTGCAGAACATCGCTATATGCGCAGTCACGTGATACTATCAGCGTGGACTGCTGACGTGACGGCGAGGGACACACTTGCCTGTCAACTATCAACTACAGAACATCGCTATATGCGCAGTCACGTGATACTATCAGCGTGGACTGCTAACGTGACGGCGAGGGAGGACACACTTGCCTGTCAACTATCAACTGCAGAACATCGCTATATGCGCAGTCACGTGATACTATCAGCGTGGACTGCTAACGTGATGGCGAGGGGACACTTGCCTGTCAACTATCAACTGCAGAACATCGCTATATGCGCAGTCACGTGATACTATCAGCGTGGACTGCTAACGTGACGGCGAGGGAGGACACACTTGCCTGTCAACTATCAACTGCAGAACATCGCTATATGCGCAGTCACGTGATACTATCAGCGTGGACTGCTAACGTGACGGCGAGGGGGGACACACTTGCCTGTCAACTATCAACTGCAGAACATCGCTATATGCGCAGTCACGTGATACTATCAGCGTGGACTGCTAACGTGACGGCGAGGGGACACTTGCCTGTCAACTATCAACTGCAGAACATCGCTATATGCGCAGTCACGTGATACTATCAGCGTGGACTGCTAACGTGACGGCGAGGGAGGACACACTTGCCTGTCAACTATCAACTGCAGAACATCGCTATATGCGCAGTCACGTGATACTATCAGCGTGGACTGCTAACGTGACGGCGAGGGGGGACACTTGCCTGTCAACTATCAACTGCAGAACATCGCTATATGCGCAGTCACGTGATACTATCAGCGTGGACTGCTAACGTGACGGCGAGGGGGGACACACTTGCCTGTCAACTATCAACTGCAGAACATCGCTATATGCGCAGTCACGTGATACTATCAGCGTGGACTGCTAACGTGACGGCGAGGGGGGACACACTTGCCTGTCAACTATCAACTGCAGAACATCGCTATATGCGCAGTCACGTGATACTATCAGCGTGGACTGCTAACGTGACGGCGAGGGGGGACACACTTGCCTGTCAACTATCAACTGCAGAGCATCGCTATATGCGCAGTCACGTGATACTATCAGCGTGGACTGCTAACGTGACGGCGAGGGAGGACACACTTGCCTGTCAACTATCAACTGCAGAACATCGCTATATGCGCAGTCACGTGATACTATCAGCGTGGACTGCTAACGTGACGACGAGGGAGGACACACTTGCCTATCAACTATCAACTGCAGAACATCGCTATATGCGCAGTCACGTGATACTATCAGCGTGGACTGCTAACGTGACGGTGAGGGGACACTTGCCTGTCAACTATCAACTGCAGAACATCGCTATATGCGCAGTCACGTGATACTATCAGCGTGGACTGCTAACGTGACGGCGAGGGGGGACACACTTGCCTGTCAACTATCAACTGCAGAACATCGCTATATGCGCAGTCACGTGATACTATCAGCGTGGACTGCTAACGTGACGGCGAGGGGGGACACACTTGCCTGTCAACTATCAACTGCAGAACATCGCTATATGCGCAGTCACGTGATACTATCAGCGTGGACTGCTAACGTGACGGCGAGGGGGGACACACTTGCCTGTCAACTATCAACTGCAGAACATCGCTATATGCGCAGTCACGTGATACTATCAGCGTGGACTGCTAACGTGACGGCGAGGGAGGACACACTTGCCTGCCAACTATCAACTGCAGAACATCGCTATATGCGCAGTCACGTGATACTATCAGCGTGGACTGCTAACGTGACGGCGAGGGGGGACACACTTGCCTGTCAACTATCAACTGCAGAACATCGCTATATGCGCAGTCACGTAATACTATCAGCGTGGACTGCTAACGTGACGGCGAGGGGGGACACACTTGCCTGTCAACTATCAACTGCAGAACATCGCTATATGCGCAGTCACGTGATACTATCAGCGTGGACTGCTAACGTGACGGCGAGGGAGGACACACTTGCCTGTCAACTATCAACTGCAGAACATCGCTATATGCGCAGTCACGTGATACTATCAGCGTGGACTGCTAACGTGACGGCGAGGGGGGACACACTTGCCTGTCAACTATCAACTGCAGAACATCGCTATATGCGCAGTCACGTGATACTATCAGCGTGGACTGCTAACGTGACGGCGAGGGAGGACACACTTGCCTGTCAACTATCAACTGCAGAACATCGCTATATGCGCAGTCACGTGATACTATCAGCGTGGACTGCTAACGTGACGGCGAGGGACACACTTGCCTGTCAACTATCAACTGCAGAACATCGCTATATGCGCAGTCACGTGATACTATCAGCGTGAACTGCTAACGTGACGGCGAGGGACACACTTGCCTGTCAACTATCAACTGCAGAACATCGCTATATGCGCAGTCACGTGATACTATCAGCGTGGACTGCTAACGTGACGGCGAGGGGGGACACACTTGCCTGTCAACTATCAACTGCAGAACATCGCTATATGCGCAGTCACGTGATACTATCAGCGTGGACTGCTAACGTGACGGCGAGGGGGGACACACTTGCCTGTCAACTATCAACTGCAGAACATCGCTATATGCGCAGTCACGTGATACTATCAGCGTGGACTGCTAACGTGACGGCGAGGGGGGACACTTGCCTGTCAACTATCAACTGCAGAACATCGCTATATGCGCAGTCACGTGATACTATCAGCGTGGACTGCTAACGTGACGACGAGGGAGGACACACTTGCCTGTCAACTATCAACTGCAGAACATCGCTATATGCGCAGTCACGTGATACTATCAGCGTGGACTGCTAACGTGACGGCGAGGGGACACTTGCCTGTCAACTATCAACTGCAGAACATCGCTATATGCGCAGTCACGTGATACTATCAGCGTGGACTGCTAACGTGACGGCGAGGGGACACTTGCCTGTCAACTATCAACTGCAGAACATCGCTATATGCGCAGTCACGTGATACTATCAGCGTGGACTGCTAACGTGACGGCGAGGGAGGACACACTTGCCTGTCAACTATCAACTGCAGAACATCGCTATATGCGCAGTCACGTGATACTATCAGCGTGGACTGCTAACGTGACGGCGAGGGAGGACACACTTGCCTGTCAACTATCAACTGCAGAACATCGCTATATGCGCAGTCACGTGATACTATCAGCGTGGACTGCTAACGTGACGGCGAGGGAGGACTTTTGCCTGTCAACTATCAACTGCAGAACATCGCTATATGCGCAGTCACGTGATACTATCAGCGTGGACTGCTAACGTGACGGCGAGGGGGGACACACTTGCCTGTCAACTATCAACTGCAGAACATCGCTATATGCGCAGTCACGTGATACTATCAGCGTGGACTGCTAACGTGACGGCGAGGGGGGACACACTTGCCTGTCAACTATCAACTGCAGAACATCGCTATATGCGCAGTCACGTGATACTATCAGCGTGGACTGCTAACGTGACGGCGAGGGGGGACACACTTGCCTGTCAACTATCAACTGCAGAACATCGCAAACAGATACGTGAGTACCCATACATTTCTTGTCTCCCCTCCCTATGGGTACGGCCCCTTGTTCCCTATCCCTATAATAGTGGATTCGGCCCCAACGTAATTATTACTTGTTTTGTTTTTGGTTATTGTTAAGTCATTATTTTGTATGCACTGTGCACCCCCCCCCCCCCCTTTTTCCAAGATATAGAAAGTTCGGTTAACCCGAACCGGCGAAAATATCAAGTGGGCATAGGACGCACCCACCTACTGTACACCTACCTTTACACAGTTAAAACGTTAGCCCTACATTGATTTTTAATACTATTCCAGTTAACAATAGTGTTTAAGAGACCTTTTTCAGAATTGATCTAGGACTCTTAGATAGAGCTAATCACGGCCGTCTAGATCTATCAAGGATCTTCCTCCACCTTCGTCAGGTGATCAAGGCCACGTCAGGCCGAAACTGTCTCGACGTTTTGTTTATATCTTTTTTGTGTTTCTATTGACTCCGAAGGCCGCAACTACTACAAGGTAAGCTGTTGGTTCCTTCCTATCCTTCCCCCCAAGCTCAAACCTAGCTGTTATGCAAACTTACACATTCACATATCAAGGACCCTTAGATATGTAGCTAGAGAAAAACACAGCTTTCTAGATCAATCTGAAAATCATCTATTAGATGAGCATAGCGTAGCGGTGTGAGTCTCCATTTAACTCGATCGGCGCTTTGTGTGTGTGAAAGTTTTGTTCGTCGCGCACAGGTCAAACGGCTTTATGGATTTGGCTGAAATTTTAAGTCAACACTTGTGGCTACTGAACTAGATATTGTTAACATAACCAGCCAAATCCGTCAACTTGCCAACCTGCAAAAAATTAATTACTGACAAAAATATTTGTTTACTTATTTAAATTAAATCTTACTAACGGATTTAAATGAATTTTTAATTTTTATATGTAGGTCCAAATTAACGGTCTCGACTGTTAACAAAAGTTTTAAAGTTGCAAGTTTTTATTTGTAAAAAAATGTTGTTTATTTACAGCAATTCAGTTTTTATTTTTACAATCCTCCACTGATCAGATTTGCATTTGCAGACCATTTAAGGTAGATGCATATAGTATGCGTCGCGAATGGCGTACTGAATATACCTTTCTAACTGTATGTTTGGATTTTAAATAGCTGTATTAGAATGGAATGGATACAATAGTGTTATATGTTTGATGACATTCACGGCAAACATGCACTAAACTACGAATTTTGTTGACAATAATCCACTTTCAATTTTGTTTTATTAAAACTTAAGGACAGATGTAAATAATGTTTTACAATGACGTTTCCAACAATAGGGTTGACAGTTGACAAAAGTATGAAAATTGTAACTTGGACCGCCATTTTGTGAAAAAAAAATTAGATTCTGTCTTATCTCTGTCTTTCTTGTCTCTGTATTTCTGTCTTGTCTGATTAGATTGTGATTGCTGTTACAGCAATTTATATCGTATTTTTTACAGTGTTCCACTAATATGCTTCGCATTTGAGGACCATTGAAACTATGTGTACATAGTATGCGTGGGAAACGGCATCAGTAGATATACCTTTCTAACTGTACGTTTGCAATGTCCATAGCTGCATTAGAATGGCAACATTGGCTCCTATATTTAATGCCATGTGCAGCCAAAAATAGAATTTGTTTGACATTTTAAAATACTTTATTGTGGTTTACATGTGGTTGTTGTATGATTTATTAATACAGGTATATAGATCTTACTGTTATCTACATTATGCATTTTTGTATACCCGGATAAATTCAATGCGTTTTGAATTAGCGCATTTTTAGTAGAGTACTATTTACTATTTCATGAAATTATTTGGAAATCCATTGAAAAATCAGCTTTCAGCTGGTTTTAATTTATTAAAGGAATAGTCAGTTAAAAAACTAAAAAATCACCAATGAGTCATAAGTGCATGAAATTCAGTAATGTGTAAAATAAAATTGATATAGGTTGCTTCACTGCAAGAAAAAAAATAGTGCACATTTAGCTATTCTACTAGATTCTCTTTGCCAGCTCTGCTGCATTTTTTTTCTAAAGCGTAGTACAGCTGTATTGGTTCTGTGCTCGCTAGCACTCATTGTGTTATACGAGACCAGCACAACACTCGGCGACTGCGGACAGTACCGCTCAAAACAGATTGCAACTTTTCTACACATCAAGTCACAAAAGATTAATTGCAGGGCATTTTGTAGAAGTACACGTTCGTACTAAGAAGCATGTTATCGGTAGAGAAACGATGCACATTAAAACTCCTGATCGATTTTTGATAAGTGCCCTATTTTAGCGGTGGTTTTACTATATCGAGGCTACATTTTTTTTATATGGGAATTACCATGAGAAAAGTTGCTTAGTGCTACTTGGTAGCAACAAGCCAAAAATTCGCATTTTCTTTAATTTTTTAACCGCCTGCCTTTAAAGTATGGTATCTTTTTGTCATGTTTTCCATACTTGAGGGTGGACATATACAAATGGTAGTTTTTTAGTTTTTCACCTGACTATTCCTTTAAATTAAAACTTCTTAATGGATTTTAATAATATTTTCTAAGACTATTAACGACATTGAGAACTAATTTACCTAAGTTTTAATGTTGTCACATGTGTCACCATCTTGTACAAAAATTATAAGTTTATTTTCACAGTATTTTTGTTAGTATTTTTTTTTTCTTTTTTAGGTTTGTTATTATTATGGTTCTTATTATAGTACCATTTAAACCCTTTCCGGTTGTTTTCCGACTGTCGGTTGACATCAACATTCACCCAGTGAGCTGTATTTTAAACTTATTGAAATTCATAAAAAAATCATTATTTTTCCTCCTTTTTTATTTTTTTATTTACACATTCACGCTCATCTGTCAACGTGGAACGTTTTCCTACTTAAGTTCCCAAGCATGTTACGAGATACATTTTTGAAGATCTTCTAAAGGAATGTTACGGACTGTGGTGTACCCTATCAGGATACGGGACACGTCCAATAATAACCAGTCAATGTAGGTAGGCAAGAGTAGACATTTATTATGATCCTACCCCGACAGCTCCAGCCGAACGACTCCGAGCGGCGGTCAGGCAACTTACTACCAGAGATACAGTAGGGGTAGGAGGGGGAAGGCGTGGTCACATGACGACACCACATTCCTCCCTTACTAGATATTACATTTCCCGATATTACATATTACATATTTCATAGATATTACATTTACATTGCTTTGGTAGTTACATAATATCACACTTGACAGCTATAGTAGTAACATTAATTTATATACTCCGTAACAGTAAACTTAACCTAGGTTACAAGTTCAATTTTTCTGGGGGTTTTATATTTCTGTTGGATCTCCTGAGAACCGGAGTGGTCACTATGGGATTATTTTGGGGCGATTTTGGACTTCGGTTTGATGGGACATGTGGGACCATGTTAGGTGAGCGTACAGGTTGCTCTGGCCTGGGGGATGCTGGAACAAGACTTGCAGAAGACGGAGCTGGGCTTGTTATAACGGGTGGTGCCTTGACAACAGGTAGAGACGGGTCTTTATGGACTCTTGGCTCTGGGATATTATAGGGCACAAGTGGACTTTTCACATAGGGTTTCATCTGATTCATGTGTATCATGCGGATCTGACCATCTATCTCTACTAAATACATTGTGGCACTCAGACATTTTTTAATGATTCCACGCTCTGGTTTGTTTTGCAGTTTTACTCTTACCAACACGTGATCATTTTCAATGAATTTAAATAGGGTTGTGGGAACTGGAACATCACCATATTGCGGTTTAATCAGGGATAACAATGTTCGCGGTTTACGTTTAAGTAAAAACTCAGAGGGACTGATATCCTTGCCCGACAATGGCGTAGTTCGATATGTCAACAATATGTTGTTTAATATTTCCTGAATCTGACTTTGGGAACCAGATAAGGTTTTCAATTTTAGTTCCTTAAACAACGATTTTTTAATGGTTTGCACCGCTCTCTCTACTGCACCATTTGAATTTGGGTGGTATGGCGGACTTTTAACTACTGAGATTCCATGCAATGCACAGAAGGTTACAAATTCTACTGAATTATATGGGGGACCGTTATCAGACACGATTTGATTTGGATAACCCAACATGCTAAAACAATGTCCTAGCTTTTTAATAACTTCTCTAGCATCGGTACCTCGTGACATTAACCATACATCTATCCATCTGGAAGCACTGTCTATTAATATTAGGAACGTTTGTTGATCCTTTACAAAAAAATCCACATGCACTCTGTACCAGGGTTCTACCTTTGGCCACTTTACAGTAACGTTTGTGCTTGGTTTAAAATTTACAATTTGACATTCATTGCATGATTTTACCTTTTGTTCAATATCATAATTAAGTGAAGGCCACCAGCATACAGTTCTCGCTAGAGACTTCATTCGAACTATACCCGGGTGTTGAGCATGTAGCAGATCCAATAACATTTCTTGTAATGACGAAGGGATTACTACTTTACTTCCTGCTAAGATACAATTTTGTTCTAGGGATAATTCAAACCTTCTTTTGAAAAACGGTACAATGGCTACATCTGTGACATGATTTGGCCAACCATTCTTTGTAAAGTTCAAAACTTTTGACAGTGTATGATCCATGCTAGTTTCTCTAGCAATTTCGACAAAAGTTAACGGGAATCCACTAGTTACCTCCATAACGGTTTCATCCTCAATCAATTCTTTTTGTATTGGCAGCCTTGACAGGGCATCTGCGGGACACATTAATGATGCCTTGCGATACATGATTTTATAGTTGTAGGCTGACAATATGATTGCCCATCTTTGAAGCCTTGATGCTGCAACTGTGGGAATACTTTTGTTCACAGCAAAAATATGTTTCAAAGGTTGGTGATCTGTTGCCAAAGTAAAGGGTTGCCCAAATAAGTATTTATGGAAACGCTTTACAGAGAACACTAAAGCTAATGCCTCTCTATCAAGCTGGGAATACTTTTGTTGTGTAGCCGTGAGTGTACTAGATACAAACATAACGGGTTTCTCTACTCCGTCTATGATATGGCTAAGCACTCCTCCTACTCCGTAGGGTGATGCATCAGCTGAGACTACTATAGGGTAGTTTGGATCATAGTGGACTAACAAGCTATTATTTGTTAGCAACTTCTTGCTTTCTGCAAAAGATTTTGCACAACTTGCGGACCAGGACCATTCCGCACCTTTCTTAGTGAGATTGTACAAAGGTTTTAAGTGAGAAGATAAATTTGGTAAAAACCGATTGTAAAAGTTTAACATACCAATGTAGGAGCGAAGCTCAGTTACATTACTTGGCTCTTTGGCTTCAACAATGCCATACATCTTCTCAGTTGAAGGGCGAATACCATCTCCGCGTAATGAGTGTCCTAGGTAATTTACCTGTTTACAAAAGAATGTACATTTTTCCAAATTGGCTTTTACATTGTATTGGTTGAGTCGCGCTAAAACGTATTCAACATTCCGTTTACACTCCTCAAGATCCCTGCCTGTCACGAGAATATCGTCCAAATAGCACGTGACCCAGGGTAAATCTTTCAAAATTTGTTCCATGACCGATTGAAATATTCCAGGGGCACTGGAAATTCCAAACGGTAGCCTCGAGTATTGGAAGAGACCAAACTCGGTATTGATTGTTAAATACTTTTGGGACTCGGGACCCACCGGCAATTGTAAGTAAGCATTTTTCAAATCAATAACAGAAAATACCTTACCTCCCGCTAGAGACGCAAACACATCCTCTAACTTCGGTAAAGGATAGAAATCCGTCATTAGGGCAGGATTCAACGTGACCTTAAAATCAACACAAATTCGTAATTTGCCATTGGCTTTGGGTACACAAACGATTGGAGATGCCCAATCCGAGTGTCGAACTGGGACTAGGGTTCCTGACTTAACCATCTCATCCAATTGTTGTTTTACTTCGCTTTTCAAAGCGTAGGGAATATTGTACGGCTTGTGGAATTTTGGAGTCACTTCCTCCTTTAGAACTAGATTGGCCTTGAATTCATTTATAGTGCCAGGCTTATCGTCAGTGAAAACATTGGGAAATTTTTCTGCTAACTCGACCTTTATAGTCTTGGCATCTACTAATGGTTCAATGGCAGTGACACCATAATCCACTGAGACCCTATCAATATCTTCCTCGTTTAAGTTTACCATTTGAAAATGGGTATCAACCGGAATGTGTTCCGACTGAACAGCTAAAAGCTGTCTCCACTTGGGGGATAGGCTATCTAACCAAGGACGGCCTAAAAGTGGTTTTAACTTCTTTTTAGACTCGCATACTATCAAATTTAATTTTTGACTAGGACCTTGTTTAGCCTTAACCTTGACCTTTACTTCACCTAATACCTCTAGCTTATCACCTGTGACTGACTTTAGGGTGAGGTCACATTTACTCAACTTCCTATGACTCAGGTAGCCAAAGTAAGTATCAGCTGACACAATGCTGACACTTGCTCCGGTGTCAACCTCAAAAGTTATGTTTTGATTTTCAACCTCAAGGTTAACAAGCAATGGACCCTTTCTTTCTACTAGGTTTAGTTCATTGACACTTTCATTCTCACTTTGACCGACAATTTTTGTGACTTTCGTGTTCATGTTGCTATTCACACCACGGACTGACTGACTGATATCTGAATCACTTTTATCACTAGATTCGTCATCGGACGTGACATCGTTGACTTTACGATATTTACACACTTTTGACGTATGACCTTTTTTTCGACACACGAAACACTCCCACTCGCGCGCTGGACACTTATCTTCATTATGATAACGACCGCAGCGACGACACGACTTTTTAGTTGAGACTTGACTTGACGACTGACGACTTCTGTCTTGATTTTTATCTTGATCTTCCGTACGTTTACGACGCTGACCGTGACGTTTGGACCGTTTCGGGACGTGATGTACCGCTAATTGTGACAGCTTGGACTGGTTTTCCGCTAGTTCCATGTTAAGGGCTATCGAGCTGGCTTCCTCGAATGTTAAAGACTTCTCCATTAGAAGTTTTCGCCTGATACTATCCGACTGTAGACCACAGACCAACCGATCTCGAAGCGCTTGATCAAGGAAATCATTGAACTCACAGTGTTCAGACAACTGCTTGATGGTCACGATGAAATTACCTATTGAATCACCCTCTTTTTGTTTACAACAATGAAAGTGATAACGCTCTGAGATTACGAGACGTTTCGGGGCGAAATGTTGCTTCAGAACTGTAGTTATGTCCGTAAAACTTACTTCGGACGGCTTCCTAGGCATTAACACATTTTTCAGGGTTGCATATGTAGTTGCGCCACACAGTGTTATAAACATCGGCACTTTGACCTTGTCGGTAGCTATATCATTCAGCACGAAAAATTGTTCTAGACGCTCTAGATACGACACAATATCCTCCTTTTCTACCGAAAAAGCTTCCATGGACCCGACAATCGGTGACTTTTTATCCATGGTGATCTCAGACTCGACTTATTACTTGAGAAAGAGATGAGTCACAGTACTATGGTATGCACATGTAACGGAAGTGGAATGTTCCCGACTAATGGGGGGCGTTGCTGAGCAGACGACTTGTTGACTTTCGACGACTGATTTTAATTTGACATAACTATTCCTGTAGTTTATAGGCTTGATATTGCACACGATTAAAATAAGTAATAACATACCAGTTTTCTCGTCGCCAATATGTGGTGTACCCTATCAGGATACGGGACACGTCCAATAATAACCAGTCAATGTAGGTAGGCAAGAGTAGACATTTATTATGATCCTACCCCGACAGCTCCAGCCGAACGACTCCGAGCGGCGGTCAGGCAACTTACTACCAGAGATACAGTAGGGGTAGGAGGGGGAAGGCGTGGTCACATGACGACACCACACGGACCTCAGAGACCAACGTCGTGTGCGGTTCAGTCAGCTCAAGTGTGCCCAGCGCTGCGGACATGGTACGTACTAGACCTACCCGCCCCGCTGGGTAGAATACATGCATGGTATGCACATTCGCCAAGCTAAAACTCAATCCGCAACTGCAACCCGCCAAACATTCTTGGTTTTCTGTAATTTTGTTTGTAAATGTGACCTGTAAACAATTATAGAGAAATCACTCTACAATCTTCTAATCATCATCATTATCCATCGTCATTTCCTGCTTCTGGCAGGGTCAGCTTGGGTTTCACAACCAAATTTTACAATCTTCTAATGAATTAATTAATAGATTTATTTTGTGTTTAATGGCAACTATAGGTAATATGCTAAATAACAATAAAACCAAGCAAAATCTTGTGGATTCTGTACAGTCTGTACTGCCACATTAATGACAGTACATACCACTATTCGAGTCTACTGCAGTTTAAAACGTTATATATTATAATGCCTATATCACAGACTGGATTCATTCTGGTGACAAGAAAATATTAAATTATCAATTTGAAGGAGAAGTTCAGTTTTGAATTAAATAACAATAAAAAAAAAAATTCACATATATAGAGTCTACCCACTCAGTAACTAAACTGATTTGCAGTGGGGGACTTTAATTTAAAGTAACTAAACCAACCCTGTAGGCTTCGAACACCATCGTCGAGTGAGCGCTAACCAATCAAAGATCGATATTTCAAATACGAAACATATGAATCAGTGATTGGACAGTGAAATAGTTGACAGTGTTGAATACTTTTATTCCCTTATCGTCAATAGCACAGACAAGAAAGTGATATCTATAATTAGATGAGCAGAGCGTAGCAAAGTGAATCTTTCAATACAACTTGGCCGGCGCTTTGTGTGTGTGTGTGTGTGTGTGTGTGTGTGTGTGTGTGTGTGTGTGTGTGTGTGTGTGTGTGTGTGTGTGTGTGTGTGTGTGTGTGTGTGTGTGTGTGTGTGTGTGTGTGTGTGTGTGTGTGTGTGTGTGTGTGTGTGGGTGTGTGTGTGTGTGTGTGTGTGTGTGTGTGTGTAGGTGTGTGTGTGTGTGTGTAGGTGTGTGTGTGTAGGTGTGTGTGTGTGTTATTATTATTATTATTATTATTATTATTATTATTATTATTATTATTATTATTATTATAAATGGACCGATAGGGGAGAGAAAACGTTGTTCCAAAAGGATATATTTTTCTCAAAACTTAAACAAAAGAACTAAATGCTGACGGAAAACAATTTTGAGGACGTTAATAATGTATGGGAGAGAAAACAAAAAATAACTAGGAAGAGCCTAATGGGCTTCTACCTTCCGTCGAAAATACTTACAAAATTATTAATATTAGGGTTTGGGTGAGCAAACCCTACCGGTCAGTAACTGAAAATATACATGAGCTTCACTGGGATAGTGCTTGGCTAAAGAGGAGCTCTCCATCAAGGATGTGTAGTTGTGTGTGTGTGTAGGTGTGTGTGTGTGTGTGTGTGTGTGTGTGTGTGTGTGTGTGTGTGTGTGTGTGTGTGTGTGTGTGTGTGTGTGTGTGTGTGTGTGTGTGTGTGTGTGTGTGTGTGTGTGTGTGTGTGTGTGTGTGTGTGTGTGTGTGTGTGTGTGTGTGTGTGTGTGTGTGTGTGTGTGTGTGTGTGTGTGTGTGTGTGTGTGTATGTGTGTGTGTGTGTGTGTGTGTGTGTAGGTGTGTGTGTGTGTGTGTGTGTGTGTGTGTGTGTGTGTGTGTGTGTGTGTGTGTGTGTGTGTGTAGGTGTGTGTGTGTGTGTGTAGGTGTGTGTGTGTGTGTAGGTGTGTGTGTGTGTAGTTGTGTGTGTGTGTAGGTGTGTGTGTGTGTGTGTGTGTGTGTGTGTGTGTGTGTGTGTGTGTGTGTGTGTGTGTGTGTGTGTGTGTGTGTGTGTGTGTGTGTGTGTGTGTGTGTGTGTGTGTGTGTGTGTGTGTGTGTGTGTGTGTGTGTGTGTGTGTGTGTGTGTGTGTGTGTGTGTGTGTGTGTGTGTGTGTGTGTGTGTGTGTGTGTGTGTGTGTGTGTGTGTGTGTGTGTGTGTGTGTGTGTGTGTGTGTGTGTGTGTGTGTGTGTGTGTGTGTGTGTGTGTGTGTGTGTGTGTGTGTGTGTGTGTGTGTGTGTGTGTGTGTGTGTGTGTGTGTGTGTGTGTGTGTTATTATTATTATTATTATTATTATTATTATTATTATTATTATTATTATATAAAACCGATAGGGGAGAGAAAACTATGTCCAGAAGGATATGTTAACTCAAAAACATGAAACAAGTCTCTTCAATCTGACGGAATCAATAGGGGATAGTTACAAGGAATGGAACAGAAATCCAACTTAAAATTGCACTTTAGGATGCAGGCTGAGGGCCTGCTTCCTTCCCGTCGATATTGGAGGAAAGAATGAAAACAAAGTTTGGGTTTGGAAAAACAAACCCTACCGGTCGAAGACTAAAGACATTTGGCTTTACTGTGTAAGCGCTTGACTAAAAAGAATCTCGCCATTTTCAATGGAGCAGAGCGCCCCCCTATCGCACCACTTTGCCATGAAGCCATCGATCGCTCCGCGACCAAGGTACCAAGCGTACTCCTTGATGATGCGAGACTTTAGACGAGCTTTCAGGACATGATCGTAGAGCGCAGGCTCGCGGTCCTCTTTGAAGAAGCTTACAAGTAGCCTGTAGACTGTGCTCTTGGCCAACACGAGAACAAAATTGGCCAAATCGATTTGGTTGGAGGTGGAGGTATTGTCGGGACTGAACCCGACATAGAGCTCTCGAGCAGACAATCCACGGCGACCCAGTAAGTTTCTGATTAGCAAATCAGCCAGGCGCCACATTTGCACGGCCCGGCGACAGGACACTATCATGTGCCAAGCCGAACCCTCGACCTGGCACCAGGGGCACAGGCGAGAGGCGGCCAACCCTGCGTGGAACAAGAAGATAGGATCTGCCAGACGGTTCTTGTTGAAACGCCACACGACCTCGGAATCGAATCCAAGGGAGGGTGAGCGAACGAGAGCTCTCCAATTGACTCGATCGTGCGACCAGTGTCCCTCTAGAGAACCGTCTAGGCGGAGGGAGTTGACCATGATGTCACGCAGGATCGACCGCCTGTGCTGTTGAGGGAGCAGGGAGACCCACTCGCCGGTCAACGGGCGACGATACAACAGATTTGGGGGCCAGGGTTCAGGACCCAGAACATCTTTCACGCCACGAAAACGTAGATGGCAGAAGGCTCGGATCCTGTTCCCGTTGACGCCAAGAGCTTGGCGAACTCGACCAGATTGTTCGGCAAAGCCCTCCAACCGGTCGACGTCGGTCCACTCTGAACCATTGAGTAGGTCCCCGAGCGTTTTACAACCCAGCAAAGCCCATGAGGGAATGAAGGGAGAAGTGGCCCTTGGGAGAAGCGACGTTTCTGTCAGGGGAACGTCTCGCATTCCGCAGTTCGTTGACGGGAAATTCTCGGGCTTTGGTTTCAGGGAGAACCAAGCTTTGAGCACGGTTTGGAGAAACTCGGAGGTGTTACGAGCCGCAGGCCCACCGATTTTGGGGTGAAACAAAACCTGCCAGCCAAGACCTAATCGGCAAAACTTGCCAAGGAAATGCCGAGTCATGACGTGACAGGGGTGATCTTCTAAGTTGGAAAGAAATCGGTGTGCATAAACGACTCGGAACATGGCCACCTTCGACGCCAGGTGGACCAGGCCGAGTCCTCCAAGA
Organism: Isoperla grammatica; assembly: GCA_945910005.1. Classification (NCBI taxonomy): domain Eukaryota; kingdom Metazoa; phylum Arthropoda; class Insecta; order Plecoptera; family Perlodidae; genus Isoperla; species Isoperla grammatica. Next base: position 38,970,546 of record OX246745.1, read on the forward strand.
TGGACGGGGGCACAGAGGTCGCGCAGACGCGTCCAGTGTCTCCGGCCGGCCCATACAAAATTTGCCAGTTCCCCCTGAAGCCGGTTGAGAAGCGCAGGAGGTGGGGGCAGCACTTGAAATGTGTACCACAGTCTAGGTGCCAGGAACTGGTTTGCGACTAGAACTCGACCACGAAGAGACATGGTCGACGCTCGGCCTCGCCACCTTTGGATTGCGACGAGGAACTTTTCCCGCAACGCGTCGAAGCCCCTGGCCTTGATTACAGGCGTATTGCCCAACATTACCCCCAAACACTTGCCGCCCTCACTCGACCAAGCGAAATCGAGTGGAGAGTCCCGACGCCCGACCCAGCTGCCTGCCCACAGACCGGTGGACTTTTGAGTATTGAGTCGTGCCCCAGACTGAACCGCGTAGATGTGGTAAACTACCCCCAACCGGTCGAAATCCTCGTCGTCAGCGATGAAGACCGATACGTCATCGGCGTATCCTGAGACGACGAGTCTGCGTTCCAGTTGACCAGGCATAAGAAACCCCGAGAGTCTTGATCTGCACAGTCTGAGGAAAGGCTCGGCTGTAAGCGAGAACAGCTGACCTGACAGGGGACATCCCTGTCGGATTCCCTGACCGAAAGGAAAGGGAGCCGTCAAACATGACCCCACTCGTACGAAGCACGTGGCGCCGGCGTAAAGTGTCCGCAGGGTTTGCACGAAATGTTCGCCGAAACCATACGATCGGAGAAGGTGAAAGAGATAGTGTTGGTTCACCCTGTCGAATGCTCCCTGTTGGTCAAGGGAGAGAACTGCTAGGGGAACCTGTTCGGTGTTGGCGTACTCCACGACGTCACGATGCAGGTGGAGGCTGTCGAAGATGGTTCTCCCCGGAACGCAGTAGCCCTGATCGGGGTGGACCAGCGAGCCAATTACTCGGCTCAACCGTGTTGCCAAAGCACGTGCGACGATCTTGTAGTCCACGGTGAGCAGAGAAATTGGACGCCAGTTTTTGATGTCCAGCCTGTCACCCGACTTAGGAAGTAGCGTCAGGATAGACTTTTGTGCAGATCGGGGAAGAAGGCCGGTCTCCATGGAGTGCGCCAACATTTCCTCAAACGGACCCGACAGCTCACTCCAAAAGAACGAGTAGAACTCGGGAGTGAGACCATCAATTGTGTGTGTGTGTGTGTGTGTTAAATTTTTTTTCGTCGCGCACAGGTCAAATAGCTTGATTGATGGATTTGGTTGAATTTTTAAATCAACACTCTTGAGTCTTGACCACTAAACTTGACACTGTTAACTTAACCAGTCTGTCAAGATGCCAAACTACAAAAAATTAATTAGTGAACAAAATCCAGTTTTAAATTTTTTTTTTATTAAAACTTATTGGCCGATATAAACTATGTTTTATGTTTATGTCCACACCAACAATGTCGAAACTTGGTAGATGTTTTGGAATTGTAACTTTAACCGCCATTTTGTATGAAAAAACTATTTAGTTTCTATTTACGGGAATTTATAATGGTTTCTTTACAGTGTTACACTTACATGATTCTCATTTGAGGACTATTGAAGCTAGATTCACATACCAGCATGGACAATGGCGTACAGTAAGAGATATTTCTAAAACTTCTTTTGGAATTTTGATAGCTGTAATAGAATGGCAACAATGGCATGGTATGTTTGATGACTTTTACGGCTAACACGCCAAATTTAACAACGAACTTTGTCGACAAATTTTTTAAAAATTATTTGGGTTTAAAAGTGGTTATTGCATGATTGATCAATATCACGTTTTAGATCTGGAGTGTATCTACATTATGATACTTTCTAAACACAGGTTTAATTGTTCATGATTTAGCATCTATTGAGTAGAGTACGGTTTCATTAAAATATGCGGAAATCCATTGAAAAATCAAGGTTTTAATTTATAAATTAAAGAAAATTTCTTAACAGATTTAAGTAATATTTCGTGGAATTTTTAGCAACATATCGGTAAATAATGTCCACGAGTTCTAAGGTTGTAACTTATGCCGCCATCTTGTAAAAAATTATATGTTAATTATGAAGGTATTTTTTTTTTTTTTTTTTTTTTGTAAGAGTAATATGATGTGCAAATGATTTGTTTGATACATTTAAAAAAATCGCTTATTTGGCAACGCGGAGCGTTTTTCTAGTTAAACGAATTTAACAAATGCAAACTTTAGGTGTGCGACTCGGACTAGGACCCAAGATTTGCTGTATACAACTTGGGTCTCCCACTTGCCACGTGGACTCATTGACAATGATCTTAGCTTATTTATTTGTTCATTAGACTAGACTAGACTAGACTGCCTATCATAGGCGTGCGCAGAGGTTGATCAATGGGGGGGCACCGTCTATTCCCAATGAAAATACTTCACGGCGGGGCCAATGGGGGGGGGGGGGGGGGGGGGGGGGGGGGGTTGCCCCCCCACAAAAAGCGCCGCAGGAGATTTTTTAAAGACATGCATTTTTAAACGTGTTTTTGGGGAAGGACAGGTAAAGGTTGTTGTCTGTTCAATGGGTTAATAACTTAATTTCACACAATTATTAGTGGATATAAGTGATACCATTGTTACAAAGTGATGGAAGTGGTCAGTCCCAAAGCTTTGATCTTGGCGGTAGGGCAACAGTTGATGTTGAGGCCGGTCAGCTGATTCCAACGTCATTCCAATCTAGAACTTCAGATAAGATTAGAACCATTATGTCATGAAGGCGTCAGCATTTTTGTCGCCCATTACGACAGGCACTATCCTGGACCTATTCTTTCGTCAAACGGGCAAGGCAGTTGGAGCAACAGTGACAGTTTGAGGAATATATTTAATTTTGAGGAAGGTGCTATAGGTCCTCTTCTAGTCTTTTATGATCGGTAGGCGTATACGGTATACCCTGGGCCAAATTCTATTTAAAAAAATTAAAAAAAAAAAGCTCGTCCTAATGGGGGGGCAGCTGCCCTCCCTTGCCCCCTCCTGCGCACGCCTATGCTGCCTATAGTGCATTGAACAATGAACAGTGTTGGTTTTCTGCAACTAACCAACTGTGTATGGGCCGGTCCATATTCATCCCCTACCCTTAGAGGCTTGATATAGATTTATGTTCAATATGAGAAATAACATGCATGAAACTGTTACCTGACAATAACGGGCGCCCCTAGGGGTAGGGGACGATTATCAATTGGGGTTCCAGTGGTAAATTTGTTCACCACTGAACAAGTTACAAGTTACAACCTTAGCTTGGTTTAAGTTACATCTTAGAATTACTCTGAAGATATTATAAAGCACACATAATTGAATTTGAACTTGGGTTGGGTTCGAAATCTCGTACTCTTTTCTCAAGCACTACCCATGCTAGACTGAAGGCAATGGGTTTGCTAGGACCTGTTGCTTCTATGTTAATCTTATTAACTCTTAAAATGACATGGAATGTTACACGGCAATTGACAATTAAACGTTCACATTCAGCAATGTGACAAAAAATCTTAGCTTCATCATGACAAGTCATGACTCACCGCTGTTCTATGACTTCTATCACAACCCGTAAAGTGAACTTTTGCACCAATATAACTAGTCAATAGATGCTGGTACAAGTAGCAAACATACTACTTTCACAGGATATCACAAACTAGCCAGCTGCTATGTTCATTTAGTGGTTACAAACTTACTGTCATGTAAACATAAAAATTTGTGTCTTCAATGCTACACATTTTCTTACATCAAAGATTTTCTTTGATAATATGTTGGCCCGTATCATAATTCCGGTGCTCTTTATAAGTCGTTTTTAGAGTGGAATGCTAGATAACAGTTCGAGTCTCCCTTCTTCACTATCATCTCACTGGCTCACCCACAATTTGTATTGATCAGTTTTATGTTTCATTAATCATGATATAGCTCATGCACTACGGATTCGTGAGTAATCCTAAAATGATATGTAAATGTTTGGTCGTTTACATGTGTGTCTGAAGGATTGGCAGGAAGTGGCAGGAAGGGGAATATTAGTTAAAAAATATTAAATTTTAGCGAAATGAATATCATCATTTACGTTTTAAAACACAACGTTTAAACACAATTCGTAATCATTTCTTGCTCGAACACTGGAATTTCAATGTAGTATGTAATGCGTTTTCCCGCGCCTCACTTCCTATTGGCCGCAGTGAAATACTCTGGCCAATCAGAGCATAACTGTAATTCCAGGCAATAGCCGATATATTCTACTAGTTTGTTTATATTTATCACCCTAGGTAGCAGCACACGGCGAAACGTCTCGTTCAGACATCACAATATCGGTAGAACAGCGTGCCACTTCATCGGCAGCGGTAGCAGCTAGAGTCCCTAATCTCATCTCCGGAGCATGGGCCGCCATTGGCAGTTTGAAGAAATCAAGATGGCTTCTTTGTGTGGCGTAAAGCAGCGCGGAATTCAAACTCAATGCAGTTTCTAAGTACTTGCCGGTATTGTATCGGTTTGAATACTGATCTTCAGCTTATCCAATCGTATTACTAATGAACTTTTTAAATTAGTTGTAGTTCAAAGACCGTTTTTTTAAGAGAAACGTTAATGGTTGATTATTAAAAGTGGGAAATACCAAACAAGATAGAACAAGAGGTTCTAAACACAGTATCACAAATAATAGGTAAAACATTTCTAATCGTATATTTGTTGTGGACAATGCGATGATGCCAACCGAGCTTAATGAACCCACTACCCCACTCCCCCCCCCCAGATTTTTTAATGGAAAACCGGGTTTATACAAGTTTATTGCAGGCCCACTATTAGTATGTTAGGCAGTTGAATTTAAAAAAAAATGCTATAAGCAACTGATTTCATAGGGAATGTGATGTGTGGTCGTGATAATGAAAATATAATGAAAGAAAACATGACAAAAATCCCCCCCCCCCCCCCACCAAAGCTATAAATTGACATATAAATGTCAGAAGACCTTAGGGCATGGAGGCAAGTTTCTAGATTTACTATTACTGGACAGGGAAGTCGTGGAATGGAACAGACTTACTGCGGGATAAAAGTTATAGGGTTCGCGTGCAGATTTCTGGCCGTGCTGAAAGGGATGGAACCCGAGGGAGAGAATAAGCAGAGGTTGAATAACACTTTAATTAATTAATTTCAATTTTACAATTTAATATTTATTGTTCAATTATGTTAAAAGTAGAAACCAAACAAATGTATGCATACAATATAGTGTACAATATAAAAATTACATGATTGCACATGACGACATGTCATGAAACTTCAAATCTAACACACACAAAATGCAAGCCCTAACTGCACCACGCAACAACATGGAAAATATTATCTTGCTTGCAAACGGTCTCGGTCTTGATAAGGTGTGATGGAGACTGGAATATGCTTGGAGTAGCACCATGCCTGGAAAATAAATGCATTTCATCAGACTCACATAACTTGTTGTATCTGCTAGTATAAAACATTTAAGTAATACTTGATTGCACAACATCTGGGCCTATGCATAATTACAGCTCTTATGCCTTGTCTACACTTACGTTTACTTGAAGTCACTCCCATTTTAAATGACTCATTTAAAGTTACCATGCGTCTACACTTAAAATTATCACCGCCCGTGATTTAACGTTATTTTTTAGTTTAGGTAGGTATTGTTTTCTCAAATTTTCCGTGAATGGCAGAAGAACCCCAGATGTCAATTAAACAATGAACTTCGTCACTAGAAATTTCGCCTTTTCTTCTTATCTTCTAGGCCTACACAACTTTGAGACATGTTTAAAATTACAGAGCGGCTACTGTCATGCTAAAGTACCTAATGTCACAAACTGTGAACATAACCTTAAAATACTAGTCGTCCCGCAATTTCAGAATCGAGATACCGTAAATCGAATGTGATAAACACAGTACCTCACTTTAAAATGGGGTCATGGGATGATTTAAAATGAGTGGCACTTCAAGTTGCTTTTTGAGCGTCTACACCCAGACTTAAAGTGCTTCTCACTTTAAAGATCGCTTTAAAGTGTAAGTGTAGACAAGGCATTACTCCATTATATTTTAAAGTAGGCTTACAGATTTAAAGTTCAGCTGCTCAGTTAGGTTGGAATTCATAGTCGGCCCCTACACCTAGGGGCGCCCATTGTTACCAAGGTAACAATTGTTTGCATATTATTTCCCATAAACAAAACAAATCCATAGCAACAATGGGTGCCCCTAGGTGAAGGGGCCGACTATGAATTCCAACCTTAGTCTTCGGATCTAGGCTAAGCCTAGGCTCGATATAGGTCTACCCGTTCTTTTGTAAGTAGCGTACTTGGAACTTACACTGACGTCTCTTATCCTGTAGGCCTATGTAATTCTGTTTCCTGTTTGCACTGGCCAGTGCTACACTGACCCGTGTAAGACCCAGTGTAGAACAGGCGAACGAAGCTCCATTGTGACATGGGAACGAAGCTTGTGTCTATACAGTTTAATTTCTTATTCGACGTCGACCTCACCTTAATCTCCTTCGATTTCATCCTGTTCTCGAGAAATGATCCGAATAAATAAATGTGTTGGTATTTGGTACACAACTGCTGATATGTTTTAATGAATTAGGCCACAACTGTTGTCCTAAGTGATTCAATGTTAAAAGGTTGCCAGTATCTAGGCCTAAAAGACCCGCTAAAATTTCAACTAAAAGTATACCCAGGAAGCCAACCTCACCAGATCAGAAAAATAGTAGAAGAAGAAAAAAACACTCCCGCAGACCACAATAGAGAAGTAAATACCATAATCATCCACAATGGTACAAACTCGGTTAAATCCATGGACTGCATGGAAATTATGGACAACATATATCAACTTATATACTGCTGCAAAAAAACATACCCAAATTCAGTTATTGCATATACCAGCATAATATACAGAAAAGATGTGCCAAATCCTATAATTGACAAAATCAACTCCACTATCAGCTGGGTGTGTAGCACTCTAGACGCAATCTACGTTGACACCAACAAGTGGATCTCACCGGCTGATATCTCCAAAGGCGGCCTCCATCCAAACCGAACAGGACAACAAAAATTACTGGCCATGTTAGACGAACTATCCGACATTCTATCATGGCGGCCGTACAAAAACCACCCGCACCGACGGTCAGAAAATGCTAGGCCCATATGGCAAAAGTCTCCTAAACTGCTCTCCTCCTCTGAGCCTACACGAGCCAAGAATCAAACCATGCAGGGCATGAAGAGCGCCGCGTCATCTGAGAAGCAAACCGAATCATGCGAGAAGAGCGCCTCGCCAGCAGAAAATCAAACCAGGCCAGGCGTGAAGAGTGCCACGCTATTCGAGAATCCAACTGTGCTAAGTGATGTGAGTGCTGTGTCAGCTGAGATCCCCCAACTAGAACCCGTGCCGAGGGACCGGACCGACCCCATAATGCCAGTCAGCGATACGGAAGTGGCGACTGCAAACAAAGATGTGACCACGCAGCCCGTGACGGGGGACCGGACCGAGCCCGAAATGCCTGCCAGGGTTGCCGAAGGGGCGGCTGCCAACGAGGATGTCGTGACCACGCAGACCGTGACGGGGGACCGGACCGAGCCCGAAATGCCAGCCAGGGTTGCCGAAGTGGCGGCTGCCAACGAGGATGTCGTGACCCCGCAGCCCGTGACGGTGGACCGGATCGAGCCCACAATGCAGGACAGGGATACTGAAGTGGCGGCTGCAAATCCAGAAGTGGTGGCGTCAATTTCAGACCGAGCTGTCGGGGGCCTTCAATCCCAACCTAATCTGATTGAGGTAAAGAGGATGCAACCAACCCGGAAATCAAAAACGAACCATAAAATTATAAACTTGAACTCAAATCCACACCAAACAAATTTTCATCTAACCAACCTAGGGAGAGAATTAACATGAAAGGCACCAAACAAACACAAACCAATAGCACAAACCAAACCCAATTGAAAAACACAAATCCACTTTCTGGTTCCATTACGTGCCTTCACCAAAATGTTCAGAGTATGAGGAATAAGATAGAAGAAATTGAGTTGATTTTGTTTAAGCACTCAGTTGACATATTTTGTGCCAGTGAGCACTGGCTCAACACAGATGAAATTGCCCATTACAAACTAGAGGGGTTCACCTTGGCCAATAGCTTCTGCAGAACTTCTTTGTCCCATGGGGGAACTGCTATTTACCTCAAAGATGGAAGTCTTTGCTCAGACTTCAAGCCTAGACTTGATCTTCAGAGATTTTCTGCAGACAAACATGCAGAGTTTACTGTAGTTGAGCTTAAAGCCCTCAAAATTATTATAATAGCTGCCTATAGAACACCATGTAGTGATATAGTTATTTTTCTAAATTCGCTAGACGAAATTCTTCAGCGTACTGCTAAAGAGCATAAGAGTGTAATTATTGCAGGTGACTTTAATGTAGACTTTGGTACACAATCGGCTAATAATACGTTTCTAACTGACCTTCTATTGTCATATAATTGTGTACCTACTATTGTTGAGCCCACGCGAATAACTGAAGTGAGTAGGTCCTGCATAGATAACATCTGCACTAATGTTCATGCAAACTATAGCTCACAGGTTATACCAACTATGCTCTCTGACCATGAAGGCCAAATTTTAAAGCTGTCACTAATGGATCAGGTAGTACCAGTTGAACCTGAGTACAAATACAAACGAATCTTTTCCGCCCATAATACAAATATTCTCTCTGACCTGTTGCGCTGCGAAACATGGACCCAGACTCTGGAGCAAGATACGCCTAACGACAAATATAATGTTTTTATTGAAACCTTAATGGGACACTTTGATGCTGCATTTCCCTTAGTGAAGCTGCGAGATAAACCTAGGACTAAAAGACCAGCATGGTTTACTGCAGGCATCCTAAAATCACATAACAGGTTAAGATTTCTTACAAGCATAAGCCGGTCCAGTGCTTGCTCTAATGAATTTAAAAAATACATAAAATCATATAGGAAAGTATATAAACAGGTGATAAAGGCAGCCAAGCAGTTATCAGTTTCCAATTACATATCTTCATCTACGAATAGAAGCAAAGCTGTCTGGAATGTCATTAGATCACACACTGACCAAGACTCCAAAAAACACAAAATAAAACTCATAAAATATGGCGAGAAAATTTTAACCAATGTCACTGACATAGCCGAAGCCTTCAATAAATTCTTCATAAATATCCCTTCTGACTTACAAAAGAACAATAAAGGTTGTGGTGTCAAATCGCCGGACCCGTTATCAATCCTTAAAGATACTCTACCTTATAACACACATACAATGTTTCTGCTACCCACATCTAAAGAGGAAATCAAGTCTATTGTCAGTAATCTTACTCCTAAAACAACCTTAGACTATGATGAGCTATCTGTAAAATTAGTTAAGGCATGCATTGATTATCTTCTTGTTCCCCTAGAGGATATTTTCAATAGCTCGCTTACACTGGGTGTTTTTCCAGATCTGATGAAACAAGCGATAGTAATCCCAATATACAAAAAGAATGAGCATAAACTTTTAAACAACTACAGGCCTATCAGTGTCTTGCCAACCTTTTCTAAACTCTTAGAGAAAGTTGTAGCTGCACGCCTTGTAAACTTTTTGCTAAAGCATGAACTTCTTACTGAATTCCAGCATGGATTTGTGAAAAGCAAGTCCACTACTTCGGCAGCTGCTGTTATGCTCGACAAAGTATATAATTCCCTCGACCTTGGCTATGAAACGTTGGGTGCTTTCTTTGATTTAAGTAAAGCATTTGATTGTGTAAATCACAATATATTAAAGAGTAAGTTAGAGCACTATGGAATTAGGGGGACAGCGGGAGATTGGTTTACTTCATATCTGTCCTGTCGGAAGCAAAAGGTAGTAGTCAATAACAACAGGGACGTGCAATCTAGCTGGTTAACGAACGATTGTGGAGTGCCACAAGGCTCTGTGTTGGGTCCTATCATGTTCTTGATTCTAATCAATGATCTACCAGCCTATTGTAATAGCATAATGCTTCCCGAGCACTGTCTGGCTGTTTTACATATGATCCTTTTTGCTGATGATACGAGTATTATCTTATCTTGTCCTCATCCAGGTCTAATAATAACAGCAATCACAAATAGAGTTATAAGAATTATATGCACCTGGTTTGAATCGAATGAACTTTATCTTAATGGAAGCAAAACACAAATTCTAAATTTTAGACTTAAAGGCAAGCAGGGGAATGCCGAACTCCCACAAGATCAATCCGTATTCCTGGTAAACAATAAGCAGGTGGATCCGGTGGAACAGGGTCAATTCTTAGGTTTGACGGTTGACTGTCAATTAACTTGGCATCCCTATGTCGATGGTATTTGCAAACGACTAAATTCTAGTCTCTACGCTCTTCGAGTCCTGGCAACCCTGGCCAACCCAGGTGTCCTAAGGACTGCATATTTTTCAAACTTCCACTCAATTATGACTTATGGTCTTCTTTCATGGGGCTCAGCTTCTAATGCTGCCCTGCAACGTGTATTACTTCTTCAAAAAAGGGCAATAAGGATACTCTGCAAGAGCAATAGTCGGGAGAGCTGTAGGGCCAAATTTAAGGAGTTAAAGATTTTGACCGTTACCAATGCTTACATATATAGTGCTGTCAGCTTCGTCAAGGACAACCCTGGAATCTTTCGAAATAGTCCACACCACAGTCACAACACTCGACACAAGGGAAGGTTAAACTACCCTGTGCACAATACCAAGCATTTTGAGCATCACATATACTACATGGGTAGGAAACTATTTAACAAATTACCAGAACGTTTTCATGTAAATACCAAAACAATATTCAAATATAAAGTCAAGCAGTTCCTCCTAGACAACCCATACTATAGTATCAAAGAATTCCTAACCCTTCCAGACCATTAAAAAGATGAGATCATATTATATCTGTAAATTCATCCGCAGGAAGTTAAATCCAATAGAGAAATGTAAACTGTAGCCCTATATATATATACATATGTATTGTGTGATCTGTTGTTCTGTGTTCTGTTTAATGCATATCGTTTTTGGATGTATAAATTATCTATGAAGTGTATACATGTATGTTGTGTTTTTATAATTTTATATGTAAACTGTATGTAAACGGGTTTATTCTTAAGTTCCTGACAATGCCCATGTTGTTACAATGTAATCTATGGCTGCAAATAAATACAATACAATACAATACAATTTTGCCAAGAGCTCTGGAATCTTTAGCAGGAACCTGTAAGAATGCCGAAGTAATTTTAGAATGAATGTTTTTAAATTAGGAAGGCTATCAAGAAAACACACTTTATTAACACAATGTGCATGAGGGGGGAGGGAGGGGGGGGGGGAATTACATAGAAACTTTACACGGTGGTACATAGTCCTAGGGCCTATTAGGGCTATGGAAAATTATTGAAACCCATTTGCTGTGTAAATTGGGCCTGAGCCAGCCCTAGAGGTGTAAAGTCTAGGCATGCCTACATCTAGACCTAGACCTAGCGCCTTGGAGGCATTAGGCCTTTGGTTTGAAGTAGACTTTAGGCCTAGGCCTACGCTTTAGTAGGCCTACTAGGGTCTAGCCTAGGGCCTAGGCCATGGCTAAGCCTAGACCACCCAGGAACTGAGGGTTATGCCTAACCCGTAAGTTTCAGTTGGACCTTTATTGCTTTAGTTACTTAATAGCACAAAATATGGACTAAGTACTTTACTTAAAACAAACAAACAATTTGTCTAGGCCTAAAGTGTATGAAAGTGACAGGTCCACCCCTTCCTGCTTAGTACATTAACTTTAATATCACAAGAAAAATATGCATGAAAATACAATGATATTGCGTGTGAAGCATTGCGGAACATAAAATTAGATAACTTACCTGTGCCAAGTCAGTTGTTATTCGCTATTTGTCGCTCTATTCGTACATTCAAACAGCAGCACATCAATGTAACTTGCAGGCTTTTGCCACACAATACGGCCATGTTGGATTCTTCAAAATGCCGTCGATCCAAGACGTAGTGGTGAATGGTGATAACTCTATGGTCTGCACTTCGCACAAGTTCGATCCACGGTTCGATCTATGACTTGTAAACGATTACGTTTTTCCCGCGCGTCGCTTCCTATTGGCCGCAGTAAAATATTGTAGCCAATCAGAGTATAACTGTCATTCCAGGCAACAGCCGATATATTCTACCAGTTTGTTTATATTTCTTACGCTAGATAGCAGCACATTGGCCGCAGTAAAATATTGTAGCCAATCAGAGCATAACTGTCATTCCAGGCAATAGCCGATATATTCTACTAGTTTGTTTATATTTCTCACCCTAGGTAGCAGCACACGGCGAAACGTTTCGTTCAGACATCACAATATCGGTAGAACAGCGTGCCACTTCATCAGCAACCATCCTGACAGCCAATCAGCCTACCTATTACAACAATCTGAATTTCCCCCGCTGATGGGCTAACACTCACGCCCCCAGCGGCACCCTCATCCGCACAAACCCCCGCCGTTGCAACACACCCAATTTCCTACCCAAGCCGCAGCCCAGCAATGGGAAATAATTGAACAGTTAGCAAACACCATCATAGCACTGAACTCATCCCCAATCATTATACAATTAATCCAAACCCTGCTCAGCGTAGCACGTATTTCCTTAACAGCAACAACTCAAAATGGCGCACAACCTTAGGCCGCACCCGCTAAAAACTGTCGCCTGGAATGCGAACGGCGGCCTCAGAACTAAACGTGAAGAAATCCTCCACTACATTCAACAAAATCACATAGATGTGATGTTGCTCAGCGAAACGCACCTGCTGCCCTCAGACAGATTCACCATAGGCACCGTGTTTGGCCACTGAGCGCGCTAGTGAGATCGATTGAAGCGCTCATGTGTCAGACTGGCACACCTCGGCTATGAAAACATTGCACCGTCGCAATGGAAAACCACGCGGGAGGTACGAAGTGTATCGTCATTAAATACGGATTTAATAAAATAAATCCAGGCTACGAGGCAAAGCAATCTTTTATTGAATGGCAAGGATTCTTTAAATTTGACCATGTTTTTGATTTAACGGAAACTCGAGATGGTGTGGTTAATTTTATAACGTCGAAAGTGGTCAGGCAGACGTCAGTGAGTTTGACGCCCTATGATGTTAAAATTGAAGTAAGTATTGTATATTTTATTTTATGTGTTGTGGTTTATACCTAGTAGGACTCTTTTAAGTACGCAATTGAAAGTTAGGTATACTGAAAGAAAAATCATTGTTGCATTCTGTGGGCAGACCGGGCGCAGCATAGGCCTAGCGTTGCTAGCATAATGGGTAGGCCTAGGCTAGGCTCGTAAACTTGTAAAAGTGAGCGCCTATCGATGTATTTTGGTACCGATTTGTGCAGCCAACAATACAACAACCCTTGTTGCCACTTCTTGCTGCCCCTTCAGCCATAACTAATAATGTATCATACAATTACGCAACAGATATTGGAAGAAACAATCTCAATTACATGTAAACGCCATTTATTGACAGCTGGTAGGCCGAGGCGTGATCTTGTTTTGTTTCTTTCCACCCCGAGCTGCAAAGTTCTGCCACTGCACGCGCTGTATGTACTAACGCACGGTGCCTATAGCCAACCACATAGTGTATCGACTAGACCGCCCACTGACACCGGCCCAGGCCAACCGGACGCAGCCACCGAGAGGAGGAGGGGTTGCCATCCTAGTGGCGTCCCATATAAAGCACGAGCCCATAGCCCTCCCGACTGTTAAATCGATTGAGGCTATCGGAGTCGGAGTTCATACAGTATTAGGACCAATACAACTGGTGTCAGCATATCGACCGCCGAGGACCACGACCATCCTCCTCGAAAGCGACCTAACGGCCCTCGCAGACACACAGCACATGCGAGTAATAGCAGGAGACCTCAATGCGAAACATCCAGACTGGAACTCGCGCACAAGCAATGCTGCCGGGGACGCCATGCGAAGACATTCGAGAACATACAACTACGAGGTTGCTGGACCAACGCACCCAACTCACTACCCGCACCTGGCCAGACTGAGGGCGGACGTACTAGACATAGCTCTTCTTATCAATATACAAACAAATTACACGATTAAAACGGATGCTGCATTAACATCAGACCACAACCCTATCATCATTAAACTCGATATGGATGCGGTGCACGCTGCGCAACCGCCCCGCTACAACTTCCATAAGGAAGACTGGGTCAAGTTCCGAACCACAGTAGTCAACCATCTTCCAGAACCACCGGTACAAATGAATGCAGTCGAGGAATTAGACCTACTCACCACTAATCTCACCACATCAATCCAGACCGGGCTGCAACAAGCGGTGCCAACATCAACCAGAAACAAGACCACGCTGTACGACCTACCACCAGGACTTGCCAGATCAGTGCAACTTAAAAATGCAGTCCGCAGACTCTGGCAGCGGCAAAGAACCCCCGATCTACATATTATTTACAACAAAATGAGCGCAACACTCAGACGCGAATTAAACGAACATCGAGCTGCACTATGGGAAGCTACCACAGCCCCTCTCACGCAAACAACACCCAAGCTATGGAGGTTAGCCAAAGCTCTGCAACGGAAACCGACATTCGATCACCCCCTCACCACCCCGAACGGGCGTGTACACACTCCGCATGGCAGAGCAGAAGCACTGGCAGATGCACTCCAAGATCAGTTTGTTCCGAACCCACCTACAGCCGACACCACCAGACTACTGCGGGAACTTGCTACATGCCAGACCAACCACCCTCCAGCTGGTACCCTTGATGCCGAGGATGAATGCACCATCCGAGAACTAGCGCTCATAGTTTCCAAACTGCCGCGGAATAAAGCTCCTGGGCACGATAGCATTACCATGATCGTTGTTAGAGAACTTCCAGTACAGGCCGTTGAACTCCTCGTTTCCATCTTCAATGCAGCCCTCAAGCTCCAGCACTTTCCCACACCATGGAAGCACGCAAAGGTTGTCACGTTCAGGAAACCAGACAAGCCACCAACTGACCCAACAAGCTACCGGCCGATCAGCCTATTAAGCACACTAGCTAAGCTGTATGAGCGAGTGCTCTTAGCTAGACTCCACAAAGTCATGGAGGCAACCAAAGTACATCCAGATTGCCAGTTTGGCTTCAGAGCACATCACTCCACCGTCCATGCGCTCATACGCGTAACGGACTACATCACCGACGGCTTCAACACTAGCAAGGTCACAACAGCAGTTTTCCTGGACGTGGCGAAAGCCTTTGACCGTGTCTGGCACGAGGGTCTCTTAATCAAGATGTACAGGTTAGGTATGCCGCCGTACCTTATCGGAACTATACAATCCTACCTTACTGAACGCTCATTCAGCGTCCATGTCACGGGAGCCACTTCAACCACCCGCCCCATACAGGCAGGAGTGCCACAAGGCTCCGTCCTTGGGCCCTCACTATATGGCATATACACCTATGACATCCCGCTACCGACTCCAACAGAACAAGTCATGACCAGCATCTTCGCGGATGACTTCACAGCAATGGCGCAAGGTGGCCACCCTGCTCTTGCGCTACGAAGCCTCACCAAATACATAAACAGAGTCGTACCATGGTACCACCAGTGGAGAATCACCCTTAATGCCGACAAAACCACGGCAACCATCTTCACGCGTCACCCCAGGCCCAGACACGCCAACCCCTTCATCCTTAGGAATAAGCAGGAACCGCCACTCACCATCGATGGCAAGCCGGTCACCTGGAATAAAACTAGCACCTGCCTGGGAGTCGTACTCGATCGTCGCCTTACTTGGAGCCAACACGTCAAGACAGTAACAATGAAGACTAACGCCAAGTTGGCAAGCTTGTCGCCGCTACTCCGTGCAAGCGGCATGGCACAACGCACGAAAATGGTCCTCTACAAATCCCTGCTTAGATCGACATTTACATACGCAGCCCCGGTGTGGGCCAGCGCTTTCAAAACTCCATTACTCAGTCTCCAAACGGTCCAGAACCGGGCGCTAAAGCTAATAACCGGCGCACACCGGTACACGCCCACCATAGAACTTCATGAGGCCCTGGGCATACTGAAGGTTACCCCGTACCTCCAGAAACTTGCCGCATCGTTCTTTACTAAAGCCCAACAATCAAAAATACCCTACATAAAGAAACTCTCTGAAATAACGGTTCTCCCAGGAGACCGTTACAACAGACCAATAGCCTCAATTGGCATAGCATACTGCTGTAGCCCGGCTAAAAGACCGAGGCGCAGCTAATCCCCCCCCCCCCCCCCCGTGGCCCTGAAAACCAACAAATTATCCTTAACCAAATAGTACATCCAGCCACCTAGTGGCCTCCTTACTCTAAACAATAAATCGACCATACCTTAATTCATTCTTAAGTTATGACCCCCCGTAGGAGTTGGCACTTAACTACCACATGTCTGTACTCATGCAGCAGACATAACCAGACAACGACGGATCGGCAGCGGTAGCAGTCTGCACTTCGCACAAGTTCGATCCACGGTTCGATCTATGACTTGTAAACGATTACGTTTTTCCCACGCGTCGCTTCCTATTGGCCGCAGTAAAATATTGTAGCCAATCAGAGTATAACTGTCATTCCAGGCAACAGCCGATATATTCTACCAGTTTGTATATATTTCTTACGCTAGATAGCAGCACATTGGCCGCAGTAAAATATTGTAGCCAATCAGAGTATAACTGTCATTCCAGGCAACAACCGATATATTCTACCAGTTTGTTTATATTTCTTACGCTAGATAGCAGCACATTGGCCGCAGTAAAATATTGTAGCCAATCAGAGCATAACTGTCATTCCAGGCAACAGCCGATATATTCTACCAGTTCGTTTATATTTCTTACGCTAGATAGCAGCACATCAGACTAACATAATAACAGTGTTGGGTAAGTTCCTTAAAAAATGGACCTAGTTCCAGTTCCAGTTCCACGTAAGGAAAAAGGAACTCTTTCCAGTTCTAAGCTCCTCTAAAAAAAAAGGAACTGGGGCGTTCCTTAGTTCCTTTCCGCAAACAACCATTTTTCTTTGGATATTGCCGAGTGGGATACTAACCATCGACTCAATGGTTATTATCCGGGTTTATGTATTAGGCCTGCACCAAGAACATTGACTAAAAGTAAAAGGTTATTTTATATTCTTAATTCTTAATGCATTACAATTTATATTAATTATTAATGACTATTATAATTAATTTAATTATAATTTTTAAATTACATTCAATGCCAAGGGTTCGCAAATAACGCCTAAAATTATGGTTGAGATTTGTAGGAATCAACATAACGATATTGTATTGAAAATCACACCTGTGTAGGAGGTAGGAGGAGTCGGACAGTTGGTCAGTTATAAGTGACATGACACGCTTATTCCGCACGAGCGATTTGGGATTAGTCACCGGTTTCGGGTCTTCAACTTGCGCCGGTGTGCGACTAATTGGAGACCCCACGCGGGGGTGGCGTAGCAGGTGGAGGGTTGGGATGGGTAGACAAGAATGAAATATTACAAAAAAAAGTTGTTTTAGATTTCTCGTTTCTGTCATCTTGTAAGTAAACTATGTTTTGGTGCTTTCGTCCTTCATGCTTGTAAAGTCAAGTAAAAATAAAAGGAACTCATGAAAATAAGTTACAGTTCCTAGAAAATTGGAACTATGGCGTTCCACAGTTCCTGGGTGGAATAAAGGAACTATACCGTTCCTTAGTTCCTCAAAAAAGAACTAGTTCCTAGGAACGGAACTAAAAAAATCCGTTCCTACCCAACATTGCATAATAATATCGATAGAAGAGTGTGCTTCTTCATTAGCAAAGAATTCACTACCAAAAAAATCGCTCATCTGGCAAAGCAGACACGATGTATTCTTTTACTGAGCTTTTTTTTTTAGTGTTTGAAAATCTACTAATTGTTTTATAAATAAATAAATAGAATAAATAAATTCACATTTAGAGTTTACCCATTCAGTAACTAAACTGATTTGCAGTGGGGGACTATAATTTAAAGTGACTATACTAACCCTGTAGGCTTCGAACACCATCGACGAGTGAGCGATAACCAATCAAAGATCGATATTTTAAATACGAAACATATGAATCAGTGATTGGACAGTGCGAACACCTACGGATAAATCCAGAATCAACAAGACCGATTCAGAACAACTTTGAATTTATTGAGTGCTTCGTTGCTAGGACGGCTCCTAAGTCACCGTTTACTTATTCCTAAGCCAAGAAATGATGGAATTGAATCCATATTAGAAGTTAAAAAACTTCTGCCCGAAGCGGGATTTGAACCCGGGACCTTCTGCATTGGAAGCAGGGATGCTAACCACTGGACCAACGAGCCACCTAAAACTATCCGTTGTGGAATTTTTGTTGCCGTATAGCATTCTCCCCCGCACTTTTCACAGATATTTCATGAAGTGTTACTTGTGGCTTAATTAGCTAGCCCCTAGATTGTCGGTAGTTATTAATTAATTGATTAGTGATAGCGAAAGCAGCGAGAAGAGACAAGGAACGGAATGTTACGAAGCTTACAAATAGACAAGAAACTTTGTTTCGTCGGTTACAAATTCTATTTGATTTGAGTAGGGAAGTAAAAGATATGTCAGGAAAAAGGTGGAGGATCCAACCGAAGTAGCCAACTGGTTTAACTCATTTTTCAAGGAGGTAAGCACAATACCTCTCTTGGGACCCCCCCTAGCCTTAGCCTCTAGCAATTCATCAAGCTGCCCATGCCATTCATTCTTCTTGTATCCCACAAACCACGCTGAAATCTGTAAAGTTATGAAGAAAGTAACACCTAAATACTCAAGTGGGTTTGACTGTATACCTACTGCTATTCTAGCTAAATCGGTCAAACTCATTGCTCTACCCCTCTCCCACATTATAAACATGTCATTTGAAACTGGCACATTCCCCACAATCTTAAAACAATCGACAATTGTCCCTATACATAAGAAAGGAAAGAAATATGTTTTAGATAACTACCGTCCAATTTCGCTACACTCATCATTTTCAAAAATGTTTGAACTCGTAATGTACTCTCGCCTCTCTTCCTATCTCAATAAATACCATATTCTTGACAATAGTCAACACGGGTTCCTCTCAGGTAAATCTACGACCTCAGCTATTTTCTCATTTCTTTCCCCACTCTACTCTGCATTAGATAGGGGAGACCAAGCAATAGGGCTCTTTTTTGACATGAGTAAAGCATTTGACACAATTGACCATAACATTCTTCTTAGTAAACTCGTTTCCATCGGCATCACCGGTCCTGCACACAATTGGTTAACGTCATTTCTCACTAACCGCACTCAAGTAGTAAAAATAGTTTCACCAAAATCTAACATACCATCATTGTCTGATCCACTACCAGTAACTAGTGGTGTCCCTCAAGGATCTACACTTGGCCCTCTATTCTTTCTTCTATATATCAATGACCTCCCAAAACTTCTAAACATGGATAAGTCCAAGGAACTAGTAAAATCTTTCCTCACATTGTATGCAGACGACATTAATTCTCTTCTTTTATCTCCCATCAAAACCGATACACTAACGCTCACATTAGCCGCAAATTCTCAAGTATCACTGATATCAGCATATTGCAAATCCAGTAGACTAGCTATTCAAACTACTAAAACAGTATATTTAAAGTTCCATGTGAATGCACCACAATACGCGACCAGCCCCCTCATTCGCCTAGATGACAAAAGTATAGCCAGACACCCATATGTGAAAGCACTAGGACTAATAATAAGTGAGACACTTGACTGGCTTCCCCATATCCAATCACTAGCACCACGTCTTGTCAGTGGATGTTACATGCTGCGAAGGCTGAAACTCCTCGTCAGCCCTTCTACCTTACTAATGGTATACCATTCATACGTCCAGTCAATACTCTCATACGCAGTTCTATTTTGGGGCTTCTCAAGCCATGCCAAACGCATTTTTGTAATTCAAAAACGGGCGATCAGAATAATTGCCGGCGTATCAAGAAAGAAATCGTGCAAGCCCCATTTTACCAATCTTAACATTCTAACTCTCATATCTGAACTAATTCTATCTGCGGCCTCTTGTGCTCACTCTCATCCTGAATTATTCATCACAAACACAATTATCCATTCCCATGAAACACGATCCAATTCTAACATATTTATCCCCGTATTCAACCACACATTCTATAAAAATAGTCCCACTTACCTTTGCAGTAAAATTTATAACAAAATTCCGCAATCTTTTAAAAACTCCACTCACAAAGCATTCAGACTCAAAGTAAAAACATTTCTTATTCATAATGCATTTTATTCCTTAGATGATTTTCTCAATTACAAATCTGATTAAATCAAAATTGTGTCCCCCCTCTTAGCCCCTCCAGTAGGATAATGTGTGTATGTGTACCGTATTTATACGTATACCTCAACTTTCATACCTATGTATTATAAATGTAATGTGTATCTATATATATTTATATGTATATACCTCAATGTATATACTCATGTATTGTAAATGTAATCTATAAGATTGTAATTTAATGTAATGTATAATGTAATTATAGGCTATTCACTCTCTCTCTCTCAAGAGGAGCACACATTTATCATGTAAATGTCAGGTGAAAGAATAATAAATGAATAAATAAATCTCTCTTCGGAGCGAAAAACGCCATTGTATTTGTATTTATTGATATTTACCCGCCCGAGAGCGGGAAGGCCAATGTAGGGCACAAATTGCTCTCTGTGGCCATGTACAAAAGTGAACTTAATGTAGACTAAGGACTAACTAATAATAGAAAGTGGCAAACAGGGTGCAAAGTTGTTAAAACACACTAAAAGGTAAAACAAACAAATAGTTCAAATTGTCAGAACACACTAAATACTAAATAGGCATCGTAAAAACACACGCAAATGACACGATTAATTAATAAACAAACAAAAATAGGTCAAATAGTAAGAACACACTAAAAAGTAATCGGAAAAACACACGCAAATGACAGGCGGAACATGAGGAAGTATCCCCAAAGGACACGTGGCGGGCATTGAAGTCCCCGAGAAGGATGAAATGCGGGAACGACGCAACATACTCAAAGAAGGCAGTGTGGTCAGATAGGGAAGTAGAAGGCGGAAAGTAAACAAGGGCGACCAAAATTGAGCCTAGGTGAAAGCGAACGGAGCAGAAGATGGCCTCTAAGGCCCGGTTTTTCAATCGGACATTAACGGGGCCGTTAGCTGACGGTCCGTTATCTGCATAGGGCTTGTTGGGTTACAGATTACGGACCGTCAGCTAACAGCCCCGGTAACGACCCGTTAACCGATTAAAAAACCGGGTCTAAGTCACGGAATTGCAAGGGAGGGGTAATTTGGGTAGCCGGAATGTGGGGGTGTAGAAACAATGCCACGCCTCCCCGAGGAGGTTGCCCGGGAGGACAGACTCGATCCCGGCGCGAGGCTGAGGGTCTGACGGGTGGATGACCAGGTTTCAGCGACGCCGAGGATGTGGAGGTTCTGAGAGGAGCAGAGATTTTCAAGTAAGGGCTTCTTGCGGGAGAAGCCCTGGCAGTTGATAAACCCGATGTTCAGAGACATTTCAACAAGTACCCGGTTCCACATCGTCACTCCAGCGACGGGAATTTCGGGGTCGCGTCGGAACGGGTTGCGGGGCTCTAGGCGAGCTGTTCCGACGCACCGGGAGAACTGGAGGGACGACCTGAGGGACAAGAGCGGGCGTTGAATCGGCGGCGGCGGACGGCAGAGGAGGTTTGCACAGCGAGCCGGACCGCTGCGTTGGGCGCCCTTGTCCCTTCCGAGCTCCTACTTTCTTCGGCACCTGCTCGGCGGGGGGTGATGACCGGCGTTTACGCGTTTCCTCGAACATGTCCTGCGGACAGGAAACCTCCGACGGAACGAGTGGGGGTAGAGTTACTGACATGGACTCACTGTCGGATTGAGCGTTGGACACCCCTGTGTCGGTCACCACGGCCTCAGACGCAGCTCGACCCTCCGGGGTGTCGGGTTCCGAGGGCGCGGTGGGAGGGTCGGTCGGCGCGCTGTCGTCAAGACGTAAGCCAGACGCACCAGCAGACGCGATAGCAGAGGGCTGATCCTGAGAAACAGCGCCCCAAGTGCTTTTAGTGCGGTCAATTAACGGGCGCCGAGACCTGCATTCAGCCCGGAAATGCTCGCTGGAACTGCAAATAGAGCACGTCTTAGGCTGCCCGTCATATGTCACCAATTCACGAAGCCCACCAACGATCACGTACGAAGGGATATGTTTGTTTACATCCATGCGAACTGTGCGAACACCGTTCTTGACCCGGTAGCGGTAGGAGGTGGACCACTACTCGTCGATGATTTCACGTGCAGGCCCGTTCGCTCGAAGAGCGTCGCGCACACGGTCGTTGTGAAGTTCGAGTGGCAGGTTGAATACACGAACCTGCCGGTATCCCAGGTCAGCATGTCCAATGGAGACCGCGCTGACGACGCCGTCAGCGTGATGGAAGGGGACCGAGTCCCCGAGCTCCGTAAGGAGTGCGTCGCACAGGCGGTCGTCGGTAAGTTTAACGTAGACCGCCTGTTTAGCGCCGTCCAGTTGGATAGCAGTGACAGAGGACGGGTCGAGGTGAAGTGCCGAGAAAATCCACTCGTGTACCTCAGCCGCTGACGGCTTCGGAAACTCGCGGTTGAAGACGCATTTAAGGGTGTTAACCCGAGAGACAACTGCCGGAACCGAACGGGAACCTGGGCACATAGCGCCGAGCACAAACGAAAGCGAGAAAATAAAACTAAACACTGACTCGTGGACCGAACACACGCAGATGCACGAGACGCGGGAGCGAGGGTAAACACCGTGCACCCCGACCGAAGGCGAGGGTGAAAACTGAAAACTGAAAAACGCCAAACTGGAAAGAACCAGACAGGCTTTTGAGGAATTAACTTCAGATATTAACTTGCTAAAATTAGAATTAGAATACGTGCTCAGATACACTCTGTTTTTTAGAATTATATTCTTTACGGCTATATTGTTTATTTGGGGGATCTTTAAGTTAATTCCCAAGGTAGATCAGAATATTGTCTACTTTGAAAAAATCATCGCCTCGCTATGTTTGTTGTAAACGACGTCATGCGTCTTTGGATTTTCAAAGATCTGCTTGTCTAGTTCCACTTTCGGTACCGATTGTGGATGAACGGTGGTACCATAGTTAATCGTAGCGTCGAACTAAAGGTCAGTAATGATCCTTGGTGACGTAGTATGTGCGTCGGTAGCGTCGATTTGCACATGTCGTGGTGAGGCGACGCCAACTTCAGGTTATCAGAATAGTAGATTTTTTGAGGTTCTTATATTTTTACGGGTAAACGGTTTGAGATAGAATCTTTTGGTTTTCAATTCCTTCTTATTCATTACTCTTTTGATTTTATTCGTATTTAAAAAAAAATTCCAAACAAAATTCATAATTCTCGGATTTTGATCGTCTGAGAGAAATTTTGAAAATTTGGGCACCTGTATCTCTGTAAGTATGGCCCTCATGTATAATTTACTATTAAGAAAGTCTAGATAAGTGAGGAAAAAAAAATAAAAAAAAATACAGAAACAAATTTAGACTAAACGTTTGGTAGCTACGAGCGCTTAAAAAAAAATGGCCCCCATGTAAACCCTCCTCAACTTTCCTTCATTTCATTTCATTTTTTTGTTTATTATTCCGTTGATATGTATTATACCTATATGGACATCGTCATTACTAAAATTAAGTTCTATAATATAATAATACATTTTAACAGGGTGTTAATAATACAAATAACTAGTCAACATACATTTAACAATATAGTAGTCTTAAATTAAATTAATCATAATGATATTTACAATAATATATTAACAATACATAATTTCATGGGGGTTGGAGGAACTCATCTTAGGAGTAGAAGGACTTTTCTAATAGGAAGGATATGAGTTTGTTTTTAAAGGATGGGGTAAATTTTGTATTCCTAATGTGTTGTGGTGGGCTGTTGAAAATTTTGCTACATAGGTAAGTTGGGCTATTCTTGTAGGGGGAATGCTTAAAAGCTGGTATATATATTACATTTGGTTCGGGTTGAGTGTGAATGTACTTGTCCTTGTCTGAATATGGAAGAAAAAAAGACTGCCGGTTACGGGTCTCGAACCCCGGACCGCGAAAACACTAGTCGACGACGCTTCTGCGTACGCCATGCCACACGACGGAAATTAAGCAGCTTACACTGGTATATAACCCACTGCGCTCAATGTATGCATGCATGAATCTCATTGTATCTCGATTCATTCTTATTGTAATTGTAACAACATATATAGATGGATTTACGAACAAAGGGTCTCATTGGATTAAAAAAATATCCAAGAAGCCGTTTTTTAACTAACTCTAAAATTCCAGTTTCAGCACATTGTCTTTTCAAAATCGCATTAATACATCTTGATCACGTGATCGCAAAAGAGTAAATCGTCTGTGAAAACAACGAGCCGTTTAAACGTTAAAAAATAAACCGTGTCCATGCACGTTGATGTATTGATACAAATGTGTGAATATGGTGAAAAAAAAACTGGGTGTAACGGGTCTCGAATCCCAGACCTCAAGCACTGGAAGCCACGACGTTCTGCGTACGCCATGCCACACGATGGAAGTAGCATTGCTTACACTGGTATATAACACACTGCTCTCAATGTATGGCATAGCTTGATGTATTATGATAGCTCGTCAATAAACATTTAAACCAATGCAAACATAAACATGCAGTGGGTTATATACCATGTTTTCTGTATAGAGTAGCAATGTCAAATTGGAAAACTGTAATCATTATTTTCTTTACCTTTTAACAAGATACGCTACGCGTCGTCAAAGACGTGCTTAATTCACCCTGTTTTTTAGAATTGTATTCTTTATGGCTATATTGTTTTTTTGGGGGATCTTAAAGTTAATTCCCGAGGTAGATCTGAAAATTGTCTATGTTGAAAAGTTCATCGCCTCGTTATGTTTGTTGTGAGCGACGTCATGCGTCTTTGGATTTTCAAAGATTTGCTTGTCAAGTTCCACTTTCGGTACCGATTGTGTATGAACGGTGGTACCCAGTTAATCGTAGCGTCGAACTAAAGGTCAGTAATGATCCTTGGTGACGTAGTATGAGCGTCGGTAGCGTCGGTTTGCACAGGTCGTGGTGAGGCGACGCCAACTCCAGGTAATCAGAATAGTGGATTTTTTCATGTTTTTATTTTGTTACGGGGAAACGGTTTGAGATAGAATTTTTTGGTTGTCACTTCCTTCTTATTCATTACTCTCTTGATTTTATTCGTATTTTTAAAAAAAAAAAAAAAAAATGAAACTTTAAAAATTCTCGGATTTTGATCGTCTGAGAGAATTTTTGAAACTTTGGGCGCCTATATCTCTGTAAGTATGGCCAACGGCATAATTTCGAGATACGTGACGAAAAAACAATAAAAAAAATACAGAAACAAATTTGGACAAAACGTTTGGTAGCTACGAGCACTTAAAAAAAAAAAATCCCCCGTGTAAACCCTTCTCAACTTTCCTTGTCTGAATTTGGAAGAAAAAATACTGCCGGTTATTGGCCTCAAACCCCGGACCGCAAAAACACTAGTCGACGACGCTTCGACTAGCTTACACTGGCATATAACCCACTGCGCTCAATGTATGCATGCATGAATCTCATTGTATCTCGATTCATTCTTATTGCAATTGTAACATCAAATATAGATGGATTTACGAACAAAGCGTCTCATTGGATTAAAAAATATCCAAAAGCCGTTATTTAACTAACTCTAAAAATCCAGTTTCAACACATTGTCTTTTTAAAATCGCATTTAATAGATCATGATCACGTGACCGCAAAAGAGTAAAACGTTTGTGAAAACAAAGAGCCGTTTGAAAGTTAAAAAATAAACCGTGTCCATGCACGTTGATGTATTGATACAAATGTTTGATTATGGTGGGAAAAAAAAACTGGGTGTAACGGGTCACACAATCCTTCTCCAGAGTAACCACTACCCTCCCACGAGTCTGCTCTTCTGTGGGTAGAGGCCTCGCTGTTCAGTTATAAACCTACCTTTGTACAATACATCCTTCTCCAGAGTAACCACTACCCTCCCACGAGTCTGCTCTTCTGTGGGTAGAGGCCTCGCTGTTCAGTTATAAACCTACCTTTGTACAATACATCCTTCTTCAGAGTAACCACTACCCTCCCACGAGTCTGGTCTTCTGTGGGTAGAGGCCTCGCTGTTCAGTTATAAACCTACCTTTGTACAATACATCCTTCTCCAGAGTAACCACTACCCTCCCACGAGTCTGCTCTTCTGTGGGTAGAGGCCTCGCTGTTCAGTTATAAACCTACCTTTGTACAATACATCCTTCTCCAGAGTAACCACTACCCTCCCACGAGTCTGCTCTTCTGTGGGTAGAGGCCTCGCTGTTCAGTTATAAACCTACCTTTGTACAATACATCCTTCTCCAGAGTAACCACTACCCTCCCACGAGTCTGCTCTTCTGTGGGTAGAGGCCTCGCTGTTCAGTTATAAACCTACCTTTGTACAATACATCCTTCTCCAGAGTAACCACTACCCTCCCACGAGTCTGCTCTTCTGTGGGTAGAGGCCTCGCTGTTCAGTTATAAACCTACCTTTGTACAATACATCCTTCTCCAGAGTAACCACTACCCTCCCACGAGTCTGCTCTTCTGTGGGTAGAGGCCTCGCTGTTCAGTTATAAACCTACCTTTGTACAATACATCCTTCTCCAGAGTAACCACTACCCTCCCACGAGTCTGTTCTTCTGTGGGTAGAGGCCTCGCTGTTCAGTTATAAACCTACCTTTGTACAATACATCCTTCTTCAGAGTAACCACTACCCTCCCACGAGTCTGCTCTTCTGTGGGTAGAGGCCTCGCTGTTCAGTTATAAACCTACCTTTGTACAATACATCCTTCTCCAGAGTAACCACTACCCTCCCACGAGTCTGCTCTTCTGTGGGTAGAGGCCTCGCTGTTCAGTTATAAACCTACCTTTGTACAATACATCCTTCTCCAGAGTAACCACTACCCTCCCACGAGTCTGCTCTTCTGTGGGTAGAGGCCTCGCTGTTCAGTTATAAACCTACCTTTGTACAATACATCCTTCTCCAGAGTAACCACTACCCTCCCACGAGTCTGCTCTTCTGTGGGTAGAGGCCTCGCTGTTCAGTTATAAACCTACCTTTGTACAATACATCCTTCTCCAGAGTAACCACTACCCTCCCACGAGTCTGTTCTTCTGTGGGTAGAGGCCTCGCTGTTCAGTTATAAACCTACCTTTGTACAATACATCCTTCTCCAGAGTAACCACTACCCTCCCACGAGTCTGCTCTTCTGTGGGTAGAGGCCTCGCTGTTCAGTTATAAACCTACCTTTGTACAATACATCCTTCTCCAGAGTAACCACTACCCTCCCACGAGTCTGCTCTTCTGTGGGTAGAGGCCTCGCTGTTCAGTTATAAACCTACCTTTGTACAATACATCCTTCTCCAGAGTAACCACTACCCTCCCACGAGTCTGCTCTTCTGTGGGTAGAGGCCTCGCTGTTCAGTTATAAACCTACCTTTGTACAATACATCCTTCTCCAGAGTAACCACTACCCTCCCACGAGTCTGTTCTTCTGTGGGTAGAGGCCTCGCTGTTCAGTTATAAACCTACCTTTGTACAATACATCCTTCTCCAGAGTAACCACTACCCTCCCACGAGTCTGCTCTTCTGTGGGTAGAGGCCTCGCTGTTCAGTTATAAACCTACCTTTGTACAATACATCCTTCTCCAGAGTAACCACTACCCTCCCACGAGTCTGCTCTTCTGTGGGTAGAGGCCTCGCTGTTCAGTTATAAACCTACCTTTGTACAATACATCCTTCTCCAGAGTAACCACTACCCTCCCACGAGTCTGCTCTTCTGTGGGTAGAGGCCTCGCTGTTCAGTTATAAACCTACCTTTGTACAATACATCCTTCTCCAGAGTAACCACTACCCTCCCACGAGTCTGCTCTTCTGTGGGTAGAGGCCTCGCTGTTCAGTTATAAACCTACCTTTGTACAATACATCCTTCTCCAGAGTAACCACTACCCTCCCACGAGTCTGCTCTTCTGTGGGTAGAGGCCTCGCTGTTCAGTTATAAACCTACCTTTGTACAATACATCCTTCTCCAGAGTAACCACTACCCTCCCACGAGTCTGTTCTTCTGTGGGTAGAGGCCTCGCTGTTCAGTTATAAACCTACCTTTGTACAATACATCCTTCTTCAGAGTAACCACTACCCTCCCACGAGTCTGCTCTTCTGTGGGTAGAGGCCTCGCTGTTCAGTTATAAACCTACCTTTGTACAATACATCCTTCTCCAGAGTAACCACTACCCTCCCACGAGTCTGCTCTTCTGTGGGTAGAGGCCTCGCTGTTCAGTTATAAACCTACCTTTGTACAATACATCCTTCTCCAGAGTAACCACTACCCTCCCACGAGTCTGTTCTTCTGTGGGTAGAGGCCTCGCTGTTCAGTTATAAACCTACCTTTGTACAATACATCCTTCTCCAGAGTAACCACTACCCTCCCACGAGTCTGCTCTTCTGTGGGTAGAGGCCTCGCTGTTCAGTTATAAACCTACCTTTGTACAATACATCCTTCTCCAGAGTAACCACTACCCTCCCACGAGTCTGCTCTTCTGTGGGTAGAGGCCTCGCTGTTCAGTTATAAACCTACCTTTGTACAATACATCCTTCTCCAGAGTAACCACTACCCTCCCACGAGTCTGTTCTTCTGTGGGTAGAGGCCTCGCTGTTCAGTTATATACCTACCTTTGTACAATACATCCTTCTCCAGAGTAACCACTACCCTCCCACGAGTCTGTTCTTCTGTGGGTAGAGGCCTCGCTGTTCAGTTATAAACCTACCTTTGTACAATACATCCTTCTTCAGAGTAACCACTACCCTCCCACGAGTCTGCTCTTCTGTGGGTAGAGGCCTCGCTGTTCAGTTATAAACCTACCTTTGTACAATACATCCTTCTCCAGAGTAACCACTACCCTCCCACGAGTCTGCTCTTCTGTGGGTAGAGGCCTCGCTGTTCAGTTATAAACCTACCTTTGTACAATACATCCTTCTCCAGAGTAACCACTACCCTCCCACGAGTCTGTTCTTCTGTGGGTAGAGGCCTCGCTGTTCAGTTATAAACCTACCTTTGTACAATACATCCTTCTCCAGAGTAACCACTACCCTCCCACGAGTCTGTTCTTCTGTGGGTAGAGGCCTCGCTGTTCAGTTATAAACCTACCTTTGTACAATACATCCTTCTCCAGAGTAACCACTACCCTCCCACGAGTCTGCTCTTCTGTGGGTAGAGGCCTCGCTGTTCAGTTATAAACCTACCTTTGTACAATACATCCTTCTCCAGAGTAACCACTACCCTCCCACGAGTCTGGTCTTCTGTGGGTAGAGGCCTCGCTGTTCAGTTATAAACCTACCTTTGTACAATACATCCTTCTCCAGAGTAACCACTACCCTCCCACGAGTCTGGTCTTCTGTGGGTAGAGGCCTCGCTGTTCAGTTATAAACCTACCTTTGTACAATACATCCTTCTCCAGAGTAACCACTACCCTCCCACGAGTCTGGTCTTCTGTGGGTAGAGGCCTCGCTGTTCAGTTATAAACCTACCTTTGTACAATACATCCTTCTCCAGAGTAACCACTACCCTCCCACGAGTCTGTTCTTCTGTGGGTAGAGGCCTCGCTGTTCAGTTATAAACCTACCTTTGTACAATACATCCTTCTCCAGAGTAACCACTACCCTCCCACGAGTCTGGTCTTCTGTGGGTAGAGGCCTCGCTGTTCAGTTATAAACCTACCTTTGTACAATACATCCTTCTCCAGAGTAACCACTACCCTCCCACGAGTCTGGTCTTCTGTGGGTAGAGGCCTCGCTGTTCAGTTATAAACCTACCTTTGTACAATACATCCTTCTCCAGAGTAACCACTACCCTCCCACGAGTCTGTTCTTCTGTGGGTAGAGGCCTCGCTGTTCAGTTATAAACCTACCTTTGTACAATACATCCTTCTCCAGAGTAACCACTACCCTCCCACGAGTCTGGTCTTCTGTGGGTAGAGGCCTCGCTGTTCAGTTATAAACCTACCTTTGTACAATACATCCTTCTCCAGAGTAACCACTACCCTCCCACGAGTCTGTTCTTCTGTGGGTAGAGGCCTCGCTGTTCAGTTATAAACCTACCTTTGTACAATACATCCTTCTCCAGAGTAACCACTACCCTCCCACGAGTCTGCTCTTCTGTGGGTAGAGGCCTCGCTGTTCAGTTATAAACCTACCTTTGTACAATACATCCTTCTCCAGAGTAACCACTACCCTCCCACGAGTCTGTTCTTCTGTGGGTAGAGGCCTCGCTGTTCAGTTATAAACCTACCTTTGTACAATACATCCTTCTCCAGAGTAACCACTACCCTCCCACGAGTCTGCTCTTCTGTGGGTAGAGGCCTCGCTGTTCAGTTATAAACCTACCTTTGTACAATACATCCTTCTCCAGAGTAACCACTACCCTCCCACGAGTCTGCTCTTCTGTGGGTAGAGGCCTCGCTGTTCAGTTATAAACCTACCTTTGTACAATACATCCTTCTCCAGAGTAACCACTACCCTCCCACGAGTCTGCTCTTCTGTGGGTAGAGGCCTCGCTGTTCAGTTATAAACCTACCTTTGTACAATACATCCTTCTCCAGAGTAACCACTACCCTCCCACGAGTCTGGTCTTCTGTGGGTAGAGGCCTCGCTGTTCAGTTATAAACCTACCTTTGTACAATACATCCTTCTCCAGAGTAACCACTACCCTCCCACGAGTCTGGTCTTCTGTGGGTAGAGGCCTCGCTGTTCAGTTATAAACCTACCTTTGTACAATACATCCTTCTCCAGAGTAACCACTACCCTCCCACGAGTCTGCTCTTCTGTGGGTAGAGGCCTCGCTGTTCAGTTATAAACCTACCTTTGTACAATACATCCTTCTCCAGAGTAACCACTACCCTCCCACGAGTCTGGTCTTCTGTGGGTAGAGGCCTCGCTGTTCAGTTATAAACCTACCTTTGTACAATACATCCTTCTCCAGAGTAACCACTACCCTCCCACGAGTCTGCTCTTCTGTGGGTAGAGGCCTCGCTGTTCAGTTATAAACCTACCTTTGTACAATACATCCTTCTCCAGAGTAACCACTACCCTCCCACGAGTCTGCTCTTCTGTGGGTAGAGGCCTCGCTGTTCAGTTATAAACCTACCTTTGTACAATACATCCTTCTTCAGAGTAACCACTACCCTCCCACGAGTCTGCTCTTCTGTGGGTAGAGGCCTCGCTGTTCAGTTATAAACCTACCTTTGTACAATACATCCTTCTCCAGAGTAACCACTACCCTCCCACGAGTCTGCTCTTCTGTGGGTAGAGGCCTCGCTGTTCAGTTATAAACCTACCTTTGTACAATACATCCTTCTCCAGAGTAACCACTACCCTCCCACGAGTCTGCTCTTCTGTGGGTAGAGGCCTCGCTGTTCAGTTATAAACCTACCTTTGTACAATACATCCTTCTCCAGAGTAACCACTACCCTCCCACGAGTCTGGTCTTCTGTGGGTAGAGGCCTCGCTGTTCAGTTATAAACCTACCTTTGTACAATACATCCTTCTCCAGAGTAACCACTACCCTCCCACGAGTCTGGTCTTCTGTGGGTAGAGGCCTCGCTGTTCAGTTATAAACCTACCTTTGTACAATACATCCTTCTCCAGAGTAACCACTACCCTCCCACGAGTCTGCTCTTCTGTGGGTAGAGGCCTCGCTGTTCAGTTATAAACCTACCTTTGTACAATACATCCTTCTCCAGAGTAACCACTACCCTCCCACGAGTCTGGTCTTCTGTGGGTAGAGGCCTCGCTGTTCAGTTATAAACCTACCTTTGTACAATACATCCTTCTCCAGAGTAACCACTACCCTCCCACGAGTCTGCTCTTCTGTGGGTAGAGGCCTCGCTGTTCAGTTATAAACCTACCTTTGTACAATACATCCTTCTCCAGAGTAACCACTACCCTCCCACGAGTCTGCTCTTCTGTGGGTAGAGGCCTCGCTGTTCAGTTATAAACCTACCTTTGTACAATACATCCTTCTTCAGAGTAACCACTACCCTCCCACGAGTCTGCTCTTCTGTGGGTAGAGGCCTCGCTGTTCAGTTATAAACCTACCTTTGTACAATACATCCTTCTCCAGAGTAACCACTACCCTCCCACGAGTCTGCTCTTCTGTGGGTAGAGGCCTCGCTGTTCAGTTATAAACCTACCTTTGTACAATACATCCTTCTCCAGAGTAACCACTACCCTCCCACGAGTCTGCTCTTCTGTGGGTAGAGGCCTCGCTGTTCAGTTATAAACCTACCTTTGTACAATACATCCTTCTCCAGAGTAACCACTACCCTCCCACGAGTCTGCTCTTCTGTGGGTAGAGGCCTCGCTGTTCAGTTATAAACCTACCTTTGTACAATACATCCTTCTCCAGAGTAACCACTACCCTCCCACGAGTCTGCTCTTCTGTGGGTAGAGGCCTCGCTGTTCAGTTATAAACCTACCTTTGTACAATACATCCTTCTTCAGAGTAACCACTACCCTCCCACGAGTCTGCTCTTCTGTGGGTAGAGGCCTCGCTGTTCAGTTATAAACCTACCTTTGTACAATACATCCTTCTTCAGAGTAACCACTACCCTCCCACGAGTCTGCTCTTCTGTGGGTAGAGGCCTCGCTGTTCAGTTATAAACCTACCTTTGTACAATACATCCTTCTCCAGAGTAACCACTACCCTCCCACGAGTCTGCTCTTCTGTGGGTAGAGGCCTCGCTGTTCAGTTATAAACCTACCTTTGTACAATACATCCTTCTCCAGAGTAACCACTACCCTCCCACGAGTCTGCTCTTCTGTGGGTAGAGGCCTCGCTGTTCAGTTATAAACCTACCTTTGTACAATACATCCTTCTCCAGAGTAACCACTACCCTCCCACGAGTCTGCTCTTCTGTGGGTAGAGGCCTCGCTGTTCAGTTATAAACCTACCTTTGGACAATACATCCTTCTCCAGAGTAACCACTACCCTCCCACGAGTCTGCTCTTCTGTGGGTAGAGGCCTCGCTGTTCAGTTATAAACCTACCTTTGTACAATACATCCTTCTTCAGAGTAACCACTACCCTCCCACGAGTCTGGTCTTCTGTGGGTAGAGGCCTCGCTGTTCAGTTATAAACCTACCTTTGTACAATACATCCTTCTTCAGAGTAACCACTACCCTCCCACGAGTCTGTTCTTCTGTGGGTAGAGGCCTCGCTGTTCAGTTATAAACCTACCTTTGTACAATACATCCTTCTCCAGAGTAACCACTACCCTCCCACGAGTCTGCTCTTCTGTGGGTAGAGGCCTCGCTGTTCAGTTATTACCCTTACTATGTTATATGTGATAAATGGAAATAAATCTTAATCCGAAATTAATCAAAACCTCAAATTTCTTTTTCAAATCTAAATTTAATAAAATGCTTTCAGTATGCTTTGATGGGAGGACAAAGCATCCAATAGGTAAGATCCTTTAATTAAATGTATCTATTTAGAGCATCTATTTACCAGGTGTTACGTACAACTTGGAACATGCATTCGCTGGGATGTAGGCAGTGGCGGCCCGACCCCCTTGATATGCCCGGGGCCAAATTCGTAGCATATTTCACCCACCACCGACGGCGTGGAAATCGACTTCGGGTGCGAATGAATGGGGGGGTGGGGGGGGGAAGCCCCCTACAACAGCGCCGCAGGCGAAAAATTTGTATAGAGTTTTTTTAATGTGGATGTAAGCGTTTGTAGAGGAGTAGAGGCAGTCTGGAAATGTGTAACTTGTTTGCTTTTCAGGATTTCTTCCAAATTGTAAGTGTAATGCATTAATGCATGGCTCTTAAATAATTTCATATTCTTGATTCTTTGAAATTGAATAGGATTAAGAGGGAGGGGTGGAAAATGAATTCATAACACGTTATTAGTTTAGAATGAAATAAAAAGAAAAGTTGTTCTAATAAAATTATGTGTGGTTAATTAACACAAATGTGTTACTAAAAACATAATTATAATTGAAACGTTGGTGAGCCGACAGTAAGCGAGCGCCAAATACGATAACTGACTTCACCAATATACATGGTAATATTTAAATTCTAAATGATTAAGTTTATTCGTGTTATGTAATATTGACTAGGTATCCATTTATTGTCAGGCGCGTAGGAACTCTAAATCAAGTGGGGGGGGGGGGGGGGGGAAGAATTGTGAGCGCGAAGCGCGAACAACTCGCGGGGTCTGGGGCGGAGCTTCAGCCGTCGGAGGCATTTTCGCCGAAGGCGAAAAATTTCCTGGCTATATTAGTTATTTCTCGATTTTTAGGCTTAAATAAATACGTTTTGAGGGCCTTAACCCGCCCCTTTCCTAATTACGCTACTGACCTTCAAGCACCCATTTGCTTTTATTTTGTAATGCTACAAAGTGCAAACAAAGGCAGAGGAAATGTATCTTGTGACGAAGATCTTGGCTTTCTCCGGGGCGTGGGGCCCTCTGTGTTTCTGCAATTATTATTCACTGGTGAAATATGAAATTTAGTTGGTGGATGTTTACCCGGGTATTCGTGTGGTATTGTATGTCAGGATGTGCCTAAAACGCTAAATCGTGTGGGTCACAGGAAAAGTGGGGGAGATCCCCCCCCCCCCCCCCCTTCCTACGCGCCTGTTTATTTTAGACAATTAATATGGGATTTAAAATAAGATAACTGGATTTTATCAGTATACGCATTTAGGTATTCTGGAGTAGACAGTATTCATAATGGCGTAATGGGATGGGGTGAAGATTCGAAGTC
Organism: Isoperla grammatica; assembly: GCA_945910005.1. NCBI lineage: Eukaryota > Metazoa > Arthropoda > Insecta > Plecoptera > Perlodidae > Isoperla > Isoperla grammatica. The sequence continues at coordinate 39,005,468 of OX246745.1, forward strand.
AGGAGGGTTGTGGGGCGATGCCACAGCCACCACGAGGTGGTTATTTCACGTTTTATACACACATATAAAAGTCGAAACTTAAGTTATCGGCGTAACAAAATAATATGTTTTCTCTATTTCCTCCATTTTCTTTTAAGCGCGCAATAAGAATGATTTGTTTGTAAATCGTTTTGGCTTTTAAGGAAAGATGACTTTGTACTCTATTATACGACGAGTTGTTGTATTAGTAGTGTTTCTGTATTAGTATTTTGTAGATAAGCATTATCATATTCTTTACAACTCATTTTGTTTTACAATTACCTTTTTAATTTATGGTTTCGACTAACTTACCTACCTACCCACCCACCCACCCACCTCTTAACGCTCGCGGGGCCATGGCCCCAAATTTGTATGGTCGGGCCGCCACTGGATGTAGGAAAGGTATTGCCAGAGTATAAAGACCCATCCCACACGTCTTTAATAAAGTGACCTATTTGCAATTTTAGAATTATGTTTTGTAATAACATCTATATGATCATCATTTACAGTAAATACTTCAATATTACATCATAACATAGTTATATAAGGTACTATAGATTCATTAGATTGAAAAGTGGACAATGATTATCACACACCAATATATTCAAAACAATTAAAAGCTCTTACACAACCAACACATACATGCCTCGAATTAATAATCATAGAACAAGGTTCATGAATAGACTGTTGATCATAACAAAATAGAATTCCATTCATTATATCATTTAGACATAACACGACAATATTCAAAATAAGAAAGGAATTAGGATTGGAAAATGTAACCGATGATTGCAGAAAACGTACAAGCAAGAGATTCCCTCCATTAAGCATCTAGTGACGGGGTTGATGCAGGTATGAGAGGTGATCTAGTGACGGGGTTGATGCAGGTATGAGAGGTGATCTAGTGACGGGGTTGATGCAGGTATGAGAGGTGATCTAGTGACGGGGTTGATGCAGGTATGAGAGGTGATCTAGTGACGGGGTTGATGCAGGTATGAGAGGTGATCTAGTGACGGGGTTGATGCAGGTATGAGAGGTGATCTAGTGACGGGGTTGATGCAGGTATGAGAGGTGATCTAGTGACGGGGTTGATGCAGGTATGAGAGGTGATCTAGTGACGGGGTTGATGCAGGTATGAGAGGTGATCTAGTGACGGGGTTGATGCAGGTATGAGAGGGGATCTAGTGACGGGGTTGATGCGGGTATGAGAGGTGATCTAGTGACGGGGTTGATGCAGGTATGAGAGGTGATCTAGTGACGGGGTTGATGCAGGTATGAGAGGTGATCTAGTGACGGGGTTGATGCAGGTATGAGAGGTGATCTAGTGACGGGGTTGATGCAGGTATGAGAGGGGATCTAGTGACGGGGTTGATGCGGGTATGAGAGGTGATCTAGTGACGGGGTTGATGCAGGTATGAGAGGTGATCTAGTGACGGGGTTGATGCAGGTATGAGAGGTGATCTAGTGACGGGGTTGATGCAGGTATGAGAGGTGATCTAGTGACGGGGTTGATGCAGGTATGAGAGGTGATCTAGTGACGGGGTTGATGCAGGTATGAGAGGTGATCTAGTGACGGGGTTGATGCAGGTATGAGAGGTGATCTAGTGACGGGGTTGATGCAGGTATGAGAGGTGATCTAGTGACGGGGTTGATGCAGGTATGAGAGGTGATCTAGTGACGGGGTTGATGCGGGTATGAGAGGTGATCTAGTGACGGGGTTGATGCAGGTATGAGAGGTGATCTAGTGACGGGGTTGATGCAGGTATGAGAGGTGATCTAGTGACGGGGTTGATGCAGGTATGAGAGGTGATCTAGTGACGGGGTTGATGCAGGTATGAGAGGTGATGTAGTGACGGGGTTGATGCAGGTATGAGAGGTGATCTAGTGACGGGGTTGATGCGGGTATGAGAGGTGATCTAGTGACGGGGTTGATGCAGGTATGAGAGGTGATCTAGTGACGGGGTTGATGCGGGTATGAGAGGTGATCTAGTGACGGGGTTGATGCGGGTATGAGAGGTGATCTAGTGACGGGGTTGATGCGGGTATGAGAGGTGATCTAGTGACGGGGTTGATGCAGGTATGAGAGGTGATCTAGTGACGGGGTTGATGCAGGTATGAGAGGTGATCTAGTGACGGGGTTGATGCGGGTATGAGAGGTGATCTAGTGACGGGGTTGATGCAGGTATGAGAGGTGATCTAGTGACGGGGTTGATGCGGGTATGAGAGGTGATCTAGTGACGGGGTTGATGCGGGTATGAGAGGTGATCTAGTGACGGGGTTGATGCGGGTATGAGAGGTGATCTAGTGACGGGGTTGATGCGGGTATGAGAGGTGATCTAGTGACGGGGTTGATGCGGGTATGAGAGGTGATCTAGTGACGGGGTTGATGCAGGTATGAGAGGTGATTTGGGTTGGGAATTGATTTTCTGTTCTGTTTGTTTTCATAAATATAACAGAACAGTTAGCTATATTTTTGTTAATTGTTGGTATGTATGGAATAGTTATGTGAATGTTGTTGTCCGTTTCCTTTTGGTTATGTATCAGGTGAATAATACTTAGAGAATGTCGGGCTTTAGCAACGAGCGAGCATTTCACGTCATACGGCATAATCAATACACCGTCACGACACTTATGAAATGTTTTACCAAAGCTTTACTTTAAATTAAAATATTTATAACCAAAATTTAGAAAAATCAGGTGACGAGCATATGTAACATTTAATTTTAAGGTGAGGTGGATCGAGTTGGGGCTTGATTGACTGGCCACTCACTGGTGCCCGTGAGTGGAGACCACTGATTGACTGGCCACTCACTGGTGCCCGTGAGTGAAGACCACTGATTGACTGGCCACTCACTGGTGCCCGTGAGTGAAGACCACTGATTGACTGGCCACTCACTGGTGCCCGTGAGTGAAGACCACTGATTGACTGGCCACTCACTGGTGCCCGTGAGTGAAGACCACTGATTGACTGGCCACTCACTGGTGCCCGTGAGTGAAGACCACTGATTGACTGGCCACTCACTGGTGCCCGTGAGTGAAGACCACTGATTGACTGGCCACTCACTGGTGCCCGTGAGTGAAGACCACTGATTGACTGGCCACTCACTGGTGCCCGTGAGTGAAGACCACTGATTGACTGGCCACTCACTGGTGCCCGTGAGTGAAGACCACTGATTGACTGGCCACTCACTGGTGCCCGTGAGTGAAGACCACTGATTGACTGGCCACTCACTGGTGCCCGTGAGTGAAGAGGAACAACAGAATTAAAGGTGAGGGTGGACGGAAATGACCACTTACAGTGTATTGGTATGCGTGCACAGTTCATCGGGAGATTATCGAACCTACAGCAACTATCTCGCCTTCAATGGTTGTTTAACTTCAGATTACATCAACACGTTCAGCACTATTGTTTGTTTTGTACTAATGTAGGTAATGATTGGACTAGGAGTGTACAGATGCATATTCTTAAATGACAATAGCAAATTGCATTTTTTGTAACTGGAAGAACATATCATATCACATCAAGAACAAGATAGGAAATATATTAAATTATAAATAGAAGAACATTGTAAGAAAAATTTGGGGTCGTATAACTACTATTACACATCATGAAATAAAGCTAGATTGTTCCATTCGTTTCAACGCACGGTAATCTCAGCGGTGAATATGGAATATTAGTTTAGTTGTTCTGACTAAAGCATTACACAGCTGACAAGATGTAGTAATGACAAACAATTGTGTATTTAACAATCAATGGTGATGGTGATTAGCTTACTCTCACACGGCTTTAGGAGTAATGAAACAACTTGTTTTATGACAACTGTAATGACACCACTCATAAGATTATAAATATAAATAACAATATTTTGTAGGTTTGTGGTTGCTACATAGGGTGTTCATAATGTGGACCTTAAACCTAATATTAGCAACACATAGCTAAGAGAAGAGAACAAACTAATACCGCAACACGGGAATACGGAATAAGACTATCATTCGTGGAGACACTTATTGTTGACAAAATCATTGATTACTTAACATTGTATCTCCAATTACTGATTAATAAATATAGAATGAAGCAGAAAATATATACACTTAAGTATACATCAAAGAATGAACTATACTTGTTTGCTAAAGTAGAAACATTAACTATAATCTGCCTAAATCAGTTCATTGTTTACAACATTGAAATAAGTCGCAAGAATAAATACCAAACTTAGCTAAGTACTAAATACATAATTTGGTAGCAAACATTGGCAAAATATCTGCGTTTGAGTCTGCATAGAACACGGTTGACTACGTAACATGACAGAGAAATACGGCTGTAAACCCAACCCTGCCAAAGGCAGTGACGGACGAAAAAGAGTAGGCAAGGAAATGAATAATCTACCTATTAGTATTAAAGATTGAAGAATTGTTTGTGATGACTAGAGGTGTTTGAAAATGGTTTTATTTAAAAAAAAAAATCGTTTTATTCTAAACTAAAATGTGGTGTTATTTTGGTGTTATTTTTATAATCGAAATGGAGAAATCAGGAAGTTTCAAAGCAACGGAAATTTTCACTCGCTTCACACCGCTTTATTTTGAGCAACGTTATCTACCAGCAACGCTGCAAACCACTTTTTCATTGGCCAAAATGTGGTTGGTAAACAGTTTGAGACAAAACTGTTTAACGGACTTAGGTTCAAAAGTAGTAATTATTACGTAAAATATGCAATTTTTAATGTAAATAGTTAAAAATGCTGAAAATGGTGTTATTTCGCTATTTCAACACTCAATTCGCATCATTAAAATAATATGGTGTTATTTCGCGATTTGATTCCTTATCTTTCATGGCCAACATGCCGACATCTGTCAAAAAAAAAGTTCTTACACCACAAATAATGAATTTCGTTTTATCGCGGACTCCGAAAAACAAACGTCTCTAGTGATGACTCATAAAATAAGATAGAAGGACCGACATCTGTTCAGCTGTGCAAGCTACTGGTGTGGATATAATAACACAAGTCAACACAGTGGTTTTCCATGTAGCCCAACAGGCATTCAAACATTTTGTAATATCTAGGTACTACTATAATAATTGTCTCATAACTTTACTTGATTAATTATATTCCTTCAACATTTACACACTGCAAACTTACTGAAAAATGTATATTGCTGCAAATGCACATTAAATATAGGTCTACTGGTACTCTTAAAAGTGTCAAGTTAAATAAAAACGCTATTGTATCACAATATTGCAAATGCAAATATCAAAATAAAAATGCATATAAATCATAAACACAAGGACATGTTTGGGGACTTGGTACGTTTTTTTTTTTAGATTGTAAAGTGTAATATATATATTTGTCTTCACAGAGAAAGCAGAAGCCATCTTGAAAATACAACAACTAGGTTTTTACAAGTACGTAATGTATCTTGGGAGATTTTAGTTTATGTAGTAAGTTTCAAACAAAAGAAAATTGAAAATAACTACTTTCATTTCAACAACACCTACTTAAAGATAGATGTAATAATTTGACCTTCTAATCTCATATTTATTATAGGTTCGCTCATTTGTCCGTTCCGAACAGTCTCGAACAGTCCGAACAGGTTGTTTGTTGTTCATCTGTAAACAAACATATGTTCTGGTGGTGTTCAGTTGTCCGCCGGCAACTGTTTGCAAACAGGCCGAACATGTTCGAACTGTCCGGAATGAAAAAGAGGAGTGAGTAGAGTAGAACAAGATGTAGAGCGGGAATACAAATTAGACATAGCGGTAACGCGTTAATTAATATACATTCTAATTCAGATTACAACATGTCCGTCGTCCAATTGAATAGGGTCGTTATGTTAGTTACATTAAGGTAAGAAAATAATTATTTACCGTTTATTTAGTCCAATAGGCCTACCTAACCGCATTTAAGCCTAGACACCCGTACTCTCGTTGCTTATTCCGTACGTTTAATTGAACCATCACAAACTTGGCTTGGGCCCTACCAAAGATTAATTCAGTTATATTACGGCCTATTTAATTTAAAGACAGTTTTAACCTAAAATTAACAGGTGTCTCTGACTAGATTGGCGTTCATTTGTGTGAAGGCAGAACACATGTTTTTTCGTACTAGACTCGGCCAACTTCCTGTTCGATGACGCGTTTCCGCTGTGTTCCGACTTGTTACCGAACAGTTACGAACTCGACAAATGAACGAACCTTATATTAGCTGTAATGTGATAACAAAAATACATTCTGCGTACCCATACCAACTACATGCAAGGCTAATGAACAACATAGACTCAGATTAATAAAGGTGCATTCACAAAGTTACTTTAAGAAATGAAGGATGCACACCACCAATACATTTATATTTCTTAATGGTTATCACAAACTGAAGTTGATTATTGAATTAAATTGATATTATCAGTAATGAAGGTTACTAATATTTCAACCAAAAACATGGTCAAAATAATGTGTAAATAAAAAGGTTATCTCCCTAATTACTCACATAGGCACTGTATCAACTCTGCCTGTTTTACTTCTGAAGAACTGATTACCTCAAAGTTTTGTGCCTTTGATCAATATTTTGGTCAGTTATTAGGGTAGTGATGTTTATTTTGAATATTGAACATTGATCGATTACATTATCATGTGCATCCCTATAAAAAAAACATGTTTAGTTCTTATAAAAATTACACTATTAGAATCGGGAATATAAACATTTGAAATTGATAAAAACGAACATGTATGCAGACACTTACATTGGCGTAAAGCATTATACACCACTTTTAACACTATTCTCTTTGATCACATAACTCTCAACATTTCCTTTCATACAAGTATTGGAGTTAAACTATAGTAAAGTCAATCAAAAATAATAACAAAACAGCTAAGTATTTTAAGAAACAACACAGTATTCCAACTCTTTCATTGTAAATGTATAACTAACTGTAAATATATTTAAGATCAAGTAAAATGTGCACAATTGTCATTATTCATAGTTTTAGTGCACACACAAACATCCAAAAGATTTTAAACTCAAAGAAAACAATGCCTAATAGGATGTGTGGTTCCGCTTTAGTATAATATTTACCGTAGTAAGATCTGGAACCACAATAGAAGTACAACAAGTACGTCTGTTTCGTACATGTTAATTCATTCAAGGCAGTATGCGAATCATGTATATATAATATAATATATTTATATAAATATGCATATTTCATAAATAAACGACTAGAATAAAGACTTTGTATTCAAATTAGTATACATATTTCTGAAACATTTTATCAAATTGACATATTTGAAAGCATTTACAATCCATGTATGCATCTTTTACAGATTTAAGATTGTTTCGCACCAGAAAAGTAGACTTTATGATCACCACGCATGATTGTCAACATTCATACGACAAACAACGGCACGAGAGCCATGCAAAATAGTACATAGAAACACATGCAACATATTGGGTTTAAACACCTAGATAACAAACAAATAACAGTTTCCTTACGTGATTCTGCAATGGATTTGTTCATATTCATACACTTAAAACACCACCACTAGAATATTATGAGTTGCGTTGAGCACTTGTTCAATGGCGAGACAATTATAATGGTGAAGAGGTACACTAGGTAGTTCTATATTATAGTTTGCCACTTATGGTATTACATACTGCACAGTTGAAATGTAAATACCTAACAGTAGGCATGCAATAGAAAATCTATTTCTTGTATTATTTTGTTTAAGTACAAAACTTGGGCATTGACAATCACAAATATTAAACACAAGAACAGTATTAACAATCATCCAATCAGGTTGCTTATACTCGTCTTATATATTTTTATATTTAAGTTCAAATACTGGCAAGTTTAATGAATCCCACCTTAAAATATAATGATTTTGCTCTTGTTTTTTTTAAATAGAGTTCTCATATTTACATTTATCTACGGCTGCTGTAAACACTGTATGTGTTTGTATGTGAGCAACAGACCAGACCAGACAATAGTCTAATATATGCCCCAAAGATCGAGCCTTATCAATCCAAGATGGCGGGCTTAGCAAGTCTCAGTTTAGACTGTTGGAATAAAGTGAATAAAGATAGCAAACTGTGCAATCTATCCTCAAGCCTCAACTGCATTGAAGGCATTTCTATTCCATATAAAGACCCACTGCAAACAAATGCACGGAAGCTACTCGTAACAAGTATGATGAACACAGTCAACTTAACCATTCAGCATTGGTGAAAGTGGATGAACAACGAACAAACCCATAAGAACAGTTGCACACAATATAGCTATGATGGGCAATATCTGACTTTCACAACACCACAACATTCATAGACAAACATTTTGCATGCACATCATAATAATGACAATGTTACTCTATACAATTAAAGCTTATCAGAACAGAATAGTTAAGTTATTGACTGAAGGATGTTAGCAGCAGATACAGCAAGAGTTACCACCAATGGAATGTTACAAAGCTTGTCTGACTAGCATCAGTAGAGTGGTATCTTTCACTGGGAAAACCAAATTAAGTGATCGGCCCATTAGATTTTAAATGGGCAGAGCAACATTAAGTATGTGTGGTTATACGAATTCCCGATCAATTCCATCATTTTCGCTAGTTCAAGATAATATTAAAAAGGAATTTAAAACCATCTCATTGTTTCAGTGAGAGGTTTTGGAGTGGCCTGGCTGTTATTTCTCACCCCAGACAGGCACATAAGATTGTGACTCAATGAATTCCTTCATCTATTACATATTATCGGATGGCCAGATGCATCAGCATCACTTATCCCAAAAATAATTTTTGTATATTATATGCTTTTATATTTATTTGTGACAAAAATAAAGTGAATGACAAGAATCTCTCCTTATCAGCTTCCCATATATAAATTGATCACATTCCTCCTGGCTTCGGAAGATTGGTATTGTACGCCCGAATCACTTCCGATTGCGTAACTGCGCCCCCTTCTTCTTGTGAGAATGCAAACCCATCTAGAACAAAATGTCAATTGTCTAAATAAACTACAATGACAAAAATTGTCCCTCATATGGAATGATAAAGTAATGTACCATTAGTTTAGGGGTCCCATTTGCACCGTTTTACCCGGGACAACCCCTTGTCCCCGGGACATTTAATTGTCCCGTTTCTTAGAATTGACAAGACTTCACACATTTTAGTACGATTTCATTTAACACATTCTTTAGGCTGCCGCTTAACAACGTATTGACATAAACTGTAAGTCACTAACTATTTACAGTGCAAGATACCGTCAAGCTACACCAGAAGTAGGGGGTTTAGCTTCATCCAACCCTAGCATCAAAACATTAATCCTCACTCCAGACATTATGTTCTTTACTGACATCCATATTTCATTCCGACTTCTGTAAGTTACAGTTACAGTGATAAGACAATACTGTACAATTTTAACATTTTTGTTCTCAAATAAATGCACATTATATAAAACAAATGTAATTTAACTATAGTAATGTGTGTAATGGCAAATCACGTGTCTTTGAATGTTTGTTTCAACGTTAAAGGGAATAAACAGTGCAGTAACTAGGAGAGGGGGGGGGGGGTTAGCGGATTTAAACAACCTCCGAAACTATCGAGGCTGATACTTTAATGATAGGATAATAATGGTAATTAATGTTATGATAGTGTTCCTGTTAGGGACAACAAATGTGTACATATCGCGTTCATCTCAACCAAGATAAATACTTCATTCAGCTCAAACTTTGTAGGAACTGTTGTAAATTCTAAAGAAATATAAACAAATGAGTAATACATTGAGTTTTATTCTTTGACTCTAAAAAGCACAAAATATCTATAATAGCCGAACAAATGTTCGGACTCCGGCGGCTGGGGCTCCACCCCAGACCCCTTGCTGTCCCCGCACCTCACTATCCTCTGGTAGCCCCTCTACCCCCCCCCCCCCCCGGCGGCTGGGGCTCCACCCCAGACCCCTTGCTGTCCCCGCACCTCACTATCCTCTGGTAACCCCTCTACCCCCCCCCCCCCCGGCGGCTGGGGCTCCACCCCAGACCCCTTGCTGTCCCCGCACCTCACTATCCTCTGGTAACCCCTCTACCCCCCCCCCCCCCGGCGGCTGGGGCTCCACCCCAGACCCCTTGCTGTCCCCGCACCTCACTATCCTCTGGTAACCCCTCTACCCCCCCCCCCCGGCGGCTGGGGCTCTACCCCAGACCCCTTGCTGTCCCCGCACCTCACTATCCTCTGGTAACCCCTCTACCCCCCCCCCCCCCCCCGGCGGCTGGGGTTCCACCCCAGACCCCTTGCTGTCCCCGCACCTCACTATCCTCTGGTAACCCCTCTACCCCCCCCCAAAAAAAAATAATTCCTAGTTAAGCCACTGGGAATAAATAATTGTCCGGTTTTTGTTTTTTTGTTTTTGTATTATGGGAGCTCTACATTAGTTGTAAACCTAAGCTCTTTTCTTATTAAATAGCACAACCACCGCTATCACTGTTTTGTATTTTGTTTATAATGACTCTAGAAATAAATTATGACTAGCGTTCTTTTCTAAACGTTTTACAACAAACTGGTATTTTAATTATAATATTATAGTCTACTAGATTTTATATTGAACAGTTACATCTCCATTCATCTTCACAAATAGGAATTAAAGTGAATATATACATAACTTATCAAAGCATATTTAACATTGTGAATTATCTGAGTAGCTAAAACACTCAGTTACAAGAATAACCAGTAAGATAATACTGCATACATTAGATAAACCAACACCAATAGTTTATACACTTTGCTATACAGTGAAGGTTACAAGTGGCTTTGAAAGAACCTACAGTACAGTATTTACATAACGTAGGTCAGTGGTTTCTTACCAAGGTGCCGCGAAATTATGGTAAAAATTGAAAAAGAATCTTATTTCTGAACATTTTGAAAATTAAACAAAAACAGATTTTAATATTAGTCTGACAACAATTGAATTTTCGCTGAAATATATTACATCGAGGATGCAACGTTTTATACTTCAGATTAATACAAACACACCAGTCAGTCACCAGTCACCCTCCACCCCCCTCAACCAGTCAGTCACCAGTCACCCTCCACCCCCCTCAATCAGTCAGTCACCCGTCACCCTCCACCCCCCTCAACCAGTCAGTCACCAGTCACCCTCCACCCCCCTCAACCAGTCAGTCACCAGTCACCCTCCACCCCCCTCAACCAGTCAGTCACCGGTCACCCTCCACCCCCCTCAATCAGTCAGTCACCAGTCACCCTCCAACCCCCTCAACCAGTCAGTCACCAGTCACCCTCCACCCCCCTCAATCAGTCAGTCACCAGTCACCCTCCACCCCCCTCAACCAGTCAGTCACCAGTCACCCTCCACCCCCCTCAATCAGTCAGTCACCAGTCACCCTCCACCCCCCTCAATCAGTCAGTCACCGGTCACCCTCCACCCCCCTCAACCAGTCAGTCACCAGTCACCCTCCACCCCCCTCAACCAGTCAGTCACCAGTCACCCTCCACCCCCCTCAATCAGTCAGTCACCAGTCACCCTCCACCCCCCTCAACCAGTCAGTCATCAGTCACCCTCCACCCCCCTCAACCAGTCAGTCACCGGTCACCCTCCACCCCCCTCAACTAGTCAGTCACCAGTAACCCTCCACCCCCCTCAACCAGTCAGTCACCAGTCACCCTCCAACCCCCTCAATCAGTCAGTCACCAGTCACCCTCCACCCCCCTCAACTAACCAGGAACCAGGATCAAACATTTCTACTGCAATTTTCAACGTCATATCTGTATAAGTTAGGGGTTTCATCAAGAAGGAAGTATTCTATCAGTTGAACAGTAAATTAGAGTATGTTCTTTCACTATTAATCGAAGACATTTGCAAACAAATTCGTCAACGCTACATTTCTCACTGAGCTATTAATGTTATCCAAATATAAGTAAGCCTAGGTGGTTTTACAATAATTAAAGATTTAATTACATTAACGGTGTTGATTTTTTGGAGTATTCATATATTTTTTTACATATTGTTGATCAATGACGTGGGCGTTAGTGGATGAGGGGGGGGGGGGGGGTGCCTCGTGTCTACTGAGTGTAGGATTGGGGTGCCTTGAGTCAAAAAAGGTTGCGAACCACTGACATAGGTACATTACGGTAGTTAATGGTTATCATAAGTGCCCCACAAGCCAGTTCCACAGACACCTTCAAGACATGTATTCCAGTCATCTTCTTATGATATAATGGTCCAATAAATACTGGCACACAAAAAACCTTCATTACCCACTTTTGAAAAAGGGTAGGGCCTACAATTTTGTTCATCACAAATGTAGATATATAAGATACATACTTAGATCAAGTCTTACAATGCCCCAATAACTACTTATTCGTCAAATAGATTGTAAGACCTGCCCTTAGCATCAGTAGGCCTACCGGTGCAGCAGCAAAAACCTGTCTTAAGCCAACAAGAACCGTAGTTTCGATCTTATTACAGCATTATTGTGGAATGGATACATTGGCATAACATTTCTGACTATAAACCTACTTGGAATTTTAGAATATTGTCCTAAATCACAATACTTTAATTACATTTTAATTAGTCAATGTAGATAAGAATACACATTATTAGATCTTTCTTACAAATACAATCACATGGAAAAATCACCAACTTCTTCAACTATAGTGTATTGCTATACACATGAATAGACGGGCAAGATTTCGCTCCCATCCCCCCCCCCCCCATCCCCCTAAAATAGAATAAGTAAACATGTAGTTACACAAAGTGATGTGCCATGGTATATTTTGGGCCTCCTAGCTTTACAAAAGGACTCAATCATTTGGGCACGGGCTTGAGTGGCACTTAAGATAAATATCTCGAAGGTAGTTGACCAGTGACCATTTGCCAGGTCAAAATATGATCTAACTATTACCAATAGAATTTGGTTAACCGATCCATACAGCACTTCTACCAAAATCTAATTCTTCGTGACTGATTTCTTAAAAAAAAAAACGGGACTACCGTGCAACATTTTGCACTTTCTGTACATAATTTCACGTTAAGAAAGTGGATTTAACTTGAAAACTGAATTCTAGGTAACTAGTAGCTAAAACCTAGTTATCGGTCATTAGCACTTTTAAAAGTCTTTCCTTATTAAGGGAAGGTGAAGGATTTGCAGACCTGGGTAGTAACATAACGAAAGTAACACGTTACTGTAACGAAATTACTTTTTAAAATAAAAATAAAGTATTTTTTTGTACATACAGGGAGGGGGGGGGGGGGGGGGGGGGGGTCCGACAAAGTTGGGTAATTGTGCCAAAAAAGACAATTTTATGGGGTTTGGGGTGCTTTGGGGCACTAAATTAAAGGCAAAATTCAATGGTGTAACCATAGTAACTTTATTTATTTTTGGCTTATGGATCTTATGGAACTGATTCCGCCGACACTACGACCTCGTTGTTAAGCGCGTCGTTAAATTAAAAATAATAGTAATACAAAAAGTAATGTAGTGGCTAAGCTCAAGTCTGGACTTGAACTTAACTTCCACGAGGAAAAATTATTTCACGAATATTTATGAACAATACGGATAGTCAAAATTAAATAAATGAGTACAAGCTATTATTTGAGCTGTATGCAGCCCCTTAACTAATTTGCATCTGTTCTGTATAATATTCTGTATAGGTGCGTTTTCACTAGGGATATAAATCCGCGGGACTTTATCTCGGGGGATAAAGTCCCACGGATAATATCTCAGGATAAAGTCTCCCGGACATTTGCGTTTTCACTTGTAGGCGGACAATTTACAGCAACAGTGTTACGTTTGTCTTCAAAGAAGGAGGTTGATACTGTTGCGTTGACTTTATTGGGTATAAGTGCATCATATGTATTAATTACGACTCGCTTCAAGAAAAACAGATATCGTCCAAGATGGTGGATAAGAACATTTTTGAAAAAGCGAGATTCTCATGGTGCATTTGGTTCTATAATGAATGATTTAACAGGGAAGGATACCTCTACGTCAACAACCGCACAAAATTTTCATTTTTAAATTATCTCATGAATGGGCTTCGAAATCGAAAATCTGAATCAACAGCGCACTATGGTTTAGTAAGCCCTACATACTGAATTGTGTTTTACATTATAACCAGTCGTTTTTATAAATAATTAATTTCATAACTAATAATCGAATTAATATCAAAATAACTACGCTAATGGTTATAATAATTTCATTAAGTCTGTAGGACTTACCAAAACACAGTGCGCTGTTGATTTTGATTTTCGATTTATTGTTGCAATGTTGAGATATAATTAAATAATGAAAATTTTCTGCGGTTTTTGACGTGAGATAGAGCTGGGTTTAAAAATTTATGTCGTACGACTCCAGCGGATTTTGAAAACTTGTTGAATATGGTGGGTCCGTTAATTGTTAAACAGGCTACTAAATTCAGAGGTGCTACCTTGAACCTAGCCATGGTATGTCATTGGGGTGGGGATGCATAAGTTTGCCCATGCGCAGTAGGAAATATACCTCGGACATCCAAATATCTTCCACTTGCCACGGATCGCGGGGGACACGAGAGATAATATCTCAGCACCCGGTTCGGGGACAAAAATGTGACCGGGTAGATAAAAATATCCGCCGGATTTTATTGGGGGATAAAGTCCTGGGGATTTATTCCCCTAGTGGAAACGCACCATAAGAGCCTGTAATATTCTGTACACAATATGATTGATAGGAACATATTACTAGTGCTAACGCGTGCGGTCATACGAGGCTATGATATGGTAGGTATACTACTGGAGAGTCTAAGTTCATTTGCTTTGTTGAAATTCTATTATTTCATTGTATTTGAATTATTTCAGGTTATTCACGACGTACTCAACAGCTAGGTCATACGATGTCGGGGGTCGGTTGGGGGAATTGATGTCATGAAGTAGGAGGGAGGGGAGGGGGGGAGTTTCCCCCAGTACTCCCCGTTCCTACGCCCCTGCAAGTACCGGTACATAACTATCACAACAATAAATCAAGACTTGATTAATATAAAATAGTTTTTTATGCTACCAACAGTTGGCTTGTTGATGAGCCAATTAAAACTGGTACCAATTAGGGAAAAATAACATAATTACTAATAATTAGTAGAATTTTTTAAATTGCTTTGATTAATGAATGAAATTTAACGAATTATTTACATATTTACAACTTGCTGCCTCCAAATAAATACTACATAGTTTCAGGCAGACCAGAATATAATACTAGAAAAGTATAAAACGGAAAAACTCTGAAGATGTGCTATTTTATTTTATTGAAATAAAAGATGAAAACAAGCAGTGATATTATTCCTTAGACTGTTGAAGTAAAAATGCAACTTACGTGAGAGCTCGACTTCCATATTTACCCTTGTACCAGTCCTTCGATTGAACGTGAATACATTCCGAACATTTTTCAGCAGCCTGGCCGTCTCCGTCAATCTGAAAATGTCTTCAGTACACAATCCATTCTCCAGTGAACGGCTCTCTGATCCCCAACTGCCGAGTGCTCTCGCTAGTGCACTTACAGTGCTGCATCACACTACACTACTTCAGAATCCATACAATTAAATAAATTTAAAAAAAATAACAATAAACTTATCAGCATCTGCTCTAACATGCCCCATTTACAAAGCAATTCAAACTAAGAAAGCACAAAATGTGGGCAACAAAACGAGAGACAATATCTTACAGAGAACGATCAAACGATTCGTTTTCCCTGTCCGAAACGGTTCTTTCCCTTTGTGCCCGACATCTTGTATGCATAGCTAAGACCCCTTCCATCCTTAGTACTTACACCGAGACAGCTGTCCGATTGCATGCAAGGGCCTGAACCAGTTGGGGCGAAGAGAGAAAACACAATAATTACTGACAGTCATACAAGGAGAACATACAACGCATACGTATTACCATGCTTGTTTTCATTGGGACAGACACAGATAGCAAGACCAACAGTACGCGTATAATGCCCGACATTGTTTTCATTGGGACAGACACAGATAGCAAGACCAACAGTACGCGTATAATGCCCGACATTGTTTTCATTGGGACAGACACAGATAGCAAGACCAACAGTACGCGTATAATGCCCGACATTGTTTTCATTGGGACAGACACAGATAGCAAGACCAACAAACAGTATGCGTAACAGTACATCGGGAAAAATTAACTTATTAGGTTCTTATGGCGCTATTCACAACTAAATCATAACGTCGCAACATCGGTAAAAAGTTAACTTATTAGGTTCTTATGGCGCTATTCACAACTAAATCATAACGTCGCAACATCGGTAAAAAGTTAACTTATTAGGTTCTTATGGCGCTATTCACAACTAAATCATAACGTCGCAACATCGGTAAAAAGTTAACTTATTAGGTTCTTATGGCGCTATTCACAACTAAATCATAATGTCGCAACATTGGGAAAAAGTTAACTTATTAGGTTCTTATGGCGCTATTCACAACTAAATCATAACGTCGCAACATCGGTAAAAAGTTAACTTATTAGGTTCTTATGGCGCTATTCACAACTGAATCATAACGTCGCAACATCGGTAAAAAGTTAACTTATTAGATCTTATGGCGCTATTCACAACTAAATCATAACGTCGCAACATCGGTAAAAAGCTAACTTATTAGGTTCTTATGGCGCTATTCATAACTAAATCATAACGTCGCAACATCGGTAAAAAGTTAACTTATTAGGTTCTTATGGCGCTATTCACAACTAAATCATAATGTCGCAACATCGGTAAAAAGTTAACTTATTAGGTTCTTATGGCGCTATTCACAACTAAATCATAACGTCGCAACATCGGTAAAAAGTTAACTTATTAGGTTCTTATGGCGCTATTCACAACTAAATCATAACGTCGCAACATCGGTAAAAAGTTAACTTATTAGGTTCTTATGGCGCTATTCATAACTAAATCATAACGTCGCAACATCGGTAAAAAGTTAACTTATTAGGTTCTTATGGCGCTATTCACAACTAAATCATAATGTCGCAACATCGGTAAAAAGTTAACTTATTAGGTTCTTATGGCGCTATTCACAACTAAATCATAACGTCGCAACATCGGTAAAAAGTTAACTTATTAGGTTCTTATGGCGCTATTCACAACTAAATCATAATGTCGCAACATTGGGAAAAAGTTAACTTATTAGGTTCTTATGGCGCTATTCACAACTAAATCATAACGTCGCAACATCGGTAAAAAGTTAACTTATTAGGTTCTTATGGCGCTATTCACAACTAAATCATAACGTCGCAACATCGGTAAAAAGTTAACTTATTAGGTTCTTATAGCGCTATTCACAACTAAATCATAACGTCGCAACATCGGTAAAAAGTTAACTTATTAGGTTCTTATGGCGCTATTCATAACTAAATCATAACGTCGCAACATCGGTAAAAAGTTAACTTATTAGGTTCTTATGGCGCTATTCACAACTAAATCATAATGTCGCAACATTGGGAAAAAGTTAACTTATTAGGTTCTTATGGCGCTATTCACAACTAAATCATAACGTCGCAACATCGGTAAAAAGTTAACTTATAAGGTTCTTATGGCGCTATTCACAACTAAATCATAACGTCGCAACATCGGTAAAAAGTTAACTTATTAGGTTCTTATGGCGCTATTCACAACTAAATCATAACGTCGCAACATCGGTAAAAAGTTAACTTATTAGGTTCTTATGGTGCTATTCACAACTAAATTATAACGTTGCAAACCGGATTGAATCGGAAAATGTGTTCATATTTCTACAATTGCAATGACCATTCTCCCGATAATAATGGGGACAGAGCAAGTGAATGTTATTGATTAACTCTTGCATCGATCAGTATGTAGTAGAGGCCGTGATAGGAGCCATTGTTTGACGGCCTATTTTTCTACGATCATGGATTGGGATCCCGATACTGACTGCGATCCCAATAGCCTACGAAATAATACAAAGCGCATAGCAGCCCAGGACCCCTATTCGGTATCTTTGCCATTTCTGCTTGAAATGAAATCAGCCGAAACGAATGCAGGCAGAAATTATTTGCCCGTTTCAGCCGTCGCCTAAGATGAACAAACAAAACAGAGCTGTTATAATCTGTATGTACGCTTTGGGAGGACATCACAAAGCGACTGAGCCACCGAGGCTTTAAGCCAATCAGAAACAGATAATATCATGATTCAGAGGGCCATGATCACTGCAACATGGCTCAAATCAAAATAAACATAAACCTACACAGTTCCAATGTCTTAACAGTGAATTTATATGCATCGGCCTAGTAATACGGCAGTCCCAATGATACAATAGGCCTAGGCTAGAGTTGTGGACATAATATTTCTCTAATGGCGGGCGTCACTAGACCGCGGCGCCCGCTGAGATTTTCGAATAATAAAGACTGTCTCAAATGAAAAGTAAATCCATTGTTTATTGGTGTTTTTCACTCATTATAATGGAACATAATTATTGAATACAGTTTGCAGTACAATATCACGCGTCAACAGTTATTATCCATCTTTCATATTACGGCTGATTTCGTTTCACCATAAAAAAGCTACTGAAACCATATCAGGACCACGGAAATGGATTCAGGTGGAAACGGGCACCAAAAAAAGTTATAAAATCGCAACTATCCGATCAACGTCGAATTACAGGCAGAAACCATATCAGGACCTATGAAAAAAAGTTACAGAATAAGGTTCGAGCTGGATTGATGCAGTGCTAAGGTTTACGAGCTAGTCGTCGCAGAACTCATGTCCGTTGCACCATAGCTGAACATGCAAACAATCAAACATATGTGGATAGCCCACTAGCAACAACATGGGTACTAGACAGGAATCACTCGTCAAAACTGGCCATCAAAGGTTAGATTCAATATAAATACTGTGCGATGTTGAATAGTTGTCTGGCATAGGGGCAAGAGGAAAATATAAACATATAACGTGTCGATAAAATGTAAGAGAAAAAATCTACTTAAGAAGGAAGGATACCTCTACGTCAAAAACCGCAGGAAAGTTTCATTTTTTAACTGTATCTCAAGATTGAAACACAAATCAAAAATCTGAGGAATCATACGCTGCGGTTTGGTAGGCCCTACAGACTAAATGATAAATGTATTTTACATTACAATCAGTATGACTGTGATAACGATTTCCTTAGTAATTTAAGGAAATTGTTATCACAGTCATACTGATTATAACGTTAAATACATTAATCATTCAGTGTGTAGGGCTGACTAAACCACAGCCCTATGGTTTCTCAGATTTTCGATTTTATGTTTCAATCTTGAGATATAATTAAAAAATGAAAATGTTCTGCGGTTTTTGATGTAGAGGTATCCTTTGCTCTTAACATGAAATGTTAAATTATTCATGGAAAGAATAGCATTCAACATTTCAAATACAGAAATATTTCTTGTAAACATCCAGTGTAGCCTACAACTGTAACATTTACCACACTTTGCAGCACTTATTGATGCGAACTAAACACTGTCAGAACTAATCAAATACAATATAAAACATCCAGCATGTAAGCATAATTAGTAAACAGGTTTTAAAGGAAACAATATCAACTAAAGCCACTGATGTTAGTTAAAAAGATAAACTAACTGACCCCCTGGTCAAAGACTAAAAGCATTCATTAAATAACGACTTTGATCAAGATGATTCATGCCCACATCAATCAGAAACCATCACCAAGGTTACTCCACTTAAAGATACGGTTGTGTAATATGTGCGTCATCTATCACCCCTCATTGTCTCACGTAAAGCAACAAGAATCCCCCTTGCATTATTAAAGTGCTCATAAAAAATGTGTTTTAGAGTTTTAATATCAAGATTAGGCCAACACTTCATCTTTATCAGAAATGCAAAAAAACAGCATCAACAACTCACTGAACTTAGTGTTAAATAACACCTAGTAGGTTGCAGCCATTCTCCAATTAGTCACACCCCCCCCCCCTTCAACCCCTTGTCAGCTCAAGAAAATACTATCTGGCTTAGACATTAAAGGGATGTCAAAGGTATCTCTTTGTGAGATCATGGAAAAACAATAACATCTACCCTAGTTTACAAACTTAGTACAAAACAGACATCATCTTGTATATCTCTACATAGCGTATAATGTTACATGCATGTGTTAGTAGGGTTTACAAGAAGCATGAGAGATGGGTCTACTCACGAGCGTTTTGTTTCGTTCATGATCACGCTGCCAGGGTCAGCTTTACGGATCTCACTTTCACGGGCCAGTTCAGTCAGGGATTTGAATGCAGTAGAGTGGACCCTGTGTAATATCCAGGGAATATATCAACACAAATGTTCGTTATATTATTGAGTAGACCACTTTAGTTCAGACCAAACAACTTATTTGTAATTTAATAGATAACTGCATGGGCACTGTGGCACACGGGTTTCTTTCCAATTTATTTTATGACACATAAAATTGTGTTCTGATAATGCTGACACTAATTAATTTTAGTGTCAGCATTACAGGTATGTCCCAACATTGTTTGATAGATGTCTCAATTCTAAATAACAAAAGCAGTCTAAAAGTATTGGCCACCAATATAAAAGCATACCATGTCATGCAGTTAATTTCTACGGGGTAGCCTACTTAGCTAGGGCCTATATATCCACGGCAAATGTAAAGAAGCTGTATCCCTGTATCTTCATGACCATTCAACATACTTCTCGATCTCTCTACTGTTACACTATTGCAGCCATACTCAGGTCTTCCTCACATTATTGGGTTTCCAACACCTCACTTTCAGCTGTTATTTTACTTATTATTCTATACCATCTTTAAAATAACTAAGTAAAACCAGAGATTAATAATTGGTAAAACTAAGATCAATTATAATGAACTGAACAATTGTTTTCATTAACTAGATACAAAATTTGACATGAATGATAAAACTAGAATACAACTAAATTGTATTTATGCCTAAATAGAGTAAATTGCTTGTTGACAGCTTCCCGTCTCTTAGAGAGGAGTAGTACTTACACCTTGAACGAGACGTCACACACGAGCGTAGTGAACGGGACGAGAATCAGCCCCAACCAGAATACAGGGGATGAATACATCATGCGATCCATGCCCAGCATCACAGCTCCAACTGGTATGGTTGGCCAGAAGTTACTGCAAGCAACAACACTTCTTTCTTCAATATGCACACTACCTAAGAGAACAATATTGCGACGGGATAGCTCTCCGCTATCGAGGTAAAATCCCACCATTATTTATTTAATATTATCCGATTCAGTTATAAAACTGATTTACAAATGAGGAAAATAAAAAACATCCAATATTGGTCACATCTACATCAAAAAAAAATAATTAAGATTAATTGCTTTTATTACTACTATTAAATATTTGAAAATATGTAAAACAAAGCAATATTTGTTGGTTGTAAACCTCTTTAGTCTCTCCATTAATGGAAGCAGCTATGTAAGATAGGTAGGTACCGGTAGGTAGGTAGGTAGGTAGGTAGGTAGGTAGGTAGGTAGGTAGGTAGGTAGGTAGGTAGGTAGGTAGGTAGGAAGGTAGGTAGGTAGGTAGGTAGGTAGGTAGGTAGGTAGGTAGGTAGGTAGGTAGGTAGGTAGGTAGGTAGGAAGGTAGGAAGGTAGGTAGGTAGGTAGGTAGGTAGGTAGGTAGGTAGGTAGGTAGGTGGGTAGGTGGGTAGGTAGGTGGGTAGGTAGGTAGGTAGGTAGGTAGGTAGGTAGGTAGGTAGGTAGGTAGGAAGGTAGGTAGGTAGGAAGGTAGGTAGGTAGGTAGGTAGGTAGGTAGGTAGGTAGGTAGGTAGGTAGGTAGGTAGGTAGGTAGGTAGGTAGGTAGGTAGGTAGGTAGGTAGGTAGGTAGGTAGGTAGGTAGGTAGGTAGGTAGGTAGGAAGGTAGGTAGGAAGGTAGGTAGGTAGGTAGGTAGATAAGTAGGTAGGTAGACAGACAGATAGTCTTTAATTGTTTGTCGATGGAATTACAAAGCAACATGGCGAGGTTCGATTACTTGTTATTCTATTATCTAACCAGTGTTTATGTGAGATTACAACCCTGATACGTAACATCTTTGAGAGAGACCCTTGTCTAGAGGCCGAGCCGACGGAGTTGAATTGGGGTCAAGGTAGGCGCTAATTACATCACAATATGTTTTATTTAAAAAAAACTAGAGTGTATTGAAAAGCCATAGGTCCTGGCAGCCATCTTGGAAAATATCAGGAATAGATGATGGGTCGGAATGTAATTCACATACCTGTAAACAACCAGCACAAGAAACCAGGTTCCGATAGATCCCCATATCGCAAGATGAGTCATCCAGGTCCAAGCGTTGGTCACTAGTCCCGCCTTCAAGCAGACAGTCATTACCACGTACTGTAACACAAGCAGTCTGCTGTTATGGCGCATGTCCTGAGCATATGCCCCCCAGGGACGTGGGTTCAAATCCCACATAAGGTCTTGGTTTTTAGTAACTGTCCTCTATTGCTTTAGTTTCAACTTTCACCCATCACCGTCTTGAAGAGCCCAATTGCAATACAGTGAAACTTCTTTATAACAAACGTCTTTATAACAAAATGATCTATAAAACAAACTGTTTTTGAGGTCCCAAAAGGTTCTTATGAATGCAAAGATACTATCTTTATAAAGAAATGTTCTTTATAACAAAATAATAATTGGGTCCCCAAGAGTTCGTTATAAAGAAGTTTCATTGTAATAGACATGTAAAGCAACAAAAATCATCATCTGGCTTTTTATTCCATTTCATTTTGATCACTGACAGTCTCAAGATCATGTAATATGACTAATTATGTGTGAAGTAATTGTGAAAGGCAAGCCAGGTTACCAGGAAATGTCCATCTTACTGAGAGACAGTAGTTTTCAGGAAACAAAAACACAGGGGAATTCTGGAATATATAATAGAAATACAAATGCTTAAAAATCCATCATTGATGGAATTATGGGACTGAAATAGATCTGCTGCTTTCCGGACAAAATGTTCAACAATTCAATTGCAAGGCTGGGTATGATGTATGAGAAGGTTCTTATCTGGAACAATCATGCAATCACCAGCATTAGATTACCCAGCCCTGCTGTTGATGGTTAGATAAGATCGAGACTTGAATGTCAGCGTGATGGATATTTCGGAGCTTGTGTTTCTGTTCTGCCAATGTTTATGTCTGCTAAACTCCACCTGATAATAACATTGGTGATTTAGGACCTACTACCAAAAGTAATGTAGAACTCACCGTGTACACAATGTTATCAAGTAGCAGTGTTGTTAAGTAGCGCGCTACAAGTAGCGGGCTACTTGTAGCGTGTTACTTTTTTTGGTAGCGAGACTGGTAGCGCGCTACATTTGAAAATGCAGTAAAGTAGCGAGTAGCAAGCTACTTTATACGAGTATTTGTAGCGAAAGTAGCCGCTACTCTATTTTTGCAATAAACAAACACACATTTGTTTCGCTCGCCACAATTCCCGCCGTCACAGGTTCGGAATGACGACTGACATTGGCCTTCTGGCTCTATAGTCCCAAAACCGCCTCCCACCACTGAGTTTCCTGTTTCACCCCGTGAGCTGTGATATGAGGATGACTCACTTTCGGACCGTACCGCCGTTTCAATAAATAGAACTTCTCTTGGTCCTTCATAAAAAATGAAAGTAACTGTAAAGTAGCGTCATTACTTTTTTTGAGTAGCTGTACAAGTAGCGAGCTACTTGACAAAATACAGTAGCTGAAAAGTAGCTAAGTTACTTTCAAAGATCAAGTAGCTGTGGCTGTAACAGTGCTACTTTTAAAAAGTAGCTTTAACAACACTGCCAAGTAGAAGGTATCCCCCCTCCTTGCCGTGGGCCCACACTACATCCTTCTCCAGAGCCAGTAGCAGTAGCCAGTAGAGCAGAACTCACCGTGTACACAATGTTACCAAGTAGAAGGTATCCCCCCTCCTTGCCATGGGCCCACACTACATCCTTCTCCAGAGCCAGTAGCGGTAGCCAGTAGAGCAGAACTCACCGTGTACACAATGTTACCAAGTAGAAGGTATCCCCCCTCCTTGCCATGGGCCCACACTACATCCTTCTCCAGAGCCAGTAGCGGTAGCCAGTAGAGCAGAACTCACCGTGTACACAATGTTACCAAGTAGAAGGTATCCCCCCTCCTTGCCGTGGGCCCACACTACATCCTTCTCCAGAGCCAGTAGCAGTAGCCAGTAGAGCAGAACTCACCGTGTACACAATGTTACCAAGTAGAAGGTATCCCCCCTCCTTGCCATGGGCCCACACTACATCCTTCTCCAGAGCCAGTAGCGGTAGCCAGTAGAGCAGAACTCACCGTGTACACAATGTTACCAAGTAGAAGGTATCCCCCCTCCTTGCCATGGGCCCACACTACATCCTTCTCCAGAGCCAGTAGCAGTAGCCAGTAGAGCAGAACTCACCGTGTACACAATGTTACCAAGTAGAAGGTATCCCCCCTCCTTGCCATGGGCCCACACTACATCCTTCTCCAGAGCCAGTAGCAGTAGCCAGTAGAGCAGAACTCACCGTGTACACAATGTTACCAAGTAGAAGGTATCCCCCCTCCTTGCCATGGGCCCACACTACATCCTTCTCCAGAGCCAGTAGCAGTAGCCAGTAGAGCAGAACTCACCGTGTACACAATGTTACCAAGTAGAAGGTATCCCCCCTCCTTGCCGTGGGCCCACACTACATCCTTCTCCAGAGCCAGTAGCGGTAGCCAGTAGAGCAGAACTCACCGTGTACACAATGTTACCAAGTAGAAGGTATCCCCCCTCCTTGCCGTGGGCCCACACTACATCCTTCTCCAGAGCCAGTAGCGGTAGCCAGTAGAGCAGAACTCACCGTGTACACAATGTTACCAAGTAGAAGGTATCCCCCCTCCTTGCCATGGGCCCACACTACATCCTTCTCCAGAGCCAGTAGCGGTAGCCAGTAGAGCAGAACTCACCGTGTACACAATGTTACCAAGTAGAAGGTATCCCCCCTCCTTGCCATGGGCCCACACTACATCCTTCTCCAGAGCCAGTAGCAGTAGCCAGTAGAGCAGAACTCACCGTGTACACAATGTTACCAAGTAGAAGGTATCCCCCCTCCTTGCCATGGGCCCACACTACATCCTTCTCCAGAGCCAGTAGCGGTAGCCAGTAGAGCAGAACTCACCGTGTACACAATGTTACCAAGTAGAAGGTATCCCCCCTCCTTGCCGTGGGCCCACACTACATCCTTCTCCAGAGCCAGTAGCGGTAGCCAGTAGAGCAGAACTCACCGTGTACACTGTTGTGTATCGTCTACCCGGGCCTACGTGCCCGCCTGTGTGTACCATGTCCTTGTGACGTAGGCTGTATCCGGTATAGGATCGGGGGGCGGACTTCCGTCAGTTGGACGGCGTCTGCCAGGCAATAAAGTCGGCTGGCCTCTAGGCCTAGCCTTAGCAAGTTAACAATGTACTTCTTAACCCGGCAATCCTAACTGAAGTCACAATATTGGCGACGAGGATGGGATTCGCCTACGTCTCGGAAGAAGCATATGTAAAACGAGTAAGTTAAATAACTTATATAGGCCTAGGCCTAGTCAAGTGCCGTCAGTCGATCCACGTTAGTCACGTCTACCATCACGAATGTCTATAGTCACGTCTATATAGTCATGTCCGTCGATGGTTACGGGGTGTTCAGTCAAATGTCTAGGCTTAAGCCTACTGCCCTTTCTACGATCGGTTGAGTCCGTTAGGTCAGTCCGGTCAAGATACGGCAAGTCAGTATCAGTCCAGGGTCATCAGTCACGACCTTCAAATCCCGGCACCTCGGGTCCAAGGTTATCAGTCAACCCGTGAAGTCAACCGTCAAGTCAACGCGTCAAGTCAAGTTACGTGCGCCTCAGTCCAGGCCAACAGTCACGGAAAGGATCAAATCAAGTCACGTCAGTCCAGGCCTACAGTCACGGCCTTAAAATCAAGTCAGTCCAGTGTCTCCAGTCACGTTCGTCATGTCAAATCATGTCACACCAGTCAAGGTATCTATCGTCACGGCGGTAGGTGCTACCAAATCAAGTGTCTAGGCTAGTACGTGTCACGCCGAACTGTCAATGGCAAGTAACAAGTGCCAGTGTGTGTACGTCAGGTAGTACTATTAGCGTAAATTTGTCAGTATCGTGTGAGTGTTCTGATGATTAGATTCTCTCGTCGGTAGGCTATAGTCGCCCACCATGTCGGACACAGATCAACCAACCATGTCTCGTGTCTTGGGCCACATGTCCGAGTTCAACCCGGACAGGGAAGATTTTGATGATTATCAAGAGCGCTTAGAAAGCTATTTAGTTATCAATAGCGTCCCTGACAATCAAAAAGTGGACATGTTGGTAACTTAAGTTGGTGGGAATACGTATCACCTGTTAAAGAGACTGTGTTGTCCGGCGAAACCGAAATCAAAATCGTTTGATCAGTTAATAAATTTACTTAAAGGACATTATGCACCTGAGAAGAATGTCATGCTAGAGCGGTTTAAGTTCCATAAACGAGATCAACTCGCAACGGAATCTGTTGGACAGTATATTGTGGAACTAAATCACCTGGCAAATACGTGTGCTTTCGGGGAGTTTTTAAATGAAGCACTTAGAGACCGGTTTGTGTGCGGGTTGCAAAACGACGCACTGCAAAAGAACATTTTGTCTGCATCGAATCTCACCTATGAAAAGGCTTGTACCATGGCGAAAAGCCACGAAATCACGGAAAGCGACGTACGTCTTCTGAAACCCAAGGAGGTGCACCAAGTTGACAAAGTTGGAACCTACCAGAAGTATCAACGTAAGAAAAATCCTGGCCACGTTCCGGAAGCCTCAGGGAGATGTCGACGTTGTGGACGGCACCACGATCCAAAATTATGTCCCGCTAAACATTGGGAGTGCTTCACGTGCCACAAAGTAGGTCACACTTCCAGGATGTGTCCCACGGGAAGCCAATCCCATGAGAAGAAATCAAACCAGGGTCCTGGAACTTCGGCACCACGTTCAAAGAAGCCGCAGTCGGGTCGACGAGTAAAGGCGGTGGAACAAGGTTGTGAAGATGAGTCAACCAGCGAAGAAAGCGAGAATAGCGAAGACGACGACTCGATTAGTATTAATAATGTGACTAGTGCCACAAAATCTAAGGTTGGTGAATAAAAAAATGTGAAATTATGTGTCAATGATAAACCGTTGCTAATGGAGATCGATACGGGAGCTGCTTGTTCTCTCCTTCTTAAGGAAATTTATCAGGAACGATACCGTGACATAGCGCTTACTAAATCTAAAGTATTAAAAACCGTCACAGGTGAAAAGCTAGTGGTGTTAGGCCAGATTCAGGTAACTGTGTATAAAGGAGGACATGAGTATGTGTTACCTTTAGTAGTAACTGAGTCATCCGGGTTCACGCCTTTGTTGGGCCGAACCTGGTTGGATGTGCTAGCGCCAGAGTGGAGGTCGAGTCTCAACATAAACCAAATGTTAAATGCTTCTCAGAATACGGATGATTGTGTAGGATCTGAGTTTAGGAAAGATCTGCTAGGAGAGGCAACACAGATGTTTCCGGAGGTATTTCAACGAGACGGACCACCCATTCAGGGCTATAAAGCTGAGATTGTTATCAAGGCAGATACCACTCCAATTTTTCACAAACCTTATTCGGTTCCATATGCTTTAGAACAGGCAGTCAAGGAGGAGTTGGATAGGTTAGTGGAAACCAAAATTCTGGTACCAGTAACCAAGAGTGCGTGGGCGTCGCCTTTGGTGGTGGTACCAAAGAAAAATAATAAGCTGCGCTTGTGTGTGGATTTCAAGGTAACCCTGAACAAGGTTGTAGAAACTGAACACTATAACTTAAAAAATTCGGAGGATATCTTGGCTACTCAAGCTGGGGGTAAATTTAACACCATCATTGATTTGGCTAATGCTTATCAACAGTTGCCGGTAGCAGAAAAGTCTCGTCAATATCTTACCATAAACACCAAGTGGGGGTTATTCCAGTATGCCAGGTTACCTTATGGCATCACCTGTGCACCCTCAATCTTCCAGAGTGTGATGGATAGAATCTTGCAAGGGTTACCCGGGGTAATATGCTATATTGATGATGCCTATATCACTAGCAATTCAGCTAAAGAGCACTGCAAGATGGTGTTGGCTAGGCTGAAGCAACATAATATAAGGGTGAATGCGGAAAAATGTGTGTTTGCGAGTCCGGTTGTAGAATACCTGGGGTACCTCATTGATGCAAATGGCATTCGTCCAACCCAGGACAAACTTGGGGCAATTTCCAACTGTCCTGCGCCCCAGAACCTAAAACAGCTTCAATCATATCTTGGATTGTTGAATTTCTACAACAGGTTTCTGCCCATGCTGTCGTCTCAGCTCAGACCATTACATCATCTAGTAGAGAAGGGAGTTGAGTGGAATTGGTCGGCTGATTGTCAATCTGCATTTGATTTGAGCAAAACACTTCTGCAAGAAAATGGTCTGTTGGTTCATTATGATCCACAGAAGCCTATCGTCTTGGCATGTGACGCATCACCGTATGGGGTGGGTGCGGTACTCTCTCATGTCATCGATGAGGTCGAGCGACCGGTAATGTTCATTTCATCGACTCTGAATGCGGCAGAAAGGAACTATGCCCAAATTGAGCGAGAGGCCTTAGCCATTGTGTTTGCGGTCCGGCGGCTGCATAAGTATCTTTTTGGTAGAAAGTTCACCCTGGTAACTGATCATCAACCCTTACGGGTGATTTTTGGTCCCAAAACGGGTATTCCTACCATGGCGGCTGCAAGACTTCAACGCTGGTCTATCATTCTGTCCGCCTACGACTATCAAATTGAATACCGCAAGGGTAATGACTTAGCAAATGCAGATGCTTTGTCAAGATTGCCTCTGCCTGATGGTAGTGGTGACTGTAATTCTCTTCGATTGCCCACTATAGAGTTAGAAATTAACCTGGTGGCACCCTTAGCCAAGCAGTCGGATAGAGCCATTCCCATTTCTTCCAGGGAAATAGGGAAAGCCACTTCCAAAGAACCCGTCCTGGCGAAAGCTAGAGAGTATACCATCTCAGGGTGGCCTGAGTGGGTCAACGACCCCAATTTGAAACCGTTTTTCACACGGCGAAATGAATTATCCATAGACAACCATTGTTTGGTTTGGGGAAGCCGTGTCGTAATCCCGAGTAGGTTGAGACATGAAGTGTTAAATCTGCTGCATGAAGGTCATCCAGGGGTTGTTCGTACCAAGATGTTAAGTAGGAGTTTTGTGTGGTGGCCTGGTCTCGACGCTGATATTGAGGACAAAATCGCTAGTTGTGAGACCTGCCAAGTGACACAGGTGGCTGCAAAAAAAAATCCTATGCAAAATTGGCCGGCACCCTACAGACCGTGGCAGCGGGTTCATGTAGATTTTGCTGAAAAGGATGGAAATAAGTTTCTTGTTAGTGGATAGTTACTCCAAATGGCCTGAAGTGTGGCTAACCAAACGGACGACAGCAGAAAAGGTTATTGAGAAACTAGGTATTGCCATATCTGTGTTTGGATATCCAGAGTTATGCGTAAGTGATAATGGACCACCTTTTGACTCTGTGGAGTTCGATTCATTCTGCGAGAGTTCAGGCATTAGGTTAATGCACTCACCGCCATACCATCCCTCTTCAAATGGTTTGGCAGAACGCTTTGTAGGAATATTCAAACAGAGTCTGCTCAAGCAAGTATTGGATGAACAAAGGGGTCAAACAAATTCTATTCAGCAGCGTATCAACAAGTTCTTGTTTCATCACAGAAACACTCCGTGTACCGTTACTGGGTTAACTCCTGCGGAAGTCTTGTTGAAACAGCGGCCTCGCACCCTATTGAGCCAGATAAAATCAAACCTCAGGGAAAAACTCAATGATCACAACTTGTCGGTGAAGTCCTCATTTGATTCGTCGCACCAAGTACAGGCACGGGAGTTCCATGTAGGGCAAACTGTTTGGGTGAAAACCGTACGAAAGGAACCCATCCAGTGGCAACCAGGTGTCGTAAAAAAGCGAGTGGGAGAAGTCACCTATCTGGTTGATGTGAACGGCAGAATTAGATTAGTTCATTCAGATCATCTACGACATATCCCTCACGTTCCCCGTAGGACTATGGTAGTAGAACCAGGAGTGCGTTCCGCGACCCCAGGTTCGCCTCGGGAAGCACCCCCTGTTGAGTTGCGAGGAACCGTGTCTCCGCCAGCTGCGGCTACACCTCCATTAACGCTAAGGCGCTCAAAACGGTGTGTCAAGGCACCTGTGCGCCTTGATCTCTAATTACCAATTTAAGAATATCAACATGTGTTGGGAGGAAAAAATTGGGTATTTGTGTGTATCAACAAAATGAATTTGTATTCATACTTCATGTATTGTTCTTGCGTTGTATACCATGATTGTATGTATAAAAAAAAAAAAAAAAGAGAATTGTATTCAAACTTAATGTATTGTTTTGGTTTTTTATACCATGATTATTTAGTAATGGCAAATGATACCATGTGCTTGTATAAAAGTTCTACTCCTAGAGAAGAAATGTTTAAAAAAGTGTCAATTGAAACAGAACTTTGTGCCATCTTATATATTCTAGAAATTGGTTTAAAACCATTATTTTGGTGGTGGGCAGTGTTGTGTATCGTCTACCCGGGCCTACGTGCCCGCCTGTGTGTACCATGTCCTTGTGACGTAGGCTGTATCCGGTATAGGATCGGGGGGCGGACTTCCGTCAGTTGGACGGCGTCTGCCAGGCAATAAAGTCGGCTGGCCTCTAGGCCGAGCCTTAGCAAGTTAACCATGTACTTCTTAACCCGGCAATCCTAACTGAAGTCACAATATACACAATGTTACCAAGTAGAAGGTATCCCCCCTCCTTGCCATGGGCCCACACTACATCCTTCTCCAGAGCCAGTAGCGGTAGCCAGTAGAGCAGAACTCACCGTGTACACAATGTTACCAAGTAGAAGGTATCCCCCCTCCTTGCCATGGGCCCACACTACATCCTTCTCCAGAGCCAGTAGCAGTAGCCAGTAGAGCAGAACTCACCGTGTACACAATGTTACCAAGTAGAAGGTATCCCTCCTCCTTGCCGTGGGCCCACACTACATCCTTCTCCAGAGCCAGTAGCAGTAGCCAGTAGAGCAGAACTCACCGTGTACACAATGTTACCAAGTAGAAGGTATCCCCCCTCCTTGCCGTGGGCCCACACTACATCCTTCTCCAGAGCCAGAAGCAGTAGCCAGTAGAGCAGAACTCACCGTGTACACAATGTTACCAAGTAGAAGGTATCCCCCCTCCTTGCCGTGGGCCCACACTACATCCTTCTCCAGAGCCAGTAGCGGTAGCCAGTAGAGCAGAACTCACCGTGTACACAATTTTACCAAGTAGAAGGTATCCCTCCTCCTTGCCATGGGCCCACACTACATCCTTCTCCAGAGCCAGTAGCAGTAGCCAGTAGAGCAGAACTCACCGTGTACACAATTTTACCAAGTAGAAGGTATCCCTCCTCCTTGCCGTGGGCCCACACTACATCCTTCTCCAGAGCCAGTAGCGGTAGCCAGTAGAGCAGAACTCACCGTGTACACAATGTTACCAAGTAGAAGGTATCCCCCCTCCTTGCCGTGGGCCCACACTACATCCTTCTCCAGAGCCAGTAGCAGTAGCCAGTAGAGCAGAACTCACCGTGTACACAATGTTACCAAGTAGAAGGTATCCCCCCTCCTTGCCGTGGGCCCACACTACATCCTTCTCCAGAGCCAGTAGCGGTAGCCAGTAGAGCAGAACTCACCGTGTACATAATGTTACCAAGTAGAAGGTATCCCCCCTCCTTGCCATGGGCCCACACTACATCCTTCTCCAGAGCCAGTAGCGGTAGCCAGTAGAGCAGAACTCACCGTGTACACAATTTTACCAAGTAGAAGGTATCCCCCCTCCTTGCCATGGGCCCACACTACATCCTTCTCCAGAGCCAGTAGCGGTAGCCAGTAGAGCAGAACTCACCGTGTACACAATTTTACCAAGTAGAAGGTATCCCCCCTCCTTGCCATGGGCCCACACTACATCCTTCTCCAGAGCCAGTAGCAGTAGCCAGTAGAGCAGAACTCACCGTGTACACAATTTTACCAAGTAGAAGGTATCCCCCCTCCTTGCCGTGGGCCCACAGTACATCCTTCTCCAGAGCCAGTAGCAGTAGCCAGTAGAGCAGAACTCACCGTGTACACAATGTTACCAAGTAGAAGGTATTCCCCCTCCTTGCCGTGGGCCCACACTACATCCTTCTCCAGAGCCAGTAGCGGTAGCCAGTAGAGCAGAACTCACCGTGTACACAATGTTACCAAGTAGAAGGTATTCCCCCTCCTTGCCGTGGGCCCACCGTGTACACAATTTTACCAAGTAGAAGGTATCCCTCCTCCTTGCCGTGGGCCCACACTACATCCTTCTCCAGAGCCAGTAGCGGTAGCCAGTAGAGCAGAACTCACCGTGTACACAATGTTACCAAGTAGAAGGTATCCCCCCTCCTTGCCGTGGGCCCACACTACATCCTTCTCCAGAGCCAGTAGCAGTAGCCAGTAGAGCAGAACTCACCGTGTACACAATGTTACCAAGTAGAAGGTATCCCCCCTCCTTGCCGTGGGCCCACACTACATCCTTCTCCAGAGCCAGTAGCGGTAGCCAGTAGAGCAGAACTCACCGTGTACATAATGTTACCAAGTAGAAGGTATCCCCCCTCCTTGCCATGGGCCCACACTACATCCTTCTCCAGAGCCAGTAGCGGTAGCCAGTAGAGCAGAACTCACCGTGTACACAATTTTACCAAGTAGAAGGTATCCCCCCTCCTTGCCATGGGCCCACACTACATCCTTCTCCAGAGCCAGTAGCGGTAGCCAGTAGAGCAGAACTCACCGTGTACACAATTTTACCAAGTAGAAGGTATCCCCCCTCCTTGCCATGGGCCCACACTACATCCTTCTCCAGAGCCAGTAGCAGTAGCCAGTAGAGCAGAACTCACCGTGTACACAATTTTACCAAGTAGAAGGTATCCCCCCTCCTTGCCGTGGGCCCACACTACATCCTTCTCCAGAGCCAGTAGCGGTAGCCAGTAGAGCAGAACTCACCGTGTACATAATGTTACCAAGTAGAAGGTATCCCCCCTCCTTGCCATGGGCCCACACTACATCCTTCTCCAGAGCCAGTAGCGGTAGCCAGTAGAGCAGAACTCACCGTGTACACAATTTTACCAAGTAGAAGGTATCCCCCCTCCTTGCCATGGGCCCACACTACATCCTTCTCCAGAGCCAGTAGCGGTAGCCAGTAGAGCAGAACTCACCGTGTACACAATTTTACCAAGTAGAAGGTATCCCCCCTCCTTGCCATGGGCCCACACTACATCCTTCTCCAGAGCCAGTAGCAGTAGCCAGTAGAGCAGAACTCACCGTGTACACAATTTTACCAAGTAGAAGGTATCCCCCCTCCTTGCCGTGGGCCCACAGTACATCCTTCTCCAGAGCCAGTAGCAGTAGCCAGTAGAGCAGAACTCACCGTGTACACAATGTTACCAAGTAGAAGGTATTCCCCCTCCTTGCCGTGGGCCCACACTACATCCTTCTCCAGAGCCAGTAGCAGTAGCCAGTAGAGCAGAACTCACCGTGTACACAATGTTACCAAGTAGAAGGTATTCCCCCTCCTTGCCGTGGGCCCACACTACATCCTTCTCCAGAGCCAGTAGCAGTAGCCAGTAGAGCAGAACTCACCGTGTACACAATGTTACCAAGTAGAAGGTATCCCCCCTCCTTGCCATGGGCCCACACTACATCCTTCTCCAGAGCCAGTAGCGGTAGCCAGTAGAGCAGAACTCACCGTGTACACAATGTTACCAAGTAGAAGGTATTCCCCCTCCTTGCCGTGGGCCCACACTACATCCTTCTCCAGAGCCAGTAGCAGTAGCCAGTAGAGCAGAACTCACCGTGTACACAATGTTACCAAGTAGAAGGTATCCCCCCTCCTTGCCGTGGGCCCACACTACATCCTTCTCCAGAGCCAGTAGCAGTAGCCAGTAGAGCAGAACTCACCGTGTACACAATTTTACCAAGTAGAAGGTATCCCCCCTCCTTGCCGTGGGCCCACACTACATCCTTCTCCAGAGCCAGTAGCAGTAGCCAGTAGAGCAGAACTCACCGTGTACACAATGTTACCAAGTAGAAGGTATTCCCCCTCCTTGCCGTGGGCCCACACTACATCCTTCTCCAGAGCCAGTAGCAGTAGCCAGTAGAGCAGAACTCACCGTGTACACAATGTTACCAAGTAGAAGGTATTCCCCCTCCTTGCCGTGGGCCCACACTACATCCTTCTCCAGAGCCAGTAGCAGTAGCCAGTAGAGCAGAACTCACCGTGTACACAATGTTACCAAGTAGAAGGTATCCCCCCTCCTTGCCATGGGCCCACACTACATCCTTCTCCAGAGCCAGTAGCGGTAGCCAGTAGAGCAGAACTCACCGTGTACACAATGTTACCAAGTAGAAGGTATTCCCCCTCCTTGCCGTGGGCCCACACTACATCCTTCTCCAGAGCCAGTAGCAGTAGCCAGTAGAGCAGAACTCACCGTGTACACAATGTTACCAAGTAGAAGGTATCCCCCCTCCTTGCCGTGGGCCCACACTACATCCTTCTCCAGAGCCAGTAGCGGTAGCCAGTAGAGCAGAACTCACCGTGTACACAATGTTACCAAGTAGAAGGTATCCCCCCTCCTTGCCGTGGGCCCACACTACATCCTTCTCCAGAGCCAGTAGCGGTAGCCAGTAGAGCAGAACTCACCGTGTACACAATGTTACCAAGTAGAAGGTATCCCCCCTCCTTGCCGTGGGCCCACACTACATCCTTCTCCAGAGCCAGTAGCGGTAGCCAGTAGAGCAGAACTCACCGTGTACACAATGTTACCAAGTAGAAGGTATCCCCCCTCCTTGCCGTGGGCCCACACTACATCCTTCTCCAGAGCCAGTAGCGGTAGCCAGTAGAGCAGAACTCACCGTGTACACAATGTTACCAAGTAGAAGGTATCCCCCCTCCTTGCCGTGGGCCCACACTACATCCTTCTCCAGAGCCAGTAGCGGTAGCCAGTAGAGCAGAACAGAGTGAGCCAAAGAGTTTAGAATCCACACCCAGAAGACCTTCACGTTGAAGAGCTCGGCATTCTGCGATGGTTTGTACAGGGCGGGGTACTTGAGCATTGTCTCGGCCGAGCAAACCTTGTCGAACAGCCCCATTGCCAGGGGTGGCATTGCTGTGAACAACTGACAACAACAATCCATTGAATACTTGTCGGTGAACCTAGCAACGATGACATTCAATACATCTGCTGTTAAGTGGTTATCATCATAGGCGTGCGCACGGCCCAGGCCTATTCGGCCCAGGCCGGACCTAATGTGTCAACTTGGCAGTCGGGCCGCCCTGGACTCCAATTCCTTTAGACCCGGCCTGGGCCGAGAGCAGTTTAACTTTAAACTTAAGTTTTAATTAGTCTGTAAATTAAAATGCACTTTCAGTAGCGCGTTTTTACGCAAAGGCACACTTCACCCGGGGCTGCGCAAATAATTTCTAATTTATCTTTTATTTAAATGAACGAAACATAGCTATATAGGGGCCAGTGGCGTAACTAAGGGGGCGGGGGTTTAGGGGCTTTTAACCCCCCCCCCCCCCCCCCCCCCGAAACTAAATCGAGAATGATTTTACTTAATACTTCATTTACTTAATACTAATTTTCATTTGTAAATTCGTTCTTACCGATCGGTCTCTCAAACGATTTTAAAACTAAAGACATGTTTGAAGAGCGCTTAAAAAACTACGATTGGGGATCTAATCCAAATTTTACTATAAGGTCTTTTTTTGCAACAGAATACAAATTCCACTAGTCAAATTCAATATAGACACAAACAACGGGGAAAAGTCTATTTTTAGCATTTTTTTTATGGGTATCACTCATTTTCAAATTAGCTTTACCCGATGTCCCCATAAAAAAAAAAATGTTAAAAATAGACTTTGCGTATGTCTATATTGAATTTGTACTAGTGGAATTTGTTATCCGTTGCCAATAAAGGCCTGATAATAAAAAAATTGTAAATTTTAAAGTTTTTTAAGGGCTCTATCAAACACCCCCTTAGTTTTAGAAACGTTTCAGAGACCAATCGGTAAGAACGAATTTACAAATGAAAATAATATATCCAATGCTCCGGCCCGGCTCGGTTGTATAACAGTGCTGTAGTGTATAACAATCGATTCAAATAACATTTTCATTATATTTATCATACCACTTCACTTAGATAAGAAATATAATTTCTTTCAATAATTCAATTATATTTATGTAATCATCTAAAACTAATACCTTTCGCTCGAACTAGTAAAAGTGAGGGTTACTATGAATAAAAATGTATTAATCTAATATTACAATATCGTACGGTATGTGAATTAAAATTTAAATGTATGTGACTTGTGACCACAATGTTTCACTTCATGTTGAGATTATATTGAACAACCATAAAACATTAAAGACACAATTTCTATGCAATTCTTATTTAGAACTGTAATTAATACCTACTGTAACACTGTAACTTCAATATAATACAAACAAACGAGTAGTGGTTCGAGTAGTATTCTTTGAGTCTAAAAAGCACGAAATAATTATAAAAGTGAAAAAAATTGCCTCCGGCGGCTGGGGCTTTGCCCCAGACCCCTTTCGGTCCCCTCATCTCACTTTTCCCTAATTAACCCCCCCCCCCCGAAATAATTCCTAGTTACGCCACTGTTAGGGGCCACAAGATCCTATGACAGCGGAAAGCGTCGCGTCTTAAAATCGCGTTTTAGGCCATAAAAGTTAGTGCATCAACCGAAAAAAAATTCGCTAATGGCGAAATTGCCTCCGGCGGCTGGGGCTTCGCCCCACACCCCAGCTGTACCATGCCACCTTGTGCCGGGTCTAATGTTAGACGCTGCGCACGCCTATGGTTATCATATCGCCCATTGACACTTTTACATGTATTTATTTACAGCCTCATGCACAAAGATTTGCGGACGCAAAGTTACCGCTCGTTAAAAATGGCGGACTTGCAGACGCAGATAAATTTGCGGAAATCCGAATGCACAAAGCGTTCACGCAAGTCCGCCATGATGCTCGTTTGATTTACCGCCACAAGTTCCAATACTTCTTTTACCGACGTGGCCGACTTTACCCGAACCAATCACGGGTCTAGGATCTCGGAACGCATGACGAGATTTAAACCAGACAACGATTTCGAACATTTGTGAGCACTGTGCAGAAAACGTTTTGACATTTGACATTTTTGTCATTTTGTGGGGGTGGTGGCGGGGGGCATGGGGGAAATAATAATAAACGCACAACTAAGCCTTTTTCTAAATGCTTATGGCCTACATGATTCAGGTCTGAAATAATGAAATTTTATTTTATTCCCTGTTGTTGTTGTTTGGGGGGGGATAAACAAAATAAACACACGAAGTCACCTAAATGATGGCTTTTTTCTGTGATTCAGGCCTGTTATAATGCCGTGTTATTTTATTTCCTGTTTTTGTTGGGGGGGGGGGGGGGGGGGGAGCGATTGTGTGCCAACAGTAGGCATATGTATGTGTGTGGGTGGTTGGGGGGGGGGGGGAGGGAGAGAAAATAAACATACGAAGTATTCATCTAAATGTTTATGGCCTATATGATTCAGGCCTGTTACAATGAAATTCATGTTATTCCCTCTTGCTGTTGGGGGGAGGGGGGGAGGCGATTGTCAGCAACCAGTTTGTGTGGGGGGGGGGGGGGGGAGGTGGATAAAATAAGTTCAACGCATGACTACAGACATGTATCTACATGAGTATGGCCTGCAAAATTCATCCTTGTAATAATGAAATTTTATTTTATTCCCTGTTGACACATAGAACGTACGGGCATCGACATAAATCAGCCTAGAATCTAGTGTATTCCCATCAGGGCTTGGGTCTATATCTAGCTCTTAGTATGGTTCTTACGCGGGCCTAGACCTAGCCTAGTGTAGGTAATGGTATGGAAATCCAGAATGGTCAGGGCTATTTGCATAATAGGTGGTCTGAGCTTAAGCCTAGTGGCCTAGTACTTGGTATGTACTGGTAGGCCTAGGCCTACCCTATACGTTGGTCTAGGCCAGTGGTACTCAAACTTTTTTCCTGGAGGGCCACTTTTCCAAAAGTCCAAGTAAAGCTGGGCCGCACTAATACAAGTATGCAGTAGCGTAACTAGGAATTATTTCGGGCGAGGGGGGGGGGGGGGGGGTTAACAGGGAAAAGTGAGGTGCGGAGATAGCAAGGGATCTGGGGCAAAGCCCCAGCCGCCGGAGGTCTTTGAAGGCGCAAAATTTCTTCGACTATTATAGATATTTCATGCTTTTCGAGTCAAAGCGTAAAACTCGAAGAATACCCATTAGTTTATATTACGTTACAGGTAAAAAATACCAAGTAAAGTTTAGTTGGTTGGCGATATATCATAATTTTTCACGAATACAATATTATTAACATATAAAGCAAACAAATAGTCAGTTAAATTAGTAAAATATATTAATGAAAACACAAAAGCTCTAGGCCGCAAAATTTTTCAGGAGGGCCGCATGCGGCCCGCGGGCCGCAGTTTGAGTACCGCTGGTCTAGGCTAAACTATAACTTAGGTTTACTGTTACTACACCAATCCTTTAGGCTTAGGCCTACGGCCAAGAATATAATTGTATTTGTATTTTGTATTCTCTCTACGCTACGATTTACGGCGGTCTCCCCACGTTTTTGCGAGGTTTCGAATGCCGGATCCCAGGCCTACACAGCCTACGCGGCCCGCGTAGGGTAGGCCTAGGCCTAGGCGTCTTAAGCCTAGACCTATGCCTACCTAGCTGTTTACACAGAAAGCGTTTATTTATTTTTCGTCTACGACTGAACTGAAGCTGTCAATATCACAAGTTGCTAAGCCCTAAAAGCCTGTGCTCTAGGCCTAGGGCTAGCTAGGCCTAGGCCTAGGGCCTCACGATACGCCTGCTTATAGCCCAGGCCTAAGGCTGAGCTGATACTTTCTGGGTTTTACACACATTTAGATTTGTTATGGCGTGTAGCTAGACACTCCGCACTAACACATGGTTTACAAGTATGCTTGCCTAGGCCAATATTAAAAGGAGACTTATCTGAACGTCAACTGGAAGGTACCGTAGGTAACTTTTTCTTATCGCACATTCTTGAATCTACACGAAGATTTTCGACTAAAAGTTGAGCCAAATGTTTCGGCAGATAATAACTAGTATTAAAAATGTAATCCGGAACTTCCAATACGTTGGTGCAATCTCTAAAACACGAGATCGCGGGAGCCCGTTGTCCACCGTATTTGACAGGGCCGCCATTTTATCTGTTTGTGGGACGGTCGAGGCAGCCGCAACTTTAACGAGCTCTCGCAAATATTTGCGTCGGTAAATCCTTTGTGCATTCGGTTTCATTGATTTGCGGGCGCAAGGCAAAAGTTGCGTCTGCAAGTGGCTTTGTGCATGAGGCTGTTAATGTCTATCCTATTTTGTTATAAAACTGATTTACAAAAGTGGACAATAAATAGAACTATACAATTTATAATGCATGGTATTACGTGAAGAGGATATAGAAATAATCCAAGCATATATTATTGGCTTTGCCAAACGCACTCTAACTTCAGCGCAAGCAGAACTTGCAAAGAGAGTGTTTGGCCATATGCAGCTTGCTTCACTTTGTAACTCTCATGGGCTGTAGGAACCTTGCGAGTAACGTGATAAGCTAAAACGCTATAGGAATTCCAGCCAAATCTAAAGAGATGTTGATAGAGAAGGTAATGTACTATCCTTGATCCAGCAAAAGTACACTCTCAAAAGCTGGTCATTTATTACATTCATGTGCTAGGGCAAAAGGGTAGTCGCACTGTAAAACCTGCGGAAAATTGACGTTTTTTTAGTTATATTTTGAGAACGCTAGACCATATTGAAAATGTGACAAATAGGAGGATGAGGCTAAGTAAGAACCAAAAACTGGATAAAAAACTGGAGCCAATAATTTTTGCTTCCTTAATGACAATAATAATGATAGCTATATTTGAAATTTTGTTACTAAGTCTTTTTTCTCGTAAAATCACATCCATGTCATTCGTAACTTTTTCAATATTGTGTAGCATTCTAACAATGTGACTAAAAGCCGTTAGTGTGGGCGGTTTTTACAGTGAGCCAACCCTATCAGGTGAAGCCTTACAACTCACCACATTGTACAGCCCAATAGTCCAGCGCTCGAACAGAATCTGTCCGGACCAGCCAGAGTAGATGGCAAACCAGAGCTCGATCACATACAGGCAAATATTCTTGTAGAAGCTGTACAAGATAAGTTTGCACATCCGATTGTAGTTCCACGCCCCATGGACGAACAGCAGCTTTAGCAGGAATCGGAACTACGGAATACCAAATACCAATCATTTTAAATGTAAATTAATAAATTATTATTATTATTTATTATTTATTGACAACAGGTCACAAGATCCACAAGTGCAATATAATTAAGTATTTAATGAAGTAAGTAATAAAGTATTTAATTGTCTATTGTTAGTGCCTCATGAATTAGTGGGTTTATTTTTCCAAATTTCGGTGTTTACAGGTGTTATTATTTTTAGCTGTGTAGAGTGATACAGTGTACGATACAATACGAACTACGCGCGCTAGGCCTACTACACACGTTCGCACAAAGTAAAACGTGTTGGCGAATTAAATATTTTTATCCCCGCTATGGAAAAATGGTGAAACATTTATTTAATTTCAAACTAAAATTATTAATTGTGAGAGAACAAGAGTTTGAGCAAGTTTCGGAAGAATGTTTACTGTTAAATGGCAGTTCAGACGGCAGTTTTGTAAGATTTTATTGGTTATTTCGCGTAAAACCGGAGATTTCGGTATTTGCAGTGTTATAATGCCAATTCCGCATTTTAATTTTTATATTTTTAGACTTGTCTCATTATGAACGCTCTCATTTTATCAAATAAAGCAATATTCACAACAATCAATCACATGATTTCGCGATAGCGAATTTTACGGGCCTCTATCTATTGTATAGTACTGACTGTGAAAAGCTACATTCTGTTAACCGTGAATACCTGATTTCTACCACCATTCATGCAAACAAATTTCTTTATTCATAATAATGAATAAAAAAAAGATAACATAATATAAAAGATAAAAACAGATAACCTACTTCAAACCCATGAATATATAGCATCGTATTAAGATGCAAGCTTATCGATTTCGCAACAGAAAATTATGCACTACTATTGTGCAATTCAGAATAGAAATTTGTATGATCAAACATATTTTCTAAAATTAATTACATGTTTGACCGATTTTAAAGATTAAAGAGAAATAGCACACAACTAAGATTGGTTATTTGATTCCAAAACAGCTTGCTTGAATGCAACAGTGACCAGTGTAGCAATATATACATGCAAGGTTCCGTCTTATGAACCATCCTCACTGACAATCTTAGATCTCAGGCAAGCTGTAGGAAACCTCCCATTCAGTGTCATATTTGTTTAACTCCAATATTGCCCGGAAGTCAAAATTTTGATTTTGGGGCCATGTCACTAAAATGGTCAAATATGTCATTTTTCAAAAAATCTTCAATAATTAGGTAGCGTTGTATATTTTAAGTACAAATTAGTTTGTTGGCCACTTCTCAAGTCCTGGGTGTGGCACCCAGGGGTGCCCAGAAGTTGCATTTTTATGTTGATTCAATTATTACAATATTTTTGTACACCTAAACCAATCAACATATTGCCAATATGATTTCAGATTCGCATTTATAATTACAAAGTCAGTTAAATTCATATTTCTTGAATTCCCATATTGCCCGGAATTCAAAGTTTTGATTTTGGGGTTATGTCCCTAAAATGGTCAAATATTACCTTTTACAAAAATCTTCAATAATTAAATACAGTAGCGTGATATATTTTAAGTAAAAATTAGGTTGTTGGCCACTTTTAAGCTCTTGGGTGTGGTATCCAGGGGCGCCCAGATTTT
This sequence comes from Isoperla grammatica, assembly GCA_945910005.1. Taxonomy (NCBI): domain Eukaryota; kingdom Metazoa; phylum Arthropoda; class Insecta; order Plecoptera; family Perlodidae; genus Isoperla; species Isoperla grammatica. The sequence continues at coordinate 39,047,571 of OX246745.1, forward strand.
GCACTTTTCTGTTTATTTTCTTTCCTATAAACTATTTTTTTGGAGCCACATGGACAATTATAACAGAGTCTTTATTCAATATCAGTCTTAAGAATGTCAAATTTAGCTTTATCGGTATTTTTATAGTTTCAAAATGTGCCCGGAAATTAAAATTTTAATAATGAGGAAATTGTCTCCAAAATGAAAACCACTGGCTGCTTGTACCATTAATATTCAATAAATATTGCAGTGTTGTTATACCTGAGCAATGGAATAGTCGGAAGCGCAGGCCGCCTGAAGTCCTTCTACCCCAGAGATGCCAACGCCAACATTCGCTTTCTGTATCATGGCTACGTCATTCGCTCCGTCACCAATAGCTAACGTAATTGCTTTAGTGTGCAGCGTAACCAACTCCACTACCTATTACAAGCACACATTATTCCCATGCTAGATACACATGCTACACTAGTACTGGGCATATACTCGTTTACAGCATGGTAATTAATTGTAAATTATTTTCAGAGCAGACTTGTCAGTTCCACATAGAACTGCTGTAAAATAACATCCCACCAACAGTCAACACAGATGTTCACGTTACTGTCATCTTGTGGAAATACTTTAGCAACCAACCGACGGATATTTTGTAAGTAAAAACATTACAAATTTAGTAGATCAGTAGGTAAGTTAACTGTAATTAGTAACTCTACTGGGGAACGTATCAGTTGTTAGAATACAACAACACTTCCACCGCACATAGTGACCAATCAGCGTCTCTTATTTTACCGCACAGATTAGCCAGGTTAGGCTCGCACAGTGCGTGTTCGTAGTGACCAATCAGCGTCTCTTATTTTACCGCACAGATTAGCCAGGTTAGGCTCGCACAGTGCGTGTTCGTAGTGACCAATCAGCGTCTCTTATTTTACCGCACAGATTAGCCAGGTTAGGCTCGCACAGTGCGTGTTTGTAGTGACCAATCAGCGTCTCTTATTTTACCGCACAGATTAGCCAGGTTAGGCTCGCACAGTGCGTGTTCGTAGTGACCAATCAGCGTCTCTTATTTTACCGCACAGATTAGCCAGGTTAGGCTCGCACAGTGCGTGTTCGTAGTGACCAATCAGCGTCTCTTATTTTACCGCACAGATTAGCCAGGTTAGGCTCGCACAGTGCGTGTTTGTAGTGACCAATCAGCGTCTCTTATTTTACCGCACAGATTAGCCAGGTTAGGCTCGCACAGTGCGTGTTCGTAGTGACCAATCAGCGTCTCTTATTTTACCGCACAGATTAGCCAGGTTAGGCTCGCACAGTGCGTGTTCGTAGTGACCAATCAGCGTCTCTTATTTTACCGCACAGATTAGCCAGGTTAGGCTCGCACAGTGCGTGTTTGTAGTGACCAATCAGCGTCTCTTATTTTACCGCACAGATTAGCCAGGTTAGGCTCGCACAGTGCGTGTTCGTAGTGACCAATCAGCGTCTCTTATTTTACCGCACAGATTAGCCAGGTTAGGCTCGCACAGTGCGTGTTCGTAGTGACCAATCAGCGTCTCTTATTTTACCGCACAGATTAGCCAGGTTAGGCTCGCACAGTGCGTGTTCGTAGTGACCAATCAGCGTCTCTTATTTTACCGCACAGATAAGCCAGGTTAGGCTCGCACAGTGCGTGTTCGTAGTGACCAATCAGGGTCTCTTATTTTACCGCACAGATTAGCCAGGTTAGGCTCGCACAGTGCGTGTTCGTAGTGACCAATCAGGGTCTCTTATTTTACCGCACAGATTAGCCAGGTTAGACTCGCACAGTGCGTGTTCGTAGTGACCAATCAGGGTCTCTTATTTTACCGCACAGATTAGCCAGGTTAGGCTCGCACAGTGCGTGTTCGTAGTGACCAATCAGGGTCTCTTATTTTACCGCACAGATTAGCCAGGTTAGGCTCGCACAGTGCGTGTTCGTAGTGACCAATCAGGGTCTCTTATTTTACCGCACAGATTAGCCAGGTTAGGCTCGCACAGTGCGTGTTATGTTTAAATTGTATTTATTGCAGTTGTGTATGCTGTATTCTTTAAACAGATGTTAATTTTAACCGACAAGTTGCCACGGAACAATAAGAATGCAGATAGATTTACAAATGTAAAAGAGCAGGAACTTTTCACTCATATGTCTGCCACAGAGAACAATCGATTGTTCAATTTCTAACTGGTTTGTACAGATAATACGATCATTATGCCTAATTGATCAAGGTCTAATGCAAATGAATATGTAACCAGTTTCAAAGAATACTATTTTAACGACACGTCTGATGTTAGCACAAGCCGAAAACTATCCTCTTGAAGCCACACTACATAATTAATTATATACGACAGCGGGTTATTTTACCACATGCGTATACAGCTCATGCTTACGAGTGTATGCTCAGTTCTAGAGATAAACACAATTATAGGGTGTAAACCTTGTTAACCCAAGTAGTCTTAACTCATCTGCATAAGAGTGTGTATCACTCCATGTCACTTTTTGTCACTGAATTGTTTGCTTTTTTTCTACAAAACCTATGAAAATTAATATGTTTACTAGGGCTGCCCAACGATAAAAAAAATCATATCGATATCGCGGGAAGAAATATCGATATCGCGTCGCGATATCGAAGTTTTCAAGTGACGTATCGATATCGGCGATATCGTCACATCGAAACTTTTCTCGTCTGTTTTTAGGATTTACAGGCCAGCTAGAGGTCATTCTTTAAACAATATTACGTAAAGAAATATTTTAGCTTTGAAATGTCTTACTATGTGTGTCAATTTGTTTGCTGTACTATTCAAATTGTAAAATATCCACACAAAACAGCTATGGCGTGGTTGGCGTGACGTAATACGTAATCGGTTTTTTGTATCAATTAGCTCATTAGGCACAAGTTCGATATCGCGATATGTACGATATATTAATTCTTTATCGATATCGAATTATTTATCTATTATCGATATTGTATCGAATTATCGATATCGTTGGGCAGCCCTAATGTTTACCCTACATGTAAATATTAAATATCGAACACAATTAGCTCACCTCAGCTTTCTGCATAGGGGAGACTCTACAGCAGATAACGACATTGCAGCTGACACACAGATCTAGAAAGTCTCTTCTTACGTCGCAACTGAGTGCGTATTTCAGAGTTTTACCGTCGATAACCAACGCCACTTCGTTGGCTTTACGAAGTTGGTCTCCAAACTCGGCACTGTGTCGAGCTATTGTTTCACGCGTGTTCTGAAAAATTACGTTTTATTATTGACGGTGACTTTCAGTGGCGTGATGAGGTCTTTTCACAGTGGAGCAGACACCGACCCCAGTGGGCGTTCAGGGAGCAATGCACAGTGGAGCAGACACCGACCCCAGTGGGCGTTCAGGGAGCAATGCACAGTGGAGCAGACACCGACCCCAGTGGGCGTTCAGGGAGCAATGCACAGTGTTGTAGACACCGACCCCAGTGGGCGTTCAGGGACCAATGCACAGTGTTGTAGACACCGACCCCAGTGGGCGTTCAGGGAGAAATGCACAGTGGAGCAGACACCGACCCCAGTGGGCGTTCAGGGAGCAATGCACAGTGTTGTAGACACCGACCCCAGTGGGCGTTCAGGGAGCAATGCACAGTGGAGCAGACACCGACCCCAGTGGGCGTTCAGGGACCAATGCACAGTGTTGTAGACACCGACCCCAGTGGGCGTTCAGGGGGCAATGCACAGTGGAGCAGACACCGACCCCAGTGGGCGTTCAGGGACCAATGCACAGTGTTGTAGACACCAACCCCAGTGGGCGTTCAGGGAGCAATGCACAGTGGAGCAGACACCGACCCCAGTGGGCGTTCAGGGACCAATGCACAGTGGAGCAGACACCAACCCCAGTGGGCGTTCAGGGAGCAATGCACAGTGTTGTAGACACCAACCCCAGTGGGCGTTCAGGGAGCAATGCACAGTGTTGTAGACACCGACCCCAGTGGGCGTTCAGGGAGCAATGCACAGTGTTGTAGACACCGACCCCAGTGGGCGTTCAGGGAGCAATGCACAGTGTTGTAGACACCGACCCCAGTGGGCGTTCAGGGAGCAATGCACAGTGGAGCAGACACCGACCCCAGTGGGCGTTCAGGGAGCAATGCACAGTGGAGCAGACACCGACCCCAGTGGGCGTTCAGGGACCAATGCACAGTGGAGCAGACACCAACCCCAGTGGGCGTTCAGGGAGCAATGCACAGTGTTGTAGACACCAACCCCAGTGGGCGTTCAGGGAGCAATGCACAGTGTTGTAGACACCGACCCCAGTGGGCGTTCAGGGAGCAATGCACAGTGGAGCAGACACCGACCCCAGTGGGCGTTCAGGGAGCAATGCACAGTGTTGTAGACACCGACCCCAGTGGGCGTTCAGGGAGCAATGCACAGTGGAGCAGACACCGACCCCAGTGGGCGTTCAGGGAGCAATGCACAGTGTTGTAGACACCAACCCCAGTGGGCGTTCAGGGACCAATGCACAGTGTTGTAGACACCGACCCCAGTGGGCGTTCAGGGAGCAATGCACAGTGGAGCAGACACCGACCCCAGTGGGCGTTCAGGGAGCAATGCACAGTGGAGCAGACACCGACCCCAGTGGGCGTTCAGGGAGCAATGCACAGTGTTGTAGACACCGACCCCAGTGGGCGTTCAGGGAGCAATGCACAGTGGAGCAGACACCGACCCCAGTGGGCGTTCAGGGACCAATGCACAGTGTTGTAGACACCGACCCCAGTGGGCGTTCAGGGAGCAATGCACAGTGTTGTAGACACCGACCCCAGTGGGCGTTCAGGGAGCAATGCACAGTGGAGCAGACACCGACCCCAGTGGGCGTTCAGGGAGCAATGCACAGTGTTGTAGACACCGACCCCAGTGGGCGTTCAGGGACCAATGCACAGTGGAGCAGACACCAACCCCAGTGGGCGTTCAGGGAGCAATGCACAGTGTTGTAGACACCAACCCCAGTGGGCGTTCAGGGAGCAATGCACAGTGGAGCAGACACCGACCCCAGTGGGCGTTCAGGGAGCAATGCACAGTGTTGTAGACACCGACCCCAGTGGGCGTTCAGGGAGCAATGCACAGTGTTGTAGACACCGACCCCAGTGGGCGTTCAGGGAGCAATGCACAGTGTTGTAGACACCGACCCCAGTGGGCGTTCAGGGAGCAATGCACAGTGGAGCAGACACCGACCCCAGTGGGCGTTCAGGGAGCAATGCACAGTGGAGCAGACACCGACCCCAGTGGGCGTTCAGGGACCAATGCACAGTGGAGCAGACACCAACCCCAGTGGGCGTTCAGGGAGCAATGCACAGTGTTGTAGACACCAACCCCAGTGGGCGTTCAGGGAGCAATGCACAGTGGAGCAGACACCGACCCCAGTGGGCGTTCAGGGAGCAATGCACAGTGGAGCAGACACCGACCCCAGTGGGCGTTCAGGGACCAATGCACAGTGTTGTAGACACCGACCCCAGTGGGCGTTCAGGGAGCAATGCACAGTGTTGTAGACACCGACCCCAGTGGGCGTTCAGGGAGCAATGCACAGTGGAGCAGACACCGACCCCAGTGGGCGTTCAGGGAGCAATGCACAGTGGAGCAGACACCGACCCCAGTGGGCGTTCAGGGACCAATGCACAGTGGAGCAGACACCGACCCCAGTGGGCGTTCAGGGAGCAATGCACAGTGTTGTAGACAGACAGTGCGGGTCTGGGCGATACAATACAAATGTAAAGTGTATTATATTTAACCACATCAGGATATTATTTTGCAAATTTTAAATTCCTAACCATAAAACCCTGGGGCCGGATTCACAAACAGTCTTAACTTAGGACAGGTCCTAAGTCTTGCTGTACCGCATGTACTATTATAAATCCATGTAAGGACTACTTACTACGCAGCCCAATTGATAGCTACTTTCGTGGAAATAACAGTGAACTTGAAATAGTGCAAGGCGGTGTTTTAAAGTTTAATGTTTTTGTTGTGTTCGTGTACCCATTCTTGCATCATGAGTCAAGGCCCCCATTGACTCTACATTCCTTGGTATATTTCTACTTCCGGACGCCATCTTTGTCGAACCGATCGTGCTTTGATCACGCTGACGCGCTGCGCTCAGTGTATTGCTATGTCATGTAAAACGACCACATTATGTTATAATAAACAATTTAACTCCTACAGAACACCTTGTGTTGTAATTGGTCTCCCCCGGATCCAATATTGGCGACGAGGATGGGATGTGCTGGTAAGTTCAGGCAACTTCAAAACAGGCACCCATGTGCAAGGCCTAGGCCTAGGCCCAGCCTAGCCTAACCACTAAAGTGAGCATAGACCTTCTAGACTAGTAGGCCTAGCCTATAGTTGAACATGCCAGGCTACGGAAAGATCGAGGAATTTATTCCCGGCAAAGACAGCTCTTGGACCGAGTACGCTGAACGCCTAGAGTGCTACTTTGATGCAAATGGCATCACAGAAGTAGAGAAGAAAACCAGTATTTTTCTTAGTGTTTGTGGACCTGCCACTTACACAGTCGTACGTTCTTTGGTAGTGCCAACCAAACCCAAAGACGTGCCCTTCGGTACAATTATGGACAAGCTTCAAGCCCATTTCTGTCCGAAACCATCGTCAATGGTACGCCGGTTTAATTTCCACCAATGCCTTCAGAAACCTGGCCAGGGCATCATGGATTTTGTTGCCGAGCTGCGACGTCTGTCTGAGTTCTGTGAGTTCGAGAACTTAGAACACAATCTACGCGACAGACTGGTGTTGGGTATTCAAGACAAGGTACTACAGCAACAGTTGCTAGCAATACCTAACCTAACATTCCAGCGAGTTCAAGAACAGGCTGTAGCATCTGAAACAGCGAGGGCCCAGTTACAAGCCATGAACCCGGCAGCTAACGGTGAAGTCAACTTTAACCGTGAGTACCAACATAACAATAAGCCTAGTAACACCAACGCACACTCAAAGCTGAAATGTTTCCGATGTGGTAGTAAAAACCATGAGCCTACCGGATGTACTTTCAAGGAGGCAGAATGCAATTTTTGCAAAAAGATAGGTCACATCGCCCGTGTTTGTTTATCGAAATCCAAGGCTCATCAAAATCATCAGCAGGAACAGACGTATAAACCTAGAGCACACCAGGCAGGTGGGAACAAAACAGTAGGTGAAGTCTCGGAAGACTGTAACCATGCTTCAGCCGAACAGGTAACCGACATGTATAACATATACAGTGTCAATAGCATACAAGCTACTTCTCCGCCGTTAAGAACAGAACTAGTGATAGAGGGAGTACCACACCTGCTCGATGTGGACTCTGGTTCAGTGAGAACGCTAATTGCTAATTCGGTGTTTAAAAAACATTGGCCACAACTCTATTCACAGTTACGACCAGATAATATTGGTCTAAGGACGTGGACCCATTCCCCAATGAAGGTTATTGGCACAATCAACGTGAACGTCACTTACGGTTGTAAGCAAGCCAGCTTGCCGTTAACCATAGTAGAAGGAGCGGGCACTAGTCTGTTGGGGCGTGATTGGTTTCAAGAACTAGGAATAGAGGTTACAGGTGTGTTGCATGTATCAAAATTGTCAACACCCGATGTTTGTAAGGAGTATCCTGAAGTATTTCAAGACGAATTAGGAGCCTTCCAGGGGCCTCCTGTAGACGTTGAGGTAGATCCACAAGTCAAACCTATATTCCTCAGACCACGTAAGGTACCGTATGCTCTGCAGAAACTAGTCGATGCAGAAATCGATAATCTAGTAGAGCAAGGAGTGCTGACGCAAGTTCGCTACTCTAGATGGGCAACGCCGATTGTTCCAATAGTTAAGAAAGACAAGACAATCCGGATTTGCGGGGATTATAAGTGTACTGTAAACAGAGCAGTGACACCCGAGGCCTACCCACTCCCAACAGTAGCAGAGATATTCTCTTCATTAGCCGGAGGTCAAGTTTTCACTAAACTAGATATGAAGCAAGCATACCAGCAACTAGTATTAACTGAAGATTCTGCTAAGCTGCTAACAATAAACACACAGAAGGGACTGTACCAAGTAAATCGGTTGCAGTTTGGAGTATCGACAGCAGTCGCTATATTCCAGCGTTTTATGGATACCCTCCTAGCTGGCCTGGACGGAGTTCGTTCGTACTTAGATGACATCCTCATCATGGGACGTAACCAGGAAGAGCATGATAAGCGTTTGCGAGAGGTCTTGCGACGTTTTGCTGAAGCCGGAATCCGCCTTCAGTTGAGTAAATGCGCTTTCGCAGTCAACGAACTAGAACTTTTGGGGTTCCGCATTAGTACACAAGGGACTCACCCAACAGAAGAAAAGGTAAAGGCCATCCATGAGGCACCAACACCGACAGACAAGACGCAGTTACAAGCCTTTCTGGGCATTATGAACTTCTATGCGTGTTTCTTACAAGACAGGTCGACAGTCCTCGAACCTCTCCATCGTCTTCTTGACAAAGATGCCAAGTGGGTGTGGACGAAACAACACGATGCCGCATATGCCAAGGCTAAGGAACTGCTACAATCCGACTGCGTCTTGGTACACTACGATGACAAGCGTCCACTGACGCTAGCCTGTGACGCTTCACCCTATGGAGTGGAGCAGTACTAAGTCACATAGGGCCTGAAGGCCAAGAAGAGCCTATCGCATTCGCATCGCGAACGCTGACATCAGCAGAACGCAATTATTCGCAGCTCGATCGTGAGGCCTGTTCTTTAATATTTGGTGTAACGAAATTCCACCAATACGTGTACGGTCGTGAATTCGCCTTATTCACCGACCACAAGCCGCTACTTGGGTTATTGCATGAAGAGAAAGCAATGCCACAAGTTATCTCGCCTCGATTGTTGCGATGGAGTTTAAAACTTGGTGCATATTGTTACAAACTACAATATCGTCCAGGGAAGAAAATGGGAAATGCAGATGCATTAAGTCGTCTACCTATGAAGACACCTGACTGCGAAATACCCACTCCTTATGATGTTTTATTGTTGGAAATGACTGATGATTCCTTAGTAAGTGCTGAAGAAATAGCAAACCAAACACAGAAAGACCCTACCTTATCTCGTGTACTATTCTGGCTCCTCCATGGCTGGCCAGAAGATACTCATGAAGATGAATTCAAACCATACAACGGTAAAAAAACTGAACTTTCCGTTCTGAATGGTTGTGTTCTATGGGGAAATCGTGTTGTAGTACCGGAAAAGCTGCGTCAACATGTGTTACAAGAGCTCCACTTGTCACATCCTGGCATTGTAAATATGAAGACCCTGGCACGTAGCTATGTCTGGTGGCCTAAGAGGTTGTGAAGCAGTGCCAGGCCTGTCAATCATCCCGGCATGCACCTCCAAAGGCACCAATTCACCCGTGGGAGTGGACACAGAGACCTTGGTCTCGTCTTCATTTAGACTTCGCCGGACCATTACAAGGCAAGTCGTACTTGATAATAGTTGACTCGCATTCTAAATGGTTGGAGGTATGGCCAGTTAGCTACTTCCATGACATCTAGAGTTGTTATAAACGCCTTGCGTAGTTTGTTTACTACTCATGGCCTGCCAGATGTCCTTGTCTCCGACAATGGTGCTGCCTTTACGTCAGAGGAGTTCCGCACCTTTGCCAGGCGAAATGCCATTCGCACCGTCACTGTGGCACCATACCACCCCTCCTCAAATGGCCAGGCAGAAAGGATGGTGCAAACTGCAAAAGAAGCTGTGAAGAAGATGAACACCCATGAAGATTTCGAGGTCCAATTAGCAAGATTCCTTCTCACTCAGCATGTAATGCCAAGTTCCACAACAGGCAAGAGCCCAGCTGAACTCCTAATGAAGCGTCAGTTACGCACACTCATGGACAAACTACATCCTGACCTGCATGCCGAAATACATCAAAAGCAAGAAAGTCAAGCTGTAGAAAGTAAGGCATCATCGCGACCAGTACGTGTTTTTGCTCCAGGGGATCCTGTTCTTTCTCGTAACTACTCCACAGGACCACGTTGGCTACCAGCGATGATTACACGAGCCACAGGGCCTGTATCTTACGAAGCAGAGCTGTCCGGCGGCCAATCCATTCGACGGCACGTTGATCAGCTCAGAGCTGATTCCGCAAGGTCATTATCAACTCCAGACCAACTTCCTGTGCCCGAGCCACAGCAACCTGTGATTCCTGGTACTCCAGGAGATAATGCTAGTTCGTCAATGCAACCCCAACCAGCATCCGAACGTCCACGGCGACAAGTTGTCCAACCAGCCTGGCTGCGCGACTATGAAGTCTAGGGGGGGAGGGATGTTGTGTTCGTGTACCCATTCTTGCATCATGAGTCAAGGCCCCCATTGACTCTACATTCCTTGGTATATTTCTACTTCCGGACGCCATCTTTGTCGAACCGATCGTGCTTTGATCACGCTGCGCTCAGTGTATCGCTATGTCATGTAAACGACCACATTATTGTTATAATAAACAAGTAACTCCTACAGAACACCTTGTGTTGTAATTGGTCTCCCCCGGATCCAATAGTTTTGTTTCCTATAAATGCACACTTTTAAAACAGACAAATGCGTATGTCAAGGTAAGTAAACGATATCTATTCATGTTCACACTTTGAAGTTATAGGAACATTGCCACCATCTTTGAAGAAAGATAAGACCAACTCAGACAGGGCCTAAATTTTGGTCTCAAGTGTTTCTTATTTACTAGGGTTACTTAGTAACGTCAAGTCGGGGTATGTGCAGGTCCGTATCAGCCAATGGCGTAGTGGTCCTAAAGCTAGGCCAGGCCTAAGTTAAAAACTTTTTGTAAATCTGTGTCCAGCATTTTTTTGTTAGCATGCAAAAAAATGAACAAATGTAGGGGGGGTTGTAATTTGTGACAGTTCTAGAATACGGGGTTTAATGTATGTGACCATGCAACTGGGACATGGCAGAGATCATATTGATGTGCTTACATCTAAACTGTCCTCGTTGAGAATCAGGAGAGGAGTCCCATGGACAATGAGCCGACAAGAGTAGCCGATATTGATGGCGGTCTCTTGCTTGTCACCGGTCAGAACCCACACGTGAATGTCGGCTTTGATTAATGCTGCAATAGTTTCAGGCACCTGCGACATAGTTATACACATAAGTATTATATTCTATTATATACAGTGGAACATCAAATCTTTTCAAGGGGACATCTACAGTAGAGTTCCGCGGGAGTTTACACCATGGCCACACCATTTCCCCTCCGTTTTGGACACCCATAGATACGTTGAAAGATAAGCTACCCCGGGATTTCTTGTTTTCCTAGAAAGATTGGACCTCAACGCCTTGAAGAATGTGATGAGTGTATTCAGTCGTCTGAATTTCTCGTCCTTTGCTCGAGTTTGAATGGAGATAATTGCTCGACTGGACTTTGCTCTAGGGGTGTACCAAGAAAACTACCTAAAAAGTTGGTGTAAACTCCCGCGGAACTCCACTGTAATAAAAATACAAAAGTGAAAACACTGAATAACCATCTAACTCTAAAAACACTGTTAACAGGTTAAAGAAAAGTAATAACTAATAATTAATTAAAATAAGATATTTAGTAGTACAACATATTTTCAGTCTGTCCAACCTAAAATAACAATCGTGACAACGCTAAGTTGGCAGGCAGGTGACAGTATGTATAGAACATGTGTATAGGGGTCAATACATGTTAAATGTATTATGAAGATTTAAGCTATCCATATTGTACAACTATGTAAGGAATTACTTACCTGGTCTTGTAGCTTATCTTCAATGGCAGTAGCTCCTAATAAAACTAGATTATTTTCTATTAAATTGGCAGCATCTTCTAACTTGCTCTCGCGAAATTGTAATGACGTGGCTGCTTTATGGTACGTCTCCTTCCATTGCTGCGGCAACAAGGAACACATACAGTGATTAATAGCGCTCAACCTCACCGCGTATAAATATGAGACACAGCTGTCTCACTTGCTGACGTCAGCACGATAACAACACACCGGCCACAGCTGTCTCACTTGCTGACGTCAGCACGATAACAACACACCGGCCACAGCTGTCTCACTTGCTGACGTCAGCACGATCACAACACACCGGCCACAGCTGTCTCACTTGCTGACGTCAGCACGATCACAACACACCGGCCACAGCTGTCTCACTTGCTGACGTCAGCACGATCACAACACACCGGCCACAGCTGTCTCACTTGCTGACGTCAGCACCATCACAACACACCGGCCACAGCTATCTCACTTGCTGACGTCAGCACCATCACAACACACCGGCCACAGCTGTCTCACTTGCTGACGTCAGCACCATCACAACACACCGGCCACAGCTGTCTCACTTGCTGACGTCAGCACGATCACAACACACCGGCCACAGCTGTCTCACTTGCTGACGTCAGCACGATCACAACACACCGGCCACAGCTGTCTCACTTGCTGACGTCAGCACGATCACAACACACCGGCCACAGCTGTCTCACTTGCTGACGTCAGCACCATCACAACACACCGGCCACAGCTGTCTCACTTGCTGACGTCAGCACCATCACAACACACCGGCCACAGCTGTCTCACTTGCTGACGTCAGCACGATCACAACACACCGGCCACAGCTGTCTCACTTGCTGACGTCAGCACCATCACAACACACCGGCCACAGCTGTCTCACTTGCTGACGTCAGCACCATCACAACACACCGGCCACAGCTGTCTCACTTGCTGACGTCAGCACGATCACAACACACCGGCCACAGCTGTCTCACTTGCTGACGTCAGCACGATCACAACACACCGGCCACAGCTGTCTCACTTGCTGACGTCAGCACGATCACAACACACCGGCCACAGCTGTCTCACTTGCTGACGTCAGCACGATCACAACACACCGGCCACAGCTGTCTCACTTGCTGACGTCAGCACGATCACAACACACCGGCCACAGCTGTCTCACTTGCTGACGTCAGCACGATCACAGCACCAGCACGATCACAACACCAGCACGATCACAACACCAGCACGATCACAGCACCAGCACGATCACAGCACCAGCACGATCACAACACCAGCACGATCACAGCACCAGTACGATCACAGCACCAGCACGATCACAACACCAGTACGATCATAGCACCAGTACGATCATAGCACCAGCACGATCACAGCACCAGCACGATCACAACACCAGCACGATCATAGCACCAGCACGATCACAACACCAGTACGATCACAACACCAGCACGATCACAGCACCAGCACGATCACAGCACCAGCACGATCACAACACCAGCACGATCACAACACCAGCACGATCACAACACCAGCACGATCACAGCACCAGCACGATCACAACACCAGCACGATCACAGCACCAGCACGATCACAACACCAGTACGATCACAGCACCAGCACGATCACAACACCAGTACGATCACAACACCAGCACGATCACAACACCAGCACGATCACAGCACCAGCACGATCACAACACCAGCACGATCATAGCACCAGCACGATCACAACACCAGTACGATCACAACACCAGCACGATCACAACACCAGCACGATCACAGCACCAGCACGATCACAACACCAGCACGATCACAACACCAGCACGATCACAGCACCAGCACGATCACAACACCAGCACGATCACAGCACCAGCACGATCACAACACCAGTACGATCACAGCACCAGCACGATCACAGCACCAGCACGATCATAGCACCAGCACGATCACAACACCAGCACGATCATAGCACCAGCACGATCACAGCACCAGCACGATCATAGCACCAGCACGATCACAGCACCAGCACGATCATAGCACCAGCACGATCACAGCACTAGTACGATCACAACACCAGTACGATCACAGCACCAGCACGATCACAGCACCAGCACGATCACAGCACTAGTACGATGATAATGTTAGATCACTAGAGCCCTATGGTAGTGGATTTACTTTTCCCAAACTTCGTTTTAAAATTCCACGATTTCGGTGTTTACCGGTGTTATTAATTTTAACTGTGTAGAGTGATACAGTGTATGATACAATACAAACTACGCGCGCTAGGCCTATTACACACGTTGCGCAAAGTTAAACGTGTTGCGAAATAAATATTCTTATCCCCGCTACGAAAAAATGGTCCATAATTTATTTCATTTCAAACTAAATTTATTAACTGTAAGAAAACACGACTTTTTGTGCAAGTTTAGGAAAATGATCACTGTTAAATGGGAACTCAGACGACAGTCTTGCGAGTTTTTGTGGCTATTTTGCATAAAACAGTATTCGCTATATACGGTGTTATAATGCCCAATCCGCGAATTTCACATTTTTTTTATTTTTACTCTTGGACTTGTTTTGCTATTAAGAAGTGGACTTTTATTAAATAAAGAAAGCTCTATACACAACAATCATATGATTTCACGACCGTGAATTTCACAAGGCTCAATAGATAACGTACCATTTTACAAGAGCTCTATAGTTTTGTCAGCACTAATTCATTCTGTATCTCTTCTGTACTTACGCCATCGGCAAGAACAGGTGTCAACATTTTTGCAAGCAACAGAGCATGTTATTTGAAAATGAATCACATGTGTACAAAGCGCACATGTGTACAAAGCGCTATCAAACTGTTGTAGTAGCAGTGAGCAGTACAACACAGTATAGGTATTAGTCCTCTATAGTCTAAATGACAAAATAAAGTGAGTTCTAAAAGTTACCTCATAAGCTTCATGGGATATGTCGGCTACTGCACAGCAGAGCGTTCTTAAGCCTTCCGTTGCAAAGTCCTCCAACTGTCTAAGAGTGGCTTCTCGAAACTCTTGTCCGTCGGGAGAAAGCCTGTGATAACAATCATTAACATTATTGATTGACTATTTAATAAGAAGAGCAGCAAAACAGTTAACAGTTGAGCGCTCGACGACTGATGGAGTTGGTATACTGGAGTGGGGTTGGACCCAAAACAACATTCGTCGTAGACGACCGACTCGTGACAAATCAGGGATCCTTTTTATAAGTGGGGCTACCCGATTAGGTTATGAATCACTCTTCTACGACGAAAGCATCTGAAAGCTTGTTTTGGAACAAGGTTATTTATCCGTGCATGATGTAAGCCATACAACTAAATGGTATTTACACGAAGAAGCTTTCAATCATTAAGTCCTCATTTAATTATCAATAATTTAGCTCAAAAACAAATCTCTACTTCAAGAACCATAAAGGTATGGTAAACAGGATAAACTAAGTTTTAAAAAATCATCACTCATTAATTAAGCCATTATCTATTAAAGAATTGTTAGTAAATATAGATCCAAGATAGTTTCCACACACAGAGCGCACCTCTCATATATGACTGTGTCCGCCCCCTTGCAGTACAGCTTGATGTCTCCCGAGGGAGTGCGCGCCAGCACAGACATCCGTTTGCGAGCGGAAGTGAACTCGAGCACGTTTAAGATCTCGTAGCGTTCTCTCTTCCCCAGAGCGTTGATCTCCACATGGCGAGGGGTACGGTTGTCAAACACGTAGCCAAATCTGCAGGCTCCCTTCACTAGCGCCCGTTCGTCTGGAAGCAACGTCGTGATTACATGACTACACGTTACTCGTTCGAATAATCTAATTTCTTCATGGGTCCCACAATTTTTTTTTTCCACAATTTTTTTTTCCCACGTTTTTTCCCAATTTTTTTTTTTCTTCGAGTTCTTTCTTATTTGCGTACTTCTAATTTTATTATTTAATATGTTGATTTTCCACTTCATCTGATTTTATTTCATTTCTCAATTATTTTTTCTTGTTCTTGATTTTATTTTATGTAGTTAAGTAGTTTGTTTTGTTTTTGTTGTTATTGTTATTTATGATTTCATTATTATTAATTGTTTGCATAGCTTAGTTTTATTTAAGGTCCTCTTTTGTAAATCAGTTTTTATAACTGAATAGGATAGACATTAAATAAATAAATAAATAAATAAATAAATAAATAAATAAATAAATAAATAAATAAATAAATAAATAAATAAATAAATAAATAAATAAATAAATAAATAAATAAATAAATAATGTAGCCCTCAATGTGTTCATGCTTATTTAATGGGATTACATATATTGATATCTTGAGAACATTCTAAGATTTGATTTAGCATTTCTTGTAAGGTTTTGTAATGACACATAACACTGCATCGTTACCTGGGGAAGCAGCGTGGTAGTTGATCTCCTCATCTCCGTCATCAGAGACCCCCTTCTCAGGGATCACAGTGTGGCACACGGACATGAGGACTAGAAACTCTCTGATGTATCTCGAGTGAGGATGTCCAGCCCGCAAGTTCTGTGGAAGATATTGAAACTAATATTATCACTGACTATCATGGTGTGTATCACACTGAATAAATTAATTAATTAATGTATAAATGATTAAATGAATAAATGAATAAATAAGTAAATGGTATATAATGTGAGGAAAGGATCCAACAGCTTGCCTTCGTGTAAGATGACAGATTTGCGAGTTTGAAGTACACATAAAAAACATAATACAAATATAACGAGACGTTTTAACCAAGGTCTTGTTCACTCGAGCCATTCTTCTCTCGAGTGAACAAAACCTCGGTCGAAACATCTCGTTATATTTGTATTATGTTTTTTAGGTGTACTTCAAACTCGCAAATCCGTCATCTTACACGAAGGTAAGCTGTTGGTTCCTTTCCTCACATTATATACCATTCCAGCCGATTGGCACCTACTTTCATAACCTAAATGAGTAAATGAGTAAATGAGTAAATGAGTAAATAATAATAACAATAATAATATTACTAATAATATATATATATCAAACACCCTTATCCAACATTCGTCGGGTCGGGGGGTGACAAGTCACCAGTTTCTCGGGCTATCTTCTAGTGCTTGCTAGCCAGGCTCAGCACCTCATCTTCTTCGTTTTCTTCTATAACCGCCGTTTCTAATAATTCTCTCCACTTCTTTCTGTCTTCCCAGCGTCTTTCTTCATTAATCCTATCCCATGATTCCCCTCTTTATTCGATGCTTTGCTTTATTTGGTCCCTCCATCTATCTCTTGGCCGGCCTACTCTTCGTACTCCCCCACATGTACGTTCAAATTCTCTTCTTGGGATTCTGCCTTCCTTCATTCTTTTCATATGTCCATACCACCTAAGTCTTTCTCTTCCTATTTTGTCTTGTAGAGTTTCCACTCCTAATTTGTGTCTTATTGTTATACTACTAATAATAATAATAATGATGATGATGATAATAATAATAATAATAATAATAATAATAATAATAATAATAATAATAATAATAATAAAAATAATAATAATAATGGTAATATATGATTGTTCTTAGTAGTTTGGCATAATGTACATTATTGTTATTTACCTTGACCATCTGCGTTTGTTCGGGAGTGTCTTCCAACACGTACACTGTATCCGCGACTGTGCACTTCTTAAAGTCCATCACATTCCTCGTCAATGTCCCAGTCTTGTCAGAAAAAATATACTTCACCTAAAACAAGGACCCTAAAGATAAAATTATACAACAACAATTATGAAGCACAATAAGAAAGCTGTAATACTGTAGTGTTATATTGTGTAAGAAGGTCAGGGCAGACTTACATGTTGTCCATAAGCGTGCGAGAAGAGAGGATGGTGGAAAGACATGGAGTAGGACAAGATATATGTAGGACATCGGACAGCAGGCAACAACTCTATCTGCCAGTGGATCTCTTAATCTCCATATCTTCTTATTTCTCACTAACCCTGGGATAGGATGACCCAACAGTTACTCTGCTTCACTCCTGAATACAATCAGCACACTTGAGAAGTTACTCAAAATGCTTAGATTTATACTTTATTGTTATTATTATATAATTATGAGAAGTGATAGCAATCGAAAGAGTATTTACCGACAAGGAATCGAGCCTGGGTCTACCGGCTTCACTTACTGACGTTCTTATCATCTGCACTCTCCAGTAAGTAACCGGTAACCGGTACCCGGGTTTGATTCCCGGTCGAGGTAATCGTTTTTTCACGACTGCTATCACTTCACAACAGTGTATTCATAAAGGCAATTATTGTGTATGGCAGTGGTTCTTAAACTTATTTGGTCAAATACCCCCAACAGCCAGTCACAAATATGAGGTACCCCTTTCAGCTATGGCCGATTTTATCCAGGTGTATTAATTTCATTACACGTAAAGATTTTTGTTCTATTTATAAGTTAGTGAGTGGTTAAGAAGTAACCTGTCCCATAGTGTGACATAGTCTGGTGAGCTATTCACCGTGGGAAGTAATACGCGTAGACTGAAATGAGTTAGTGAGTGGTTGAGAAGTTACCTGTCCTATAGTGTGACATAGTCTGGTGAGCTATTCATCATGGGAAGTAATACGCGTAGACTGAAATGAGTTAGTGAGTGGTTGAGAAGTTACCTGTCCTATAGTGTGACATAGTCTGGTGAGCTATTCATCGTGGGAAGTAATACGCGTTGACTGAAATGAGTTAGTGAGTGGTTGAGAAGTTACCTGTCCCATAGTGTGACATAGTCTGGTGAGCTATTCATCATGGGAAGTAATACGCGTAGACTGAAATAAGTAAGTGAGTGGTTGAGAAGTTACCTGTCCCATAGTGTGACATAGTCTGGTGAGCTATTCATCATGGGAAGTAATACGCGTAGACTGAAATGAGTTAGTGAGTGGTTGAGAAGTTACCTGTCCCATAGTGTGACATAGTCTGGTGAGCTATTCATCGTGGGAAGTAATACGCGTAGACTGAAATGAGTTAGTGAGTGGTTGAGAAGTTACCTGTCCCATAGTGTGACATAGTCTGGTGAGCTATTCATCGTGGGAAGTAATACGCGTAGACTGAAATGAGTGAGTGAGTGGTTGAGAGGTTACCTGTCCCATAGTGTGACATAGTCTGGTGAGCTATTCATCATGGGAAGTAATACGCGTAGACTGAAATGAGTTAGTGAGTGGTTGGGTAGTTACCTGTCCCATAGTGTGACATAGTCTGGTGAGCTATTCACCGTGGGAAGTAATACGCGTAGACTGAAATGAGTTAGTGAGTGGTTGAGAAGTTACCTGTCCCATAGTGTGACATAGTCTGGTGAGCTATTCATCGTGGGAAGTAATACGCGTAGACTGAAATGAGTTAGTAAGTGGTTGAGAAGTAACCTGTCCCATAGTGTGACATAGTCTGGTGAGCTATTCATCGTGGGAAGTAATACGCGTTGACTGAAATGAGTTAGTGAGTGGTTGAGAGGTTACCTGTCCCATAGTGTGACATAGTCTGGTGAGCTATTCACCGTGGGAAGGAATACGCGTAGACTGAAATGAGTTAGTAAGTGGTTGAGAAGTAACCTGTCCCATAGTGTGACATAGTCTGGTGAGCTATTCACCGTGGGAAGTAATACGCGTAGACTGAAATGAGTTAGTGAGTGGTTGAGAAGTTACCTGTCCTATAGTGTGACATAGTCTGGTGAGCTATTCATCATGGGAAGTAATACGCGTAGACTGAAATGAGTTAGTGAGTGGTTGAGAAGTTACCTGTCCTATAGTGTGACATAGTCTGGTGAGCTATTCACCGTGGGAAGGAATACGCGTAGACTGAAATGAGTTGGTGAGTGGTTGAGAAGTTACCTGTCCCATAGTGTGACATAGTCTGGCGGGCTATTCTACGTGGGAAGTAATACGCGTAGACTGAAATGAGTTAGTGAGTGGTTGAGAAGTTACCTGTCCCATAGTGTGACATAGTCTGGCGGGCTATTCTACGTGGGAAGTAATACGCGTATACTGAAATGAGTTAGTGAGTGGTTGAGAAGTTACCTGTCCCATAGTGTGACATAGTCTGTTGAGCTATTCACCGTGGGAAGTAATACGCGTAGACTGAAATGAGTTGGTGAGTGGTTGAGAAGTTACCTGTCCCATAGTGTGACATAGTCTGGCGGGCTATTCTACGTGGGAAGTAATACGCGTAGACTGAAATGAGTTAGTGAGTGGTTGAATGGTTACCTGTCCCATAGTGTGACATAGTCTGGTGAGCTATTCACCGTGGGAAGTAATACGCGTAGACTGAAATGAGTTAGTGAGTGGATGAGAAGTTACCTGTCCCATAGTGTGACATAGTCTGGTGAGCTATTCACCGTGGGAAGTAATACGCGTAGACTGAAATGAGTTAGTAAGTGGTTGAGAAGTAACCTGTCCCATAGTGTGACATAGTCTGGTGAGCTATTCATCGTGGGAAGGAATACGCGTAGACTGAAATGAGTTAGTGAGTGGATGAGAAGTTACCTGTCCCATAGTGTGACATAGTCTGGTGAGCTATTCACCGTGGGAAGTAATACGCGTAGACTGAAATGAGTTAGTAAGTGGTTGAGAAGTAACCTGTCCCATAGTGTGACATAGTCTGGTGAGCTATTCATCGTGGGAAGTAATACGCGTTGACTGAAATGAGTTAGTGAGTGGTTGAGAAGTTACCTGTCCCATAGTGTGACATAGTCTGTTGAGCTATTCACCGTGGGAAGTAATACGCGTAGACTGAAATGAGTTGGTGAGTGGTTGAGAAGTTACCTGTCCCATAGTGTGACATAGTCTGGCGGGCTATTCTACGTGGGAAGTAATACGCGTAGACTGAAATGAGTTAGTGAGTGGTTGAAAGGTTACCTGTCCCATAGTGTGACATAGTCTGGTGAGCTATTCACCGTGGGAAGTAATACGCGTAGACTGAAATGAGTTAGTGAGTGGATGAGAAGTTACCTGTCCCTTAGTGTGACATAGTCTGGTGAGCTATTCATCGTGGGAAGGAATACGCGTAGACTGAAATGAGTTAGTAAGTGGTTGAGAAGTTACCTGTCCCATAGTGTGACATAGTCTGGTGAGCTATTCATCGTGGGAAGTAATACGCGTAGACTGAAATGAGTTAGTGAGTGGTTGAGAAGTTACCTGTCCCATAGTGTGACATAGTCTGGTGAGCTATTCATCGTGGGAAGTAATACGCGTAGACTGAAATGAGTTAGTGAGTGGATGAGAAGTTACCTGTCCCATAGTGTGACATAGTCTGGTGAGCTATTCATCGTGGGAAGTAATACGCGTAGACTGAAATGAGTTAGTGAGTGGTTGAGAGGTTACCTGTCCCATAGTGTGACATAGTCTGGTGAGCTATTCATCGTGGGAAGTAATACGCGTAGACTGAAATGAGTTAGTGAGTGGTTGAGAAGTTACCTGTCCCATAGTGTGACATAGTCTGGCGGGCTATTCTACGTGGGAAGTAATACGCGTATACTGAAATGAGTTAGTGAGTGGTTGAGAAGTTACCTGTCCCATAGTGTGACATAGTCTGGTGAGCTATTCATCGTGGGAAGTAATACGCGTATACTGAAATGAGTTAGTGAGTGGTTGAGAGGTTACCTGTCCCATAGTGTGACATAGTCTGGTGAGCTATTCACCGTGGAAAGTAATACGCGTAGACTGAAATGAGTTAGTAAGTGGTTGAGAAGTAACCTGTCCCATAGTGTGACATAGTCTGGTGAGCTATTCATCGTGGGAAGTAATACGCGTTGACTGAAATGAGTTAGTGAGTGGTTGAGAGGTTACCTGTCCCATAGTGTGACATAGTCTGGTGAGCTATTCACCGTGGGAAGTAATACGCGTAGACTGAAATGAGTTAGTAAGTGGTTGAGAAGTAACCTGTCCCATAGTGTGACATAGTCTGGTGAGCTATTCATCGTGGGAAGTAATACGCGTTGACTGAAATGAGTTAGTGAGTGGTTGAGAAGTTACCTGTCCCATAGTGTGACATAGTCTGGTGAGCTATTCACCGTGGGAAGTAATACGCGTAGACTGAAATGAGTTGGTGAGTGGTTGAGAAGTTACCTGTCCCATAGTGTGACATAGTCTGGCGGGCTATTCTACGTGGGAAGTAATACGCGTAGACTGAAATGAGTTAGTGAGTGGTTGAAAGGTTACCTGTCCCATAGTGTGACATAGTCTGGTAAGCTATTCACCGTGGGAAGTAATACGCGTAGACTGAAATGAGTTAGTGAGTGGATGAGAAGTTACCTGTCCCATAGTGTGACATAGTCTGGTGAGCTATTCATCGTGGGAAGGAATACGCGTAGACTGAAATGAGTAAGTGAGTGGTTGAGAGGTTACCTGTCCCATAGTGTGACATAGTCTGGTGAGCTATTCACCGTGGAAAGTAATACGCGTAGACTGAAATGAGTTAGTAAGTGGTTGAGAAGTAACCTGTCCCATAGTGTGACATAGTCTGGTGAGCTATTCATCGTGGGAAGTAATACGCGTTGACTGAAATGAGTTAGTGAGTGGTTGAGAGGTTACCTGTCCCATAGTGTGACATAGTCTGGTGAGCTATTCACCGTGGGAAGTAATACGCGTAGACTGAAATGAGTTAGTAAGTGGTTGAGAAGTAACCTGTCCCATAGTGTGACATAGTCTGGTGAGCTATTCATCGTGGGAAGTAATACGCGTTGACTGAAATGAGTTAGTGAGTGGTTGAGAAGTTACCTGTCCCATAGTGTGACATAGTCTGGTGAGCTATTCACCGTGGGAAGTAATACGCGTAGACTGAAATGAGTTGGTGAGTGGTTGAGAAGTTACCTGTCCCATAGTGTGACATAGTCTGGCGGGCTATTCTACGTGGGAAGTAATACGCGTAGACTGAAATGAGTTAGTGAGTGGTTGAAAGGTTACCTGTCCCATAGTGTGACATAGTCTGGTAAGCTATTCACCGTGGGAAGTAATACGCGTAGACTGAAATGAGTTAGTGAGTGGATGAGAAGTTACCTGTCCCATAGTGTGACATAGTCTGGTGAGCTATTCATCGTGGGAAGGAATACGCGTAGACTGAAATGAGTAAGTGAGTGGTTGAGAAGTTACCTGTCCCATAGTGTGACATAGTCTGGTAAGCTATTCATCGTGGGAAGTAATACGCGTAGACTGAAATGAGTTAGTGAGTGGTTGAGAAGTTACCTGTCCCATAGTGTGACATAGTCTGGTGAGCTATTCATCGTGGGAAGTAATACGCGTAGACTGAAATGAGTTAGTGAGTGGATGAGAAGTTACCTGTCCCATAGTGTGACATAGTCTGGTGAGCTATTCATCGTGGGAAGTAATACGCGTAGACTGAAATGAGTTAGTGAGTGGTTGAGAGGTTACCTGTCCCATAGTGTGACATAGTCTGGTGAGCTATTCATCGTGGGAAGTAATACGCGTAGACTGAAATGAGTTAGTGAGTGGTTGAGAAGTTACCTGTCCCATAGTGTGACATAGTCTGGCGGGCTATTCTACGTGGGAAGTAATACGCGTATACTAAAATGAGTTAGTGATTGGTTGAGAAGTTACCTGTCCCATAGTGTGACATAGTCTGGTGAGCTATTCATCGTGGGAAGTAATACGCGTATACTGAAATGAGTTAGTGAGTGGTTGAGAGGTTACCTGTCCCATAGTGTGACATAGTCTGGTGAGCTATTCATCGTGGGAAGTAATACGCGTAGACTGAAATGAGTTAGTGAGTGGTTGAGAAGTTACCTGTCCCATAGTGTGACATAGTCTGGTGAGCTATTCACCGTGGGAAGTAATACGCGTAGACTGAAATGAGTTAGTGAGTGGTTGAGAAGTTACCTGTCCCATAGTGTGACATAGTCTGGTAAGCTATTCACCGTGGGAAGTAATACGCGTAGACTGAAATGAGTTAGTGAGTGGTTGAGAGGTTACCTTTCCCAAAGTGTGACATAGTCTGGTGAGCTATTCATTGTGGGAAGTAATACGCGTAGACTGAAATGAGTTAGTGAGTGGTTGAGAGGTTACCTGTCCCATAGTGTGACATAGTCTGGTGAGCTATTCATCGTGGGAAGTAATACGCGTAGACTGAAATGAGTTAGTGAGTGGTTGAGAGGTTACCTGTCCCATAGTGTGACATAGTCTGGTGAGCTATTCATCGTGGGAAGTAATACGCGTAGACTGAAATGAGTTAGTGAGTGGTTGAGAGGTTACCTGTCCCATAGTGTGACATAGTCTGGTGAGCTATTCACCGTGGGAAGTAATACGCGTATACTGAAATGAGTTAGTGAGTGGTTGAGAGGTTACCTGTCCCATAGTGTGACATAGTCTGGTGAGCTATTCATCGTGGGAAGTAATACGCGTAGACTGAAATGAGTTAGAAAGTGGTTGAGAAGTTACCTGTCCCATAGTGTGACATAGTCTGGTGAGCTATTCATCGTGGGAAGTAATACGCTTAGACTGAAATGAGTTAGTGAGTGGTTGAGAAGTTACCTGTCCCATAGTGTGACATAGTCTGGTGAGCTATTCATCGTGGGAAGTAATACGCGTAGACTGAAATGAGTTAGTGAGTGGTTGAGAGGTTACCTTTCCCATAGTGTGACATAGTCTGGTGAGCTATTCATCGTGGGAAGTAATACGCGTGGACTGAAATGAGTTAGTGAGTGGTTGAGAGGTTACCTGTCCCATAGTGTGACATAGTCTGGTGAGCTATTCATCGTGGGAAGTAATACGCGTAGACTGAAATGAGTTAGTGAGTGGTTGAGAGGTTACCTGTCCCATAGTGTGACATAGTCTGGTGAGCTATTCATCGTGGGAAGTAATACGCGTAGACTGAAATGAGTTGGTGAGTGGTTAAGAAGTTACCTGTCCCATAGTGTGACATAGTCTGGTGAGCTATTCACCGTGGGAAGTAATACGCGTAGACTGAAATGAGTTAGTGAGTGGTTGAGAGGTTACCTTTCCCATAGTGTGACATAGTCTGGTGAGCTATTCACCGTGGGAAGTAATACGCGTAGACTGAAATGAGTTAGTGAGTGGTTGAGAAGTTACCTGTCCCATAGTGTGACATAGTCTGGTGAGCTATTCATCGTTGGAAGTAATACGCGTAGACTGAAATGAGTTAGTGAGTGGTTGAGAAGTTACCTGTCCCATAGTGTGACATAGTCTGGCGGGCTATTCTACGTGGGAAGTAATACGCGTAGACTGAAATGAGTTAGTGAGTGGTTGAGAAGTTACCTGTCCCATAGTGTGACATAGTCTGGTGAGCTATTCATCATGGGAAGTAATACGCGTAGACTGAAATGAGTTAGTGAGTGGTTGAGAGGTTACCTGTCCCATAGTGTGACATAGTCTGGTGAGCTATTCATCGTGGGAAGTAATACGCGTAGACTGAAATGAGTTAGTGAGTGGTTGAGAGGTTACCTGTCCCATAGTGTGACATAGTCTGGTGAGCTATTCACCGTGGGAAGTAATACGCGTAGACTGAAATGAGTTAGTAAGTGGTTGAGAAGTTACCTGTCCTATAGTGTGACATAGTCTGGTGAGCTATTCACCGTGGGAAGTAATACGCGTAGACTGAAATGAGTTAGTGAGTGGTTGAGAAGTTACCTGTCCCATAGTGTGACATAGTCTGGTGAGCTATTCACCGTGGGAAGGAATACGCGTAGACTGAAATGAGTTAGTGAGTGGTTGAGAGGTTACCTGTCCCATAGTGTGACATAGTCTGGTGAGCTATTCACCGTGGGAAGTAATACGCGTAGACTGAAATGAGTTAGTAAGTGGTTGAGAAGTAACCTGTCCCATAGTGTGACATAGTCTGGTGAGCTATTCATCGTGGGAAGTAATACGCGTTGACTGAAATGAGTTAGTGAGTGGTTGAGAAGTTACCTGTCCCATAGTGTGACATAGTCTGGTGAGCTATTCACCGTGGGAAGTAATACGCGTAGACTGAAATGAGTTGGTGAGTGGTTGAGAAGTTACCTGTCCCATAGTGTGACATAGTCTGGCGGGCTATTCTACGTGGGAAGTAATACGCGTAGACTGAAATGAGTTAGTGAGTGGTTGAAAGGTTACCTGTCCCATAGTGTGACATAGTCTGGTGAGCTATTCACCGTGGGAAGTAATACGCGTAGACTGAAATGAGTTAGTGAGTGGATGAGAAGTTACCTGTCCCATAGTGTGACATAGTCTGGTGAGCTATTCATCGTGGGAAGGAATACGCGTAGACTGAAATAAGTTAGTGAGTGGTTGAGAAGTTACCTGTCCCATAGTGTGACATAGTCTGGTGAGCTATTCATCGTGGGAAGTAATACGCGTAGACTGAAATGAGTTAGTGAGTGGTTGAGAAGTTACCTGTCCCATAGTGTGACATAGTCTGGTGAGCTATTCATCGTGGGAAGTAATACGCGTAGACTGAAATGAGTTAGTGAGTGGATGAGAAGTTACCTGTCCCATAGTGTGACATAGTCTGGTGAGCTATTCATCGTGGGAAGTAATACGCGTAGACTGAAATGAGTTAGTGAGTGGTTAAGAGGTAAGCTGTCCCATAGTGTGACATAGTCTGGTGAGCTATTCATCGTTGGAAGTAATACGCGTAGACTGAAATGAGTTAGTGAGTGGTTGAGAAGTTACCTGTCCCATAGTGTGACATAGTCTGGCGGGCTATTCTACGTGGGAAGTAATACGCGTAGACTGAAATGAGTTAGTGAGTGGTTGAGAAGTTACCTGTCCCATAGTGTGACATAGTCTGGTGAGCTATTCATCATGGGAAGTAATACGCGTAGACTGAAATGAGTTAGTGAGTGGTTGAGAGGTTACCTTTCCCATAGTGTGACATAGTCTGGTGAGCTATTCATCGTGGGAAGTAATACGCGTGGACTGAAATGAGTTAGTGAGTGGTTGAGAGGTTACCTGTCCCATAGTGTGACATAGTCTGGTGAGCTATTCATCGTGGGAAGTAATACGCGTAGACTGAAATGAGTTAGTGAGTGGTTGAGAAGTTACCTGTCCCATAGTGTGACATAGTCTGGCGGGCTATTCTACGTGGGAAGTAATACGCGTATACTAAAATGAGTTAGTGATTGGTTGAGAAGTTACCTGTCCCATAGTGTGACATAGTCTGGCGGGCTATTCTACGTGGGAAGTAATACGCGTAGACTGAAATGAGTTAGTGAGTGGTTGAAAGGTTACCTGTCCCATAGTGTGACATAGTCTGGTAAGCTATTCACCGTGGGAAGTAATACGCGTAGACTGAAATGAGTTAGTGAGTGGATGAGAAGTTACCTGTCCCATAGTGTGACATAGTCTGGTGAGCTATTCATCGTGGGAAGGAATACGCGTAGACTGAAATGAGTAAGTGAGTGGTTGAGAGGTTACCTGTCCCATAGTGTGACATAGTCTGGTGAGCTATTCACCGTGGAAAGTAATACGCGTAGACTGAAATGAGTTAGTAAGTGGTTGAGAAGTAACCTGTCCCATAGTGTGACATAGTCTGGTGAGCTATTCATCGTGGGAAGTAATACGCGTTGACTGAAATGAGTTAGTGAGTGGTTGAGAGGTTACCTGTCCCATAGTGTGACATAGTCTGGTGAGCTATTCACCGTGGGAAGTAATACGCGTAGACTGAAATGAGTTAGTAAGTGGTTGAGAAGTAACCTGTCCCATAGTGTGACATAGTCTGGTGAGCTATTCATCGTGGGAAGTAATACGCGTTGACTGAAATGAGTTAGTGAGTGGTTGAGAAGTTACCTGTCCCATAGTGTGACATAGTCTGGTGAGCTATTCACCGTGGGAAGTAATACGCGTAGACTGAAATGAGTTGGTGAGTGGTTGAGAAGTTACCTGTCCCATAGTGTGACATAGTCTGGCGGGCTATTCTACGTGGGAAGTAATACGCGTAGACTGAAATGAGTTAGTGAGTGGTTGAAAGGTTACCTGTCCCATAGTGTGACATAGTCTGGTAAGCTATTCACCGTGGGAAGTAATACGCGTAGACTGAAATGAGTTAGTGAGTGGATGAGAAGTTACCTGTCCCATAGTGTGACATAGTCTGGTGAGCTATTCATCGTGGGAAGGAATACGCGTAGACTGAAATGAGTAAGTGAGTGGTTGAGAAGTTACCTGTCCCATAGTGTGACATAGTCTGGTAAGCTATTCATCGTGGGAAGTAATACGCGTAGACTGAAATGAGTTAGTGAGTGGTTGAGAAGTTACCTGTCCCATAGTGTGACATAGTCTGGTGAGCTATTCATCGTGGGAAGTAATACGCGTAGACTGAAATGAGTTAGTGAGTGGATGAGAAGTTACCTGTCCCATAGTGTGACATAGTCTGGTGAGCTATTCATCGTGGGAAGTAATACGCGTAGACTGAAATGAGTTAGTGAGTGGTTGAGAGGTTACCTGTCCCATAGTGTGACATAGTCTGGTGAGCTATTCATCGTGGGAAGTAATACGCGTAGACTGAAATGAGTTAGTGAGTGGTTGAGAAGTTACCTGTCCCATAGTGTGACATAGTCTGGCGGGCTATTCTACGTGGGAAGTAATACGCGTATACTAAAATGAGTTAGTGATTGGTTGAGAAGTTACCTGTCCCATAGTGTGACATAGTCTGGTGAGCTATTCATCGTGGGAAGTAATACGCGTATACTGAAATGAGTTAGTGAGTGGTTGAGAGGTTACCTGTCCCATAGTGTGACATAGTCTGGTGAGCTATTCATCGTGGGAAGTAATACGCGTAGACTGAAATGAGTTAGTGAGTGGTTGAGAAGTTACCTGTCCCATAGTGTGACATAGTCTGGTGAGCTATTCACCGTGGGAAGTAATACGCGTAGACTGAAATGAGTTAGTGAGTGGTTGAGAAGTTACCTGTCCCATAGTGTGACATAGTCTGGTGAGCTATTCACCGTGGGAAGTAATACGCGTAGACTGAAATGAGTTAGTGAGTGGTTGAGAGGTTACCTTTCCCAAAGTGTGACATAGTCTGGTGAGCTATTCATTGTGGGAAGTAATACGCGTAGACTGAAATGAGTAAGTGAGTGGTTGAGAGGTTACCTGTCCCATAGTGTGACATAGTCTGGTGAGCTATTCATCGTGGGAAGTAATACGCGTAGACTGAAATGAGTTAGTGAGTGGTTGAGAGGTTACCTGTCCCATAGTGTGACATAGTCTGGTGAGCTATTCATCGTGGGAAGTAATACGCGTAGACTGAAATGAGTTAGTGAGTGGTTGAGAGGTTACCTGTCCCATAGTGTGACATAGTCTGGTGAGCTATTCACCGTGGGAAGTAATACGCGTATACTGAAATGAGTTAGTGAGTGGTTGAGAGGTTACCTGTCCCATAGTGTGACATAGTCTGGTGAGCTATTCATCGTGGGAAGTAATACGCGTAGACTGAAATGAGTTAGAAAGTGGTTGAGAAGTTACCTGTCCCATAGTGTGACATAGTCTGGTGAGCTATTCATCGTGGGAAGTAATACGCTTAGACTGAAATGAGTTAGTGAGTGGTTGAGAAGTTACCTGTCCCATAGTGTGACATAGTCTGGTGAGCTATTCATCGTGGGAAGTAATACGCGTAGACTGAAATGAGTTAGTGAGTGGTTGAGAGGTTACCTTTCCCATAGTGTGACATAGTCTGGTGAGCTATTCATCGTGGGAAGTAATACGCGTGGACTGAAATGAGTTAGTGAGTGGTTGAGAGGTTACCTGTCCCATAGTGTGACATAGTCTGGTGAGCTATTCATCGTGGGAAGTAATACGCGTAGACTGAAATGAGTTAGTGAGTGGTTGAGAGGTTACCTGTCCCATAGTGTGACATAGTCTGGTGAGCTATTCATCGTGGGAAGTAATACGCGTAGACTGAAATGAGTTGGTGAGTGGTTAAGAAGTTACCTGTCCCATAGTGTGACATAGTCTGGTGAGCTATTCACCGTGGGAAGTAATACGCGTAGACTGAAATGAGTTAGTGAGTGGTTGAGAGGTTACCTTTCCCATAGTGTGACATAGTCTGGTGAGCTATTCACCGTGGGAAGTAATACGCGTAGACTGAAATGAGTTAGTGAGTGGTTGAGAAGTTACCTGTCCCATAGTGTGACATAGTCTGGTGAGCTATTCATCGTTGGAAGTAATACGCGTAGACTGAAATGAGTTAGTGAGTGGTTGAGAAGTTACCTGTCCCATAGTGTGACATAGTCTGGCGGGCTATTCTACGTGGGAAGTAATACGCGTAGACTGAAATGAGTTAGTGAGTGGTTGAGAAGTTACCTGTCCCATAGTGTGACATAGTCTGGTGAGCTATTCATCATGGGAAGTAATACGCGTAGACTGAAATGAGTTAGTGAGTGGTTGAGAGGTTACCTGTCCCATAGTGTGACATAGTCTGGTGAGCTATTCATCGTGGGAAGTAATACGCGTAGACTGAAATGAGTTAGTGAGTGGTTGAGAGGTTACCTGTCCCATAGTGTGACATAGTCTGGTGAGCTATTCACCGTGGGAAGTAATACGCGTAGACTGAAATGAGTTAGTAAGTGGTTGAGAAGTTACCTGTCCTATAGTGTGACATAGTCTGGTGAGCTATTCACCGTGGGAAGTAATACGCGTAGACTGAAATGAGTTAGTGAGTGGTTGAGAAGTTACCTGTCCCATAGTGTGACATAGTCTGGTGAGCTATTCACCGTGGGAAGGAATACGCGTAGACTGAAATGAGTTAGTGAGTGGTTGAGAGGTTACCTGTCCCATAGTGTGACATAGTCTGGTGAGCTATTCACCGTGGGAAGTAATACGCGTAGACTGAAATGAGTTAGTAAGTGGTTGAGAAGTAACCTGTCCCATAGTGTGACATAGTCTGGTGAGCTATTCATCGTGGGAAGTAATACGCGTTGACTGAAATGAGTTAGTGAGTGGTTGAGAAGTTACCTGTCCCATAGTGTGACATAGTCTGGTGAGCTATTCACCGTGGGAAGTAATACGCGTAGACTGAAATGAGTTGGTGAGTGGTTGAGAAGTTACCTGTCCCATAGTGTGACATAGTCTGGCGGGCTATTCTACGTGGGAAGTAATACGCGTAGACTGAAATGAGTTAGTGAGTGGTTGAAAGGTTACCTGTCCCATAGTGTGACATAGTCTGGTGAGCTATTCACCGTGGGAAGTAATACGCGTAGACTGAAATGAGTTAGTGAGTGGATGAGAAGTTACCTGTCCCATAGTGTGACATAGTCTGGTGAGCTATTCATCGTGGGAAGGAATACGCGTAGACTGAAATAAGTTAGTGAGTGGTTGAGAAGTTACCTGTCCCATAGTGTGACATAGTCTGGTGAGCTATTCATCGTGGGAAGTAATACGCGTAGACTGAAATGAGTTAGTGAGTGGTTGAGAAGTTACCTGTCCCATAGTGTGACATAGTCTGGTGAGCTATTCATCGTGGGAAGTAATACGCGTAGACTGAAATGAGTTAGTGAGTGGATGAGAAGTTACCTGTCCCATAGTGTGACATAGTCTGGTGAGCTATTCATCGTGGGAAGTAATACGCGTAGACTGAAATGAGTTAGTGAGTGGTTAAGAGGTAAGCTGTCCCATAGTGTGACATAGTCTGGTGAGCTATTCATCGTGGGAAGTAATACGCGTAGACTGAAATGAGTTAGTGAGTGGTTGAGAAGTTACCTGTCCCATAGTGTGACATAGTCTGGCGGGCTATTCTACGTGGGAAGTAATATGCGTATACTGAAATGAGTTAGTGAGTGGTTGAGAAGTTACCTGTCCCATAGTGTGACATAGTCTGGTGAGCTATTCATCGTGGGAAGTAATACGCGTATACTGAAATGAGTTAGTGAGTGGTTGAGAGGTTACCTGTCCCATAGTGTGACATAGTCTGGTGAGCTATTCACCGTGGGAAGTAATACGCGTAGACTGAAATGAGTTAGTAAGTGGTTGAGAAGTAACCTGTCCCATAGTGTGACATAGTCTGGTGAGCTATTCATCGTGGGAAGTAATACGCGTTGACTGAAATGAGTTAGTGAGTGGTTGAGAGGTTACCTGTCCCATAGTGTGACATAGTCTGGTGAGCTATTCACCGTGGGAAGTAATACGCGTAGACTGAAATGAGTTAGTAAGTGGTTGAGAAGTAACCTGTCCCATAGTGTGACATAGTCTGGTGAGCTATTCATCGTGGGAAGTAATACGCGTTGACTGAAATGAGTTAGTGAGTGGTTGAGAAGTTACCTGTCCCATAGTGTGACATAGTCTGGTGAGCTATTCACCGTGGGAAGTAATACGCGTAGACTGAAATGAGTTGGTGAGTGGTTGAGAAGTTACCTGTCCCATAGTGTGACATAGTCTGGCGGGCTATTCTACGTGGGAAGTAATACGCGTAGACTGAAATGAGTTAGTGAGTGGTTGAAAGGTTACCTGTCCCATAGTGTGACATAGTCTGGTGAGCTATTCACCGTGGGAAGTAATACGCGTAGACTGAAATGAGTTAGTGAGTGGATGAGAAGTTACCTGTCCCATAGTGTGACATAGTCTGGTGAGCTATTCATCGTGGGAAGGAATACGCGTAGACTGAAATGAGTTAGTGAGTGGTTGAGAAGTTACCTGTCCCATAGTGTGACATAGTCTGGTGAGCTATTCATCGTGGGAAGTAATACGCGTAGACTGAAATGAGTTAGTGAGTGGTTGAGAGGTTACCTGTCCCATAGTGTGACATAGTCTGGTGAGCTATTCATCGTGGGAAGTAATACGCGTAGACTGAAATGAGTTAGTGAGTGGTTGAGAGGTTACCTGTCCCATAGTGTGACATAGTCTGGTGAGCTATTCATCGTGGGAAGTAATACGCGTAGACTGAAATGAGTTGGTGAGTGGTTGAGAAGTTACCTGTCCCATAGTGTGACATAGTCTGGTAAGCTATTCACCGTGGGAAGTAATACGCGTAGACTGAAATGAGTTAGTGAATGGTTGAGAGGTTACCTTTCCCATAGTGTGACATAGTCTGGTGAGCTTTTCACCGTGGGAAGTAATACGCGTAGACTGAAATGAGTAAGTGAGTGGTTGAGAAGTTACCTGTCCCATAGTGTGACATAGTCTGGTGAGCTATTCATCGTGGGAAGTAATACGCGTAGACTGAAATGAGTTAGTGAGTGGTTGAGAAGTTACCTGTCCCATAGTGTGACATAGTCTGGTGAGCTATTCATCGTGGGAAGTAATACGCGTAGACTGAAATGAGTTAGTGAGTGGTTGAGAAGTTACCTGTCCCATAGTGTGACATAGTCTGGCGGGCTATTCTACGTGGGAAGTAATACGCGTAGACTGAACAGAGTTAGTGAGTGGTTGAGAAGTTACCTGTCCCATAGTGTGACATAGTCTGGTGAGCTATTCATCATGGGAAGTAATACGCGTAGACTGAAATGAGTTAGTGAGTGGTTGACAGGTTACCTGTCCCATAGTGTGACATAGTCTGGTGAGCTATTCATCGTGGGAAGTAATACGCGTAGACTGAAATGAGTTAGTGAGTGGTTGAGAGGTTACCTGTCCCATAGTGTGACATAGTCTGGTGAGCTATTCACCGTGGGAAGTAATACGCGTAGACTGAAATGAGTTAGTGAGTGGTTGAGAAGTAACCTGTCCCATAGTGTGACATAGTCTGGTGAGCTATTCACCGTGGGAAGGAATACGCGTAGACTGAAATGAGTTAGTGAGTGGTTGAGAGGTTACCTGTCCCATAGTGTGACATAGTCTGGTGAGCTATTCACCGTGGGAAGTAATACGCGTAGACTGAAATGAGTTAGTAAGTGGTTGAGAAGTAACCTGTCCCATAGTGTGACATAGTCTGGTGAGCTATTCATCGTGGGAAGTAATACGCGTTGACTGAAATGAGTTAGTGAGTGGTTGAGAAGTTACCTTTCCCATAGTGTGACATAGTCTGGTGAGCTATTCACCGTGGGAAGTAATACGCGTAGACTGAAATGAGTTGGTGAGTGGTTGAGAAGTTACCTGTCCCATAGTGTGACATAGTCTGGCGGGCTATTCACCGTGGGAAGTAATACGCGTAGACTGAAATGAGTTAGTAAGTGGTTGAGAAGTTACCTGTCCCATAGTGTGACATAGTCTGGCGGGCTATTCTACGTGGGAAGTAATACGCGTATACTGAAATGAGTTAGTGAGTGGTTGAGAAGTTACCTGTCCCATAGTGTGACATAGTCTGGTGAGCTATTCATCGTGGGAAGTAATACGCGTATACTAAAATGAGTTAGTGAGTGGTTGAGAGGTTACCTGTCCCATAGTGTGACATAGTCTGGTGAGCTATTCACCGTGGGAAGTAATACGCGTAGACTGAAATGAGTTAGTAAGTGGTTGAGAAGTAACCTGTCCCATAGTGTGACATAGTCTGGTGAGCTATTCATCGTGGGAAGTAATACGCGTTGACTGAAATGAGTTAGTGAGTGGTTGAGAGGTTACCTGTCCCATAGTGTGACATAGTCTGGTGAGCTATTCACCGTGGGAAGTAATACGCGTAGACTGAAATGAGTTAGTAAGTGGTTGAGAAGTAACCTGTCCCATAGTGTGACATAGTCTGGTGAGCTATTCATCGTGGGAAGTAATACGCGTTGACTGAAATGAGTTAGTGAGTGGTTGAGAAGTTACCTGTCCCATAGTGTGACATAGTCTGGTGAGCTATTCATCGTGGGAAGTAATACGCGTAGACTGAAATGAGTAAGTGAGTGGTTGAGAGGTTACCTGTCCCATAGTGTGACATAGTCTGGTGAGCTATTCACCGTGGGAAGTAATACGCGTAGACTGAAATGAGTTAGTAAGTGGTTGAGAAGTAACCTGTCCCATAGTGTGACATAGTCTGGTGAGCTATTCATCGTGGGAAGTAATACGCGTTGACTGAAATGAGTTAGTGAGTGGTTGAGAAGTTACCTGTCCCATAGTGTGACATAGTCTGGTGAGCTATTCACCGTGGGAAGTAATACGCGTAGACTGAAATGAGTTGGTGAGTGGTTGAGAAGTTACCTGTCCCATAGTGTGACATAGTCTGGCGGGCTATTCTACGTGGGAAGTAATACGCGTAGACTGAAATGAGTTAGTGAGTGGTTGAAAGGTTACCTGTCCCATAGTGTGACATAGTCTGGTGAGCTATTCACCGTGGGAAGTAATACGCGTAGACTGAAATGAGTTAGTGAGTGGATGAGAAGTTACCTGTCCCATAGTGTGACATAGTCTGGTGAGCTATTCATCATGGGAAGGAATACGCGTAGACTGAAATGAGTAAGTGAGTGGTTGAGAAGTTACCTGTCCCATAGTGTGACATAGTCTGGTGAGCTATTCATCGTGGGAAGTAATACGCGTAGACTGAAATGAGTTAGTGAGTGGTTGAGAAGTTACCTGTCCCATAGTGTGACATAGTCTGGTGAGCTATTCATCGTGGGAAGTAATACGCGTAGACTGAAATGAGTTAGTGAGTGGTTGAGAAGTTACCTGTCCCATAGTGTGACATAGTCTGGTGAGCTATTCACCGTGGGAAGTAATACGCGTAGACTGAAATGAGTTAGTGAGTGGTTGAGAAGTTACCTGTCCCATAGTGTGACATAGTCTGGTGAGCTATTCACCGTGGGAAGTAATACGCGTAGACTGAAATGAGTTAGTGAGTGGTTGAGAGGTTACCTGTCCCATAGTGTGACATAGTCTGGTGAGCTATTCATCGTGGGAAGTAATACGCGTAGACTGAAATGAGTTAGAAAGTGGTTGAGAAGTTACCTGTCCCATAGTGTGACATAGTCTGGTGAGCTATTCATCGTGGGAAGTAATACGCTTAGACTGAAATGAGTTAGTGAGTGGTTGAGAAGTTACCTGTCCCATAGTGTGACATAGTCTGGTGAGCTATTCATCGTGGGAAGTAATACGCGTAGACTGAAATGAGTTAGTGAGTGGTTGAGAGGTTACCTTTCCCATAGTGTGACATAGTCTGGTGAGCTATTCATCGTGGGAAGTAATACGCGTAGACTGAAATGAGTTAGTGAGTGGTTGAGAGGTTACCTGTCCCATAGTGTGACATAGTCTGGTGAGCTATTCATCGTGGGAAGTAATACGCGTAGACTGAAATGAGTTAGTGAGTGGTTGAGAGGTTACCTGTCCCATAGTGTGACATAGTCTGGTGAGCTATTCATCGTGGGAAGTAATACGCGTAGACTGAAATGAGTTGGTGAGTGGTTAAGAAGTTACCTGTCCCATAGTGTGACATAGTCTGGTGAGCTATTCACCGTGGGAAGTAATACGCGTAGACTGAAATGAGTTAGTGAGTGGTTGAGAGGTTACCTTTCCCATAGTGTGACATAGTCTGGTGAGCTATTCACCGTGGGAAGTAATACGCGTAGACTGAAATGAGTTAGTGAGTGGTTGAGAAGTTACCTGTCCCATAGTGTGACATAGTCTGGTGAGCTATTCATCGTGGGAAGTAATACGCGTAGACTGAAATGAGTTAGTGAGTGGTTGAGAAGTTACCTGTCCCATAGTGTGACATAGTCTGGCGGGCTATTCTACGTGGGAAGTAATACGCGTAGACTGAAATGAGTTAGTGAGTGGTTGAGAAGTTACCTGTCCCATAGTGTGACATAGTCTGGTGAGCTATTCATCATGGGAAGTAATACGCGTAGACTGAAATGAGTTAGTGAGTGGTTGAGAGGTTACCTGTCCCATAGTGTGACATAGTCTGGTGAGCTATTCATCGTGGGAAGTAATACGCGTAGACTGAAATGAGTTAGTGAGTGGTTGAGAGGTTACCTGTCCCATAGTGTGACATAGTCTGGTGAGCTATTCACCGTGGGAAGTAATACGCGTAGACTGAAATGAGTTAGTAAGTGGTTGAGAAGTTACCTGTCCTATAGTGTGACATAGTCTGGTGAGCTATTCACCGTGGGAAGTAATACGCGTAGACTGAAATGAGTTAGTGAGTGGTTGAGAAGTTACCTGTCCCATAGTGTGACATAGTCTGGTGAGCTATTCACCGTGGGAAGGAATACGCGTAGACTGAAATGAGTTAGTGAGTGGTTGAGAGGTTACCTGTCCCATAGTGTGACATAGTCTGGTGAGCTATTCACCGTGGGAAGTAATACGCGTAGACTGAAATGAGTTAGTAAGTGGTTGAGAAGTAACCTGTCCCATAGTGTGACATAGTCTGGTGAGCTATTCATCGTGGGAAGTAATACGCGTTGACTGAAATGAGTTAGTGAGTGGTTGAGAAGTTACCTGTCCCATAGTGTGACATAGTCTGGTGAGCTATTCACCGTGGGAAGTAATACGCGTAGACTGAAATGAGTTGGTGAGTGGTTGAGAAGTTACCTGTCCCATAGTGTGACATAGTCTGGCGGGCTATTCTACGTGGGAAGTAATACGCGTAGACTGAAATGAGTTAGTGAGTGGTTGAAAGGTTACCTGTCCCATAGTGTGACATAGTCTGGTGAGCTATTCACCGTGGGAAGTAATACGCGTAGACTGAAATGAGTTAGTGAGTGGATGAGAAGTTACCTGTCCCATAGTGTGACATAGTCTGGTGAGCTATTCATCGTGGGAAGGAATACGCGTAGACTGAAATAAGTTAGTGAGTGGTTGAGAAGTTACCTGTCCCATAGTGTGACATAGTCTGGTGAGCTATTCATCGTGGGAAGTAATACGCGTAGACTGAAATGAGTTAGTGAGTGGTTGAGAGGTTACCTGTCCCATAGTGTGACATAGTCTGGTGAGCTATTCACCGTGGGAAGTAATACGCGTAGACTGAAATGAGTTAGTGAGTGGTTAAGAGGTAAGCTGTCCCATAGTGTGACATAGTCTGGTGAGCTATTCATCGTGGGAAGTAATACGCGTAGACTGAAATGAGTTAGTGAGTGGTTGAGAAGTTACCTGTCCCATAGTGTGACATAGTCTGGCGGGCTATTCTACGTGGGAAGTAATATGCGTATACTGAAATGAGTTAGTGAGTGGTTGAGAAGTTACCTGTCCCATAGTGTGACATAGTCTGGTGAGCTATTCATCGTGGGAAGTAATACGCGTATACTGAAATGAGTTAGTGAGTGGTTG
Source organism: Isoperla grammatica (assembly GCA_945910005.1). Taxonomy (NCBI): domain Eukaryota; kingdom Metazoa; phylum Arthropoda; class Insecta; order Plecoptera; family Perlodidae; genus Isoperla; species Isoperla grammatica. The sequence continues at coordinate 39,085,430 of OX246745.1, forward strand.
AGAGGTTACCTGTCCCATAGTGTGACATAGTCTGGTGAGCTATTCACCGTGGGAAGTAATACGCGTAGACTGAAATGAGTTAGTAAGTGGTTGAGAAGTAACCTGTCCCATAGTGTGACATAGTCTGGTGAGCTATTCATCGTGGGAAGTAATACGCGTTGACTGAAATGAGTTAGTGAGTGGTTAAGAGGTTACCTGTCCCATAGTGTGACATAGTCTGGTGAGCTATTCACCGTGGGAAGTAATACGCGTAGACTGAAATGAGTTAGTAAGTGGTTGAGAAGTAACCTGTCCCATAGTGTGACATAGTCTGGTGAGCTATTCATCGTGGGAAGTAATACGCGTTGACTGAAATGAGTTAGTGAGTGGTTGAGAAGTTACCTGTCCCATAGTGTGACATAGTCTGGTGAGCTATTCACCGTGGGAAGTAATACGCGTAGACTGAAATGAGTTGGTGAGTGGTTGAGAAGTTACCTGTCCCATAGTGTGACATAGTCTGGCGGGCTATTCTACGTGGGAAGTAATACGCGTAGACTGAAATGAGTTAGTGAGTGGTTGAAAGGTTACCTGTCCCATAGTGTGACATAGTCTGGTGAGCTATTCACCGTGGGAAGTAATACGCGTAGACTGAAATGAGTTAGTGAGTGGATGAGAAGTTACCTGTCCCATAGTGTGACATAGTCTGGTGAGCTATTCATCGTGGGAAGGAATACGCGTAGACTGAAATGAGTTAGTGAGTGGTTGAGAAGTTACCTGTCCCATAGTGTGACATAGTCTGGTGAGCTATTCATCGTGGGAAGTAATACGCGTAGACTGAAATGAGTTAGTGAGTGGTTGAGAGGTTACCTGTCCCATAGTGTGACATAGTCTGGTGAGCTATTCATCGTGGGAAGTAATACGCGTAGACTGAAATGAGTTAGTGAGTGGTTGAGAGGTTACCTGTCCCATAGTGTGACATAGTCTGGTGAGCTATTCATCGTGGGAAGTAATACGCGTAGACTGAAATGAGTTGGTGAGTGGTTGAGAAGTTACCTGTCCCATAGTGTGACATAGTCTGGTAAGCTATTCACCGTGGGAAGTAATACGCGTAGACTGAAATGAGTTAGTGAATGGTTGAGAGGTTACCTTTCCCATAGTGTGACATAGTCTGGTGAGCTTTTCACCGTGGGAAGTAATACGCGTAGACTGAAATGAGTAAGTGAGTGGTTGAGAAGTTACCTGTCCCATAGTGTGACATAGTCTGGTGAGCTATTCATCGTGGGAAGTAATACGCGTAGACTGAAATGAGTTAGTGAGTGGTTGAGAAGTTACCTGTCCCATAGTGTGACATAGTCTGGTGAGCTATTCATCGTGGGAAGTAATACGCGTAGACTGAAATGAGTTAGTGAGTGGTTGAGAAGTTACCTGTCCCATAGTGTGACATAGTCTGGCGGGCTATTCTACGTGGGAAGTAATACGCGTAGACTGAAATGAGTTAGTGAGTGGTTGAGAAGTTACCTGTCCCATAGTGTGACATAGTCTGGTGAGCTATTCATCATGGGAAGTAATACGCGTAGACTGAAATGAGTTAGTGAGTGGTTGAGAGGTTACCTGTCCCATAGTGTGACATAGTCTGGTGAGCTATTCATCGTGGGAAGTAATACGCGTAGACTGAAATGAGTTAGTGAGTGGTTGAGAGGTTACCTGTCCAATAGTGTGACATAGTCTGGTGAGCTATTCACCGTGGGAAGTAATACGCGTAGACTGAAATGAGTAAGTGAGTGGTTGAGAAGTAACCTGTCCCATAGTGTGACATAGTCTGGTGAGCTATTCACCGTGGGAAGGAATACGCGTAGACTGAAATGAGTTAGTGAGTGGTTGAGAGGTTACCTGTCCCATAGTGTGACATAGTCTGGTGAGCTATTCACCGTGGGAAGTAATACGCGTAGACTGAAATGAGTTAGTAAGTGGTTGAGAAGTAACCTGTCCCATAGTGTGACATAGTCTGGTGAGTTATTCATCGTGGGAAGTAATACGCGTTGACTGAAATGAGTTAGTGAGTGGTTGAGAAGTTACCTTTCCCATAGTGTGACATAGTCTGGTGAGCTATTCACCGTGGGAAGTAATACGCGTAGACTGAAATGAGTTGGTGAGTGGTTGAGAAGTTACCTGTCCCATAGTGTGACATAGTCTGGCGGGCTATTCACCGTGGGAAGTAATACGCGTAGACTGAAATGAGTTAGTAAGTGGTTGAGAAGTTACCTGTCCCATAGTGTGACATAGTCTGGCGGGCTATTCTACGTGGGAAGTAATACGCGTATACTGAAATGAGTTAGTGAGTGGTTGAGAAGTTACCTGTCCCATAGTGTGACATAGTCTGGTGAGCTATTCATCGTGGGAAGTAATACGCGTATACTGAAATGAGTTAGTGAGTGGTTGAGAGGTTACCTGTCCCATAGTGTGACATAGTCTGGTGAGCTATTCACCGTGGGAAGTAATACGCGTAGACTGAAATGAGTTAGTAAGTGGTTGAGAAGTAACCTGTCCCATAGTGTGACATAGTCTGGTGAGCTATTCATCGTGGGAAGTAATACGCGTTGACTGAAATGAGTTAGTGAGTGGTTGAGAGGTTACCTGTCCCATAGTGTGACATAGTCTGGTGAGCTATTCACCGTGGGAAGTAATACGCGTAGACTGAAATGAGTTAGTAAGTGGTTGAGAAGTAACCTGTCCCATAGTGTGACATAGTCTGGTGAGCTATTCATCGTGGGAAGTAATACGCGTTGACTGAAATGAGTTAGTGAGTGGTTGAGAAGTTACCTGTTCCATAGTGTGACATAGTCTGGTGAGCTATTCACCGTGGGAAGTAATACGCGTAGACTGAAATGAAATGGTGAGTGGTTGAGAAGTTACCTGTCCCATAGTGTGACATAGTCTGGCGGGCTATTCTACGTGGGAAGTAATACGCGTAGACTGAAATGAGTTAGTGAGTGGTTGAAAGGTTACCTGTCCCATAGTGTGACATAGTCTAGTGAGCTATTCACCGTGGGAAGTAATACGCGTAGACTGAAATGAGTTAGTGAGTGGATGAGAAGTTACCTGTCCCATAGTGTGACATAGTCTGGTGAGCTATTCATCATGGGAAGGAATACGCGTAGACTGAAATGAGTAAGTGAGTGGTTGAGAAGTTACCTGTCCCATAGTGTGACATAGTCTGGTGAGCTATTCATCGTGGGAAGTAATACGCGTAGACTGAAATGAGTTAGTGAGTGGTTGAGAAGTTACCTGTCCCATAGTGTGACATAGTCTGGTGAGCTATTCATCGTGGGAAGTAATACGCGTAAACTGAAATGAGTTAGTGAGTGGATGAGAAGTTACCTGTCCCATAGTGTGACATAGTCTGGTGAGCTATTCATCGTGGGAAGTAATACGCGTAGACTGAAATGAGTTAGTGAGTGGTTGAGAGGTTACCTGTCCCATAGTGTGACATAGTCTGGTGAGCTATTCATCGTGGGAAGTAATACGCGTAGATTGAAATGAGTTAGTGAGTGGTTGAGAAGTTACCTGTCCCATAGTGTGACATAGTCTGGCGGGCTATTCTACGTGGGAAGTAATACGCGTATACTGAAATGAGTTAGTGATTGGTTGAGAAGTTACCTGTCCCATAGTGTGACATAGTCTGGTGAGCTATTCATCGTGGGAAGTAATACGCGTATACTGAAATGAGTTAGTGAGTGGTTGAGAGGTTACCTGTCCCATAGTGTGACATAGTCTGGTGAGCTATTCATCGTGGGAAGTAATACGCGTAGACTGAAATGAGTTAGTGAGTGGTTGAGAAGTTTGCTGTCCCATAGTGTGACATAGTCTGGTGAGCTATTCACCGTGGGAAGTAATACGCGTAGACTGAAATGAGTTAGTGAGTGGTTGAGAGGTTACCTTTCCCATAGTGTGACATAGTCTGGTAAGCTATTCACCGTGGGAAGTAATACGCGTAGACTGAAATGAGTTAGTGAGTGGTTGGGTAGTTACCTGTCCCATAGTGTGACATAGTCTGGTGAGCTATTCATCGTGGGAAGTAATACGCGATGACTGAAATGAGTTAGTGAGTGGTTGAGAAGTTACCTGTCCCATAGTGTGACATAGTCTGGTGAGCTATTCATCGTGGGAAGTAATACGCGTAGACTGAAATGAGTTAGTGAGTGGTTGAGAAGTTACCTGTCCCATAGTGTGACATAGTCTGGCGGGCTATTCTACGTGGGAAGTAATACGCGTAGACTGAAATGAGTTAGTGAGTGGTTGAGAAGTTACCTGTCCCATAGTGTGACATAGTCTGGTGAGCTATTCATCATGGGAAGTAATACGCGTAGACTGAAATGAGTTAGTGAGTGGTTGAGAGGTTACCTGTCCCATAGTGTGACATAGTCTGGTGAGCTATTCATCGTGGGAAGTAATACGCGTAGACTGAAATGAGTTAGTGAGTGGTTGAGAGGTTACCTGTCCCATAGTGTGACATAGTCTGGCGGGCTATTATACGTGGTAAGTAATATGCGTATACTGAAATAAGATAGTGAGTGGTTGAGAAGTTACCTGTCCCATAGTGTGACATAGTCTGGCGGGCTATTCACCGTGGGAAGTAATACGCGTAGATTGAAATGAGTTAGTGAGTGGTTGAGAGGTTACGTGTCCCATAGTGTGACATAGTCTGGTGAGCTATTCACCGTGGGAAGTAATACGCGTAGACTGAAATGAGTTAGTAAGTGGTTGAGAAGTAACCTGTCCCATAGTGTGACATAGTCTGGTGAGCTATTCACCGTGGGAAGTAATACGCGTAGACTGAAATGAGTTAGAGAGTGGTTGAGAAGTTACCTGTCCCATAGTGTGACATAGTCTGGTAAGCTATTCATCGTGGGAAGTAATACGCGTAGACTGAAATGAGTTAGTGAGTGGTTGAGAAGTTACCTGTCCCATAGTGTGACATAGTCTGGTGAGCTATTCATCGTGGGAAGTAATACGCGTAGACTGAAATAAGTTAGTGAGTGGTTGAGAAGTTACCTGTCCCATAGTGTGACATAGTCTGGTGAGCTATTCACCGTGGGAAGTAATACGCGTAGACTGAAATGAGTTAGTGAGTGGTTGAGAGGTTACCTGTCCCATAGTGTGACATAGTCTGGTGAGCTATTCATCATGGGAAGTAATACGCGTAAACTAAAATGAGTTAGTAAGTGGTTGAGAAGTTACCTGTCCCATAGTGTGACATAGTCTGGTGAGCTATTCATCGTGGGAAGTAATACGCTTAGACTGAAATGAGTTAGTGAGTGGTTGAGAAGTTACCTGTCCCATAGTGTGACATAGTCTGGTGAGCTATTCATCGTGGGAAGTAATACGCGTAGACTGAAATGAGTTAGTGAGTGGTTGAGAGGTTACCTTTCCTATAGTTTGACATAGTCTGGTGAGCTATTCATCGTGGGAAGTAATACGCGTAGACTGAAATGAGTTAGTGAGTGGTTGAGAGGTTACCTGTCCCATAGTGTGACATAGTCTGGTGAGCTATTCATCGTGGGAAGTAATACGCGTAGACTGAAATGAGTTAGTGAGTGGTTGAGAGGTTACCTGTCCCATAGTGTGACATAGTCTGGTGAGCTATTCATCGTGGGAAGTAATACGCGTAGACTGAAATGAGTTGGTGAGTGGTTGAGAAGTTACCTGTCCCATAGTGTGACATAGTCTGGTAAGCTATTCACCGTGGGAAGTAATACGCGTAGACTGAAATGAGTTAGTGAGTGGTTGAGAGGTTACCTTTCCCATAGTGTGACATAGTCTGGCGGGCTATTCTACGTGGGAAGTAATATGCGTATACTGAAATGAGTTAGTGAGTGGTTGAGAAGTTACCTGTCCCATAGTGTGACATAGTCTGGTGAGCTATTCATCGTGGGAAGTAATACGCGTATACTGAAATGAGTTAGTGAGTGGTTGAGAGGTTACCTGTCCCATAGTGTGACATAGTCTGGTGAGCTATTCACCGTGGGAAGTAATACGCGTAGACTGAAATGAGTTAGTAAGTGGTTGAGAAGTAACCTGTCCCATAGTGTGACATAGTCTGGTGAGCTATTCATCGTGGGAAGTAATACGCGTTGACTGAAATGAGTTAGTGAGTGGTTAAGAGGTTACCTGTCCCATAGTGTGACATAGTCTGGTGAGCTATTCACCGTGGGAAGTAATACGCGTAGACTGAAATGAGTTAGTAAGTGGTTGAGAAGTAACCTGTCCCATAGTGTGACATAGTCTGGTGAGCTATTCATCGTGGGAAGTAATACGCGTTGACTGAAATGAGTTAGTGAGTGGTTGAGAAGTTACCTGTCCCATAGTGTGACATAGTCTGGTGAGCTATTCACCGTGGGAAGTAATACGCGTAGACTGAAATGAGTTGGTGAGTGGTTGAGAAGTTACCTGTCCCATAGTGTGACATAGTCTGGCGGGCTATTCTACGTGGGAAGTAATACGCGTAGACTGAAATGAGTTAGTGAGTGGTTGAAAGGTTACCTGTCCCATAGTGTGACATAGTCTGGTGAGCTATTCACCGTGGGAAGTAATACGCGTAGACTGAAATGAGTTAGTGAGTGGATGAGAAGTTACCTGTCCCATAGTGTGACATAGTCTGGTGAGCTATTCATCGTGGGAAGGAATACGCGTAGACTGAAATGAGTTAGTGAGTGGTTGAGAAGTTACCTGTCCCATAGTGTGACATAGTCTGGTGAGCTATTCATCGTGGGAAGTAATACGCGTAGACTGAAATGAGTTAGTGAGTGGTTGAGAGGTTACCTGTCCCATAGTGTGACATAGTCTGGTGAGCTATTCATCGTGGGAAGTAATACGCGTAGACTGAAATGAGTTAGTGAGTGGTTGAGAGGTTACCTGTCCCATAGTGTGACATAGTCTGGTGAGCTATTCATCGTGGGAAGTAATACGCGTAGACTGAAATGAGTTGGTGAGTGGTTGAGAAGTTACCTGTCCCATAGTGTGACATAGTCTGGTAAGCTATTCACCGTGGGAAGTAATACGCGTAGACTGAAATGAGTTAGTGAATGGTTGAGAGGTTACCTTTCCCATAGTGTGACATAGTCTGGTGAGCTTTTCACCGTGGGAAGTAATACGCGTAGACTGAAATGAGTAAGTGAGTGGTTGAGAAGTTACCTGTCCCATAGTGTGACATAGTCTGGTGAGCTATTCATCGTGGGAAGTAATACGCGTAGACTGAAATGAGTTAGTGAGTGGTTGAGAAGTTACCTGTCCCATAGTGTGACATAGTCTGGTGAGCTATTCATCGTGGGAAGTAATACGCGTAGACTGAAATGAGTTAGTGAGTGGTTGAGAAGTTACCTGTCCCATAGTGTGACATAGTCTGGCGGGCTATTCTACGTGGGAAGTAATACGCGTAGACTGAAATGAGTTAGTGAGTGGTTGAGAAGTTACCTGTCCCATAGTGTGACATAGTCTGGTGAGCTATTCATCATGGGAAGTAATACGCGTAGACTGAAATGAGTTAGTGAGTGGTTGAGAGGTTACCTGTCCCATAGTGTGACATAGTCTGGTGAGCTATTCATCGTGGGAAGTAATACGCGTAGACTGAAATGAGTTAGTGAGTGGTTGAGAGGTTACCTGTCCAATAGTGTGACATAGTCTGGTGAGCTATTCACCGTGGGAAGTAATACGCGTAGACTGAAATGAGTAAGTGAGTGGTTGAGAAGTAACCTGTCCCATAGTGTGACATAGTCTGGTGAGCTATTCACCGTGGGAAGGAATACGCGTAGACTGAAATGAGTTAGTGAGTGGTTGAGAGGTTACCTGTCCCATAGTGTGACATAGTCTGGTGAGCTATTCACCGTGGGAAGTAATACGCGTAGACTGAAATGAGTTAGTAAGTGGTTGAGAAGTAACCTGTCCCATAGTGTGACATAGTCTGGTGAGTTATTCATCGTGGGAAGTAATACGCGTTGACTGAAATGAGTTAGTGAGTGGTTGAGAAGTTACCTTTCCCATAGTGTGACATAGTCTGGTGAGCTATTCACCGTGGGAAGTAATACGCGTAGACTGAAATGAGTTGGTGAGTGGTTGAGAAGTTACCTGTCCCATAGTGTGACATAGTCTGGCGGGCTATTCACCGTGGGAAGTAATACGCGTAGACTGAAATGAGTTAGTAAGTGGTTGAGAAGTTACCTGTCCCATAGTGTGACATAGTCTGGCGGGCTATTCTACGTGGGAAGTAATACGCGTATACTGAAATGAGTTAGTGAGTGGTTGAGAAGTTACCTGTCCCATAGTGTGACATAGTCTGGTGAGCTATTCATCGTGGGAAGTAATACGCGTATACTGAAATGAGTTAGTGAGTGGTTGAGAGGTTACCTGTCCCATAGTGTGACATAGTCTGGTGAGCTATTCACCGTGGGAAGTAATACGCGTAGACTGAAATGAGTTAGTAAGTGGTTGAGAAGTAACCTGTCCCATAGTGTGACATAGTCTGGTGAGCTATTCATCGTGGGAAGTAATACGCGTTGACTGAAATGAGTTAGTGAGTGGTTGAGAGGTTACCTGTCCCATAGTGTGACATAGTCTGGTGAGCTATTCACCGTGGGAAGTAATACGCGTAGACTGAAATGAGTTAGTAAGTGGTTGAGAAGTAACCTGTCCCATAGTGTGACATAGTCTGGTGAGCTATTCATCGTGGGAAGTAATACGCGTTGACTGAAATGAGTTAGTGAGTGGTTGAGAAGTTACCTGTTCCATAGTGTGACATAGTCTGGTGAGCTATTCACCGTGGGAAGTAATACGCGTAGACTGAAATGAGTTGGTGAGTGGTTGAGAAGTTACCTGTCCCATAGTGTGACATAGTCTGGCGGGCTATTCTACGTGGGAAGTAATACGCGTAGACTGAAATGAGTTAGTGAGTGGTTGAAAGGTTACCTGTCCCATAGTGTGACATAGTCTAGTGAGCTATTCACCGTGGGAAGTAATACGCGTAGACTGAAATGAGTTAGTGAGTGGATGAGAAGTTACCTGTCCCATAGTGTGACATAGTCTGGTGAGCTATTCATCATGGGAAGGAATACGCGTAGACTGAAATGAGTAAGTGAGTGGTTGAGAAGTTACCTGTCCCATAGTGTGACATAGTCTGGTGAGCTATTCATCGTGGGAAGTAATACGCGTAGACTGAAATGAGTTAGTGAGTGGTTGAGAAGTTACCTGTCCCATAGTGTGACATAGTCTGGTGAGCTATTCATCGTGGGAAGTAATACGCGTAAACTGAAATGAGTTAGTGAGTGGATGAGAAGTTACCTGTCCCATAGTGTGACATAGTCTGGTGAGCTATTCATCGTGGGAAGTAATACGCGTAGACTGAAATGAGTTAGTGAGTGGTTGAGAGGTTACCTGTCCCATAGTGTGACATAGTCTGGTGAGCTATTCATCGTGGGAAGTAATACGCGTAGATTGAAATGAGTTAGTGAGTGGTTGAGAAGTTACCTGTCCCATAGTGTGACATAGTCTGGCGGGCTATTCTACGTGGGAAGTAATACGCGTATACTGAAATGAGTTAGTGATTGGTTGAGAAGTTACCTGTCCCATAGTGTGACATAGTCTGGTGAGCTATTCATCGTGGGAAGTAATACGCGTATACTGAAATGAGTTAGTGAGTGGTTGAGAGGTTACCTGTCCCATAGTGTGACATAGTCTGGTGAGCTATTCATCGTGGGAAGTAATACGCGTAGACTGAAATGAGTTAGTGAGTGGTTGAGAAGTTTGCTGTCCCATAGTGTGACATAGTCTGGTGAGCTATTCACCGTGGGAAGTAATACGCGTAGACTGAAATGAGTTAGTGAGTGGTTGAGAGGTTACCTTTCCCATAGTGTGACATAGTCTGGTAAGCTATTCACCGTGGGAAGTAATACGCGTAGACTGAAATGAGTTAGTGAGTGGTTGGGTAGTTACCTGTCCCATAGTGTGACATAGTCTGGTGAGCTATTCATCGTGGGAAGTAATACGCGATGACTGAAATGAGTTAGTGAGTGGTTGAGAAGTTACCTGTCCCATAGTGTGACATAGTCTGGTGAGCTATTCATCGTGGGAAGTAATACGCGTAGACTGAAATGAGTTAGTGAGTGGTTGAGAAGTTACCTGTCCCATAGTGTGACATAGTCTGGCGGGCTATTCTACGTGGGAAGTAATACGCGTAGACTGAAATGAGTTAGTGAGTGGTTGAGAAGTTACCTGTCCCATAGTGTGACATAGTCTGGTGAGCTATTCATCATGGGAAGTAATACGCGTAGACTGAAATGAGTTAGTGAGTGGTTGAGAGGTTACCTGTCCCATAGTGTGACATAGTCTGGTGAGCTATTCATCGTGGGAAGTAATACGCGTAGACTGAAATGAGTTAGTGAGTGGTTGAGAGGTTACCTGTCCCATAGTGTGACATAGTCTGGCGGGCTATTATACGTGGTAAGTAATATGCGTATACTGAAATAAGATAGTGAGTGGTTGAGAAGTTACCTGTCCCATAGTGTGACATAGTCTGGCGGGCTATTCACCGTGGGAAGTAATACGCGTAGATTGAAATGAGTTAGTGAGTGGTTGAGAGGTTACGTGTCCCATAGTGTGACATAGTCTGGTGAGCTATTCACCGTGGGAAGTAATACGCGTAGACTGAAATGAGTTAGTAAGTGGTTGAGAAGTAACCTGTCCCATAGTGTGACATAGTCTGGTGAGCTATTCACCGTGGGAAGTAATACGCGTAGACTGAAATGAGTTAGAGAGTGGTTGAGAAGTTACCTGTCCCATAGTGTGACATAGTCTGGTAAGCTATTCATCGTGGGAAGTAATACGCGTAGACTGAAATGAGTTAGTGAGTGGTTGAGAAGTTACCTGTCCCATAGTGTGACATAGTCTGGTGAGCTATTCATCGTGGGAAGTAATACGCGTAGACTGAAATAAGTTAGTGAGTGGTTGAGAAGTTACCTGTCCCATAGTGTGACATAGTCTGGTGAGCTATTCACCGTGGGAAGTAATACGCGTAGACTGAAATGAGTTAGTGAGTGGTTGAGAGGTTACCTGTCCCATAGTGTGACATAGTCTGGTGAGCTATTCATCATGGGAAGTAATACGCGTAAACTAAAATGAGTTAGTAAGTGGTTGAGAAGTTACCTGTCCCATAGTGTGACATAGTCTGGTGAGCTATTCATCGTGGGAAGTAATACGCTTAGACTGAAATGAGTTAGTGAGTGGTTGAGAAGTTACCTGTCCCATAGTGTGACATAGTCTGGTGAGCTATTCATCGTGGGAAGTAATACGCGTAGACTGAAATGAGTTAGTGAGTGGTTGAGAGGTTACCTTTCCTATAGTTTGACATAGTCTGGTGAGCTATTCATCGTGGGAAGTAATACGCGTAGACTGAAATGAGTTAGTGAGTGGTTGAGAGGTTACCTGTCCCATAGTGTGACATAGTCTGGTGAGCTATTCATCGTGGGAAGTAATACGCGTAGACTGAAATGAGTTAGTGAGTGGTTGAGAGGTTACCTGTCCCATAGTGTGACATAGTCTGGTGAGCTATTCATCGTGGGAAGTAATACGCGTAGACTGAAATGAGTTGGTGAGTGGTTGAGAAGTTACCTGTCCCATAGTGTGACATAGTCTGGTAAGCTATTCACCGTGGGAAGTAATACGCGTAGACTGAAATGAGTTAGTGAGTGGTTGAGAGGTTACCTTTCCCATAGTGTGACATAGTCTGGTGAGCTATTCACCGTGGGAAGTAATACGCGTAGACTGAAATGAGTTAGTGAGTGGTTGAGAAGTTACCTGTCCCATAGTGTGACATAGTCTGGTGAGCTATTCATCGTGGGAAGTAATACGCGTAGACTGAAATGAGTTAGTGAGTGGTTGAGAAGTTACCTGTCCCATAGTGTGACATAGTCTGGTGAGCTATTCATCGTGGGAAGTAATACGCGTAGACTGAAATGAGTTAGTGAGTGGTTGAGAAGTTACCTGTCCCATAGTGTGACATAGTCTGGCGGGCTATTCTACGTGGGAAGTAATACGCGTAGACTGAAATGAGTTAGTGAGTGGTTGAGAAGTTACCTGTCCCATAGTGTGACATAGTCTGGCGGGCTATTCATCGTGGGAAGTAATACGCGTAGACTGAAATGAGTAAGTGAGTGGTTGAGAAGTTACCTGTCCCATAGTGTGACATAGTCTGGCGGGCTATTCGTCGTGGGAAGTAATACGCGTAGACTGAAATGAGTTAGTGAGTGGTTGAGAAGTTACCTGTCCCATAGTGTGACATAGTCTGGTGAGCTATTCATCGTGGGAAGTAATACGCGTAGACTGAAATGAGTTAGTGAGTGGTTGAGAAGTTACCTGTCCCATAGTGTGACATAGTCTGGTGAGCTATTCATCATGGGAAGTAATACACGTAGACTGAAATGAGTTAGTGAGTGGTTGAGAGGTTACCTGTCCCATAGTGTGACATAGTCTGGTGAGCTATTCATCGTGGGAAGTAATACGCGTAGACTGAAATGAGTTAGTGAGTGGTTGAGAGGTTACCTGTCCCATAGTGTGACATAGTCTGGTGAGCTATTCACCGTGGGAAGTAATACGCGTAGACTGAAATGAGTTAGTAAGTGGTTGAGAAGTTACCTGTCCTATAGTGTGACATAGTCTGGTGAGCTATTCACCGTGGGAAGTAATACGCGTAGACTGAAATGAGTTAGTGAGTGGTTGAGAAGTTACCTGTCCCATAGTGTGACATAGTCTGGTGAGCTATTCACCGTGGGAAGGAATACGCGTAGACTGAAATGAGTTAGTGAGTGGTTGAGAGGTTACCTGTCCCATAGTGTGACATAGTCTGGTGAGCTATTCACCGTGGGAAGTAATACGCGTAGACTGAAATTAGTTAGTAAGTGGTTGAGAAGTAACCTGTCCCATAGTGTGACATAGTCTGGTGAGCTATTCATCGTGGGAAGTAATACGCGTTGACTGAAATGAGTTAGTGAGTGGTTGAGAAGTTACCTGTCCCATAGTGTGACATAGTCTGGTGAGCTATTCACCGTGGGAAGTAATACGCGTAGACTGAAATGAGTTGGTGAGTGGTTGAGAAGTTACATGTCCCATAGTGTGACATAGTCTGGCGGGCTATTCTACGTGGGAAGTAATACGCGTAGACTGAAATGAGTTAGTGAGTGGTTGAAAGGTTACCTGTCCCATAGTGTGACATAGTCTGGTGAGCTATTCACCGTGGGAAGTAATACGCGTAGACTGAAATGAGTTAGTGAGTGGATGAGAAGTTACCTGTCCCATAGTGTGACATAGTCTGGTGAGCTATTCATCGTGGGAAGGAATACGCGTAGACTGAAATGAGTTAGTGAGTGGTTGAGAAGTTACCTGTCCCATAGTGTGACATAGTCTGGTGAGCTATTCATCGTGGGAAGTAATACGCGTAGACTGAAATGAGTTAGTGAGTGGTTGAGAAGTTACCTGTCCCATAGTGTGACATAGTCTGGTGAGCTATTCATCGTGGGAAGTAATACGCGTAGACTGAAATGAGTTAGTGAGTGGATGAGAAGTTACCTGTCCCATAGTGTGACATAGTCTGGTGAGCTATTCATCGTGGGAAGTAATACGCGTAGACTGAAATGAGTCAGTGAGTGGTTGAGAGGTAACCTGTCCCATAGTGTGACTTAGTCTGGTGAGCTATTCATCGTGGGAAGTAATACGCGTAGACTGAAATGAGTTAGTGAGTGGTTGAGAAGTTACCTGTCCCATAGTGTGACATAGTCTGGCGGGCTATTCTACGTGGGAAGTAATATGCGTATACTGAAATGAGTTAGTGAGTGGTTGAGAAGTTACCTGTCCCATAGTGTGACATAGTCTGGTAAACTATTCATCGTGGGAAGTAATACGCGTATACTGAAATGAGTTAGTGAGTGGTTGAGAGGTTACCTGTCCTATAGTGTGACATAGTCTGGTGAGCTATTCACCGTGGGAAGTAATACGCGTAGACTGAAATGAGTTAGTAAGTGGTTGAGAAGTAACCTGTCCCATAGTGTGACATAGTCTGGTGAGCTATTCATCGTGGGAAGTAATACGCGTTGACTGAAATGAGTTAGTGAGTGGTTGAGAGGTTACCTGTCCCATAGTGTGACATAGTCTGGTGAGCTATTCACCGTGGGAAGTAATACGCGTAGACTGAAATGAGTTAGTAAGTGGTTGAGAAGTAACCTGTCCCATAGTGTGACATAGTCTGGTGAGCTATTTATCGTGGGAAGTAATACGCGTTGACTGAAATGAGTTAGTGAGTGGTTGAGAAGTTACCTGTCCCATAGTGTGACATAGTCTGGTGAGCTATTCACCGTGGGAAGTAATACGCGTAGACTGAAATGAGTTGGTGAGTGGTTGAGAAGTTACCTGTCCCATAGTGTGACATAGTCTGGCGGGCTATTCTACGTGGGAAGTAATACACGTAGACTGAAATGAGTTAGTGAGTGGTTGAAAGGTTACCTGTCCCATAGTGTGACATAGTCTGGTGAGCTATTCACCGTGGGAAGTAATACGCGTAGACTGAAATGAGTTAGTGAGTGGATGAGAAGTTACCTGTCCCATAGTGTGACATAGTCTGGTGAGCTATTCATCGTGGGAAGGAATACGCGTAGACTGAAATGAGTTAGTGAGTGGTTGAGAAGTTACCTGTCCCATAGTGTGACATAGTCTGGCGGGCTTTTCTACGTGGGAAGTAATACGCGTATACTGAAATGAGTTAGTGATTGGTTGAGAAGTTACCTGTCCCATAGTGTGACATAGTCTGGTGAGCTATTCATCGTGGGAAGTAATACGCGTATACTGAAATGAGTTAGTGAGTGGTTGAGAGGTTACCTGTCCCATAGTGTGACATAGTCTGGTGAGCTATTCATCGTGGGAAGTAATACGCGTAGACTGAAATGAGTTAGTGAGTGGTTGAGAAGTTACCTGTCCCATAGTGTGACATAGTCTGGTGAGCTATTCACCGTGGGAAGTAATACGCGTAGACTGAAATGAGTTAGTGAGAGGTTGAGAAGTAACCTGTCCCATAGTGTGACATAGTCTGGTGAGCTATTCACCGTGGGAAGTAATACGCGTAGACTGAAATGAGTTAGTGAGTGGTTGAGAGGTTACCTTTCCCATAGTGTGACATAGTCTGGTGAGCTATTTATCGTGGGAAGTAATACGCGTAGACTGAAATGAGTTAGTGAGTGGTTGAGAAGTTACCTGTCCCATAGTGTGACATAGTCTGGCGGGCTATTCTACGTGGGAAGTAATACGCGTAGACTGAAATGAGTTAGTGAGTGGTTAAGAAGTTACCTGTCCCATAGTGTGACATAGTCTGGTGAGCTATTCATCATGGGAAGTAATACGCGTAGACTGAAATGAGTTAGTGAGTGGTTGAGAGGTTACCTGTCCCATAGTGTGACATAGTCTGGTGAGCTATTCTACGTGGGAAGTAATACGCGTAGACTGAAATGAGTTAGTAAGTGGTTGAGAAGTAACCTGTCCCATAGTGTGACATAGTGTGGTGAGCTATTCATCGTGGGAAGTAATACGCGTTGACTGAAATGAGTTAGTGAGTGGTTGAGAGGTTACCTGTCCCATAGTGTGACATAGTCTGGTGAGCTATTCACCGTGGGAAGTAATACGCGTAGACTGAAATGAGTTAGTAAGTGGTTAAGAAGTTACCTGTCCTATAGTGTGACATAGTCTGGTGAGCTTTTCACCGTGGGAAGTAATACGCGTAGACTGAAATGAGTTAGTGAGTGGTTGAGAAGTTACCTGTCCCATAGTGTGACCTAGTCTGGTGAGCTATTCACCGTGGGAAGGAATACGCGTAGACTGAAATGAGTTAGTGAGTGGTTGAGAGGTTACCTGTCCCATAGTGTGACATAGTCTGGTGAGCTATTCACCGTGGGAAGTAATACGCGTAGACTGAAATGAGTTAGTAAGTGGTTGAGAAGTAACCTGTCCCATAGTGTGACATAGTCTGGTGAGCTATTCATCGTGGGAAGTAATACGCGTTGACTGAAATGAGTTAGTGAGTGGTTGAGAAGTTACCTTTCCCATAGTGTGACATAGTCTGGTGAGCTATTCACCGTGGGAAGTAATACGCGTAGACTGAAATGAGTTGGTGAGTGGTTGAGAAGTTACCTGTCCCATAGTGTGACATAGTCTGGTGAGCTATTCATCGTGGGAAGTAATACGCGTTGACTGAAATGAGTTAGTGAGTGGTTGAGAAGTTACCTTTCCCATAGTGTGACATAGTCTGGTGAGCTATTCACCGTGGGAAGTAATACGCGTAGACTGAAATGAGTTGGTGAGTGGTTGAGAAGTTACCTGTCCCATAGTGTGACATAGTCTGGCGGGCTATTCACCGTGGGAAGTAATACGCGTAGACTGAAATGAGTTAGTGAGTGGTTGAGAAGTTACCTGTCCCATAGTGTGACATAGTCTGGCGGGCTATTCTACGTGGGAAGTAATATGCGTATACTGAAATGAGTTAGTGAGTAGTTGAGAAGTTACCTGTCCCATAGTGTGACATAGTCTGGTGAGCTATTCATCGTGGGAAGTAATACGCGTTGACTGAAATGAGTTAGTGAGTGGTTGAGAAGTTACCTTTCCCATAGTGTGACATAGTCTGGTGAGCTATTCACCGTGGGAAGTAATACGCGTAGACTGAAATGAGTTGGTGAGTGGTTGAGAAGTTACCTGTCCCATAGTGTGACATAGTCTGGTGAGCTATTCATCGTGGGAAGTAATACGCGTTGACTGAAATGAGTTAGTGAGTGGTTGAGAAGTTACCTTTCCCATAGTGTGACATAGTCTGGTGAGCTATTCACCGTGGGAAGTAATACGCGTAGACTGAAATGAGTTGGTGAGTGGTTGAGAAGTTACCTGTCCCATAGTGTGACATAGTCTGGCGGGCTATTCACCGTGGGAAGTAATACGCGTAGACTGAAATGAGTTAGTGAGTGGTTGAGAAGTTACCTGTCCCATAGTGTGACATAGTCTGGTGAGCTATTCATCGTGGGAAGTAATACGCGTTGACTGAAATGAGTTAGTGAGTGGTTGAGAGGTTACCTGTCCCATAGTGTGACATAGTCTGGTGAGCTATTCACCGTGGGAAGTAATACGAGTAGACTGAAATGAGTTAGTAAGTGGTTGAGAAGTTACCTGTCCCATAGTGTGACATATTCTGGTGAGCTATTTACCGTGGGAAGTAATACGCGTAGACTGAAATGAGTTAGTGAGTGGTTGAGAGGTTACCTGTCCCATAGTGTGACATAGTCTGGTGAGCTATTCATCGTGGGAAGTAATACGCGTTGACTGAAATGAGTTAGTGAGTGGTTGAGAAGTTACCTGTCCCATAGTGTGACATAGTCTGGTGAGCTATTCACCGTGGGAAGTAATACGCGTAGACTGAAATGAGTTGGTGAGTGGTTGAGAAGTTACCTGTCCCATAGTGTGACATAGTCTGGCGGGCTATTCTACGTGGGAAGTAATACGCGTAGACTGAAATGAGTTAGTGAGTGGTTGAAAGGTTACCTGTCCCATAGTGTGACATAGTCTGGTGAGCTATTCACCGTGGGAAGTAATACGCGTAGACTGAAATGAGTTAGTGAGTGGATGAGAAGTTACCTGTCCCATAGTGTGACATAGTCTGGTGAGCTATTCATCATGGGAAGGAATACGCGTAGACTGAAATGAGTAAGTGAGTGGTTGAGAAGTTACCTGTCCCATAGTGTGACATAGTCTGGTGAGCTATTCATCGTGGGAAGTAATACGCGTAGACTGAAATGAGTTAGTGAGTGGTTGAGAAGTTACCTGTCCCATAGTGTGACATAGTCTGGTGAGCTATTCATCGTGGGAAGTAATACGCGTAGACTGAAATGAGTTAGTGAGTGGATGAGAAGTTACCTGTCCCATAGTGTGACATAGTCTGGTGAGCTATTCATCGTGGGAAGTAATACGCGTAGACTGAAATGAGTTAGTGAGTGGTTGAGAGGTTACCTGTCCCATAGTGTGACATAGTCTGGTGAGCTATTCATCGTGGGAAGTAATACGCGTAGACTGAAATGAGTTAGTGAGTGGTTGAGAAGTTACCTGTCCCATAGTGTGACATAGTCTGGCGGGCTATTCTACGTGGGAAGTAATACGCGTATACTGAAATGAGTTAGTGATTGGTTGAGAAGTTACCTGTCCCATAGTGTGACATAGTCTGGTGAGCTATTCATCGTGGGAAGTAATACGCGTATACTGAAATGAGTTAGTGAGTGGTTGAGAGGTTACCTGTCCCATAGTGTGACATAGTCTGGTGAGCTATTCATCGTGGGAAGTAATACGCGTAGACTGAAATGAGTTAGTGAGTGGTTGAGAAGTTACCTGTCCCATAGTGTGACATAGTCTGGTGAGCTATTCACCGTGGGAAGTAATACGCGTAGACTGAAATGAGTTAGTGAGTGGTTGAGAGGTTACCTTTCCCATAGTGTGACATAGTCTGGTGAGCTATTCACCGTGGGAAGTAATACGCGTAGACTGAAATGAGTTAGTGAGTGGTTGGGTAGTTACCTGTCCCATAGTGTGACATAGTATGGTGAGCTATTCATCGTAGGAAGTAATACGCGATGACTGAAATGAGTTAGTGAGTGGTTGAGAAGTTACCTGTCCCAAAGTGTGACATAGTCTGGTGAGCTATTCATCGTGGGAAGTAATACGCGTAGACTGAAATGAGTTAGTGAGTGGTTGAGAAGTTACCTGTCCCATAGTGTGACATAGTCTGGTGAGCTATTCATTGTGGGAAGTAATACGCGTAGACTGAAATGAGTTAGTGAGTGGTTGAGAAGTTACCTGTCCCATAGTGTGACATAGTCTGGCGGGCTATTCTACGTGGGAAGTAATACGCGTAGACTGAAATGAGTTAGTGAGTGGTTGAGAAGTTACCTGTCTAATAGTGTGACATAGTCTGGTGAGCTATTCATCATGGGAAGTAATACGCGTAGACTGAAATTAGTTAGTGAGTGGTTGAGAGGTTACCTGTCCCATAGTGTGACATAGTCTGGTGAGCTATTCATCGTGGGAAGTAATACGCGTAGACTGAAATGAGTTAGTGAGTGGTTGAGAGGTTACCTGTCCCATAGTGTGACATAGTCTGGCGGGCTATTCTACGTGGGAAGTAATATGCGTATACTGAAATGAGTTAGTGAGTGGTTGAGAAGTTACCTGTCCCATAGTGTGACATAGTCTGGTGAGCTATTCATCGTGGGAAGTAATACGCGTATACTGAAATGAGTTAGTGAGTGGTTGAGAGGTTACCTGTCCCATAGTGTGACATAGTCTGGTGAGCTATTCACCGTGGGAAGTAATACGCGTAGACTGAAATGAGTAAGTAAGTGGTTGAGAAGTAACCTGTCCCATAGTGTGACATAGTCTGGTGAGCTATTCATCGTGGGAAGTAATACGCGTAGACTGAAATGAGTTAGTGAGTGGTTGAGAAGTTACCTGTCCCATAGTGTGACATAGTCTGGTGAGCTATTCATCGTGGGAAGTAATACGCGTAGACTGAAATGAGTTAGTGAGTGGTTGAGAAGTTACCTGTCCCATAGTGTGACATAGTCTGGTGAGCTATTCATCGTGGGAAGTAATACGCGTTGACTGAAATGAGTTAGTGAGTGGTTGAGAGGTTACCTGTCCCATAGTGTGACATAGTCTGGTGAGCTATTCACCGTGGGAAGTAATACGCGTAGACTGAAATGAGTTAGTAAGTGGATGAGAAGTAACCTGTCCCATAGTGTGACATAGTCTGGTGAGCTATTCACCGTGGGAAGTAATACGCGTAGACTGAAATGAGTTAGTGAGTGGTTGAAAGGTTACCTGTCCCATAGTGTGACATAGTCTGGCGGGCTATTCACCGTGGGAAGTAATACGCGTAGACTGAAATGAGTTAGTGAGTGGTTGAGAAGTAACCTGTCCCATAGTGTGACATAGTCTGGTGAGCTATTCACCGTGGGAAGTAATACGCGTAGACTGAAATGAGTTAGTAAGTGGATGATAAGTAACCTGTCCCATAGTGTGACATAGTCTGGTGAGCTATTCATCGTGGGAAGTAATACGCGTTGACTGAAATGAGTTAGTGAGTGGTTGAGAAGTTACCTGTCCCATAGTGTGACATAGTCTGGTGAGCTATTCACCGTGGGAAGTAATACGCGTAGACTGAAATGAGTTGGTGAGTGGTTGAGAAGTTACCTGTCCCATAGTGTGACATAGTCTGGCGGGCTATTCTACGTGGGAAGTAATACGCGTAGACTGAAATGAGTTAGTGAGTGGTTGAAAGGTTACCTGTCCCATAGTGTGACATAGTCTGGTGAGCTATTCACCGTGGGAAGTAATACGCGTAGACTGAAATGAGTTAGTGAGTGGATGAGAAGTTACCTGTCCCATTGTGTGACATAGTCTGGTGAGCTATTCATCGTGGGAAGGAATACGCGTATACTGAAATGAGTTAGTGAGTGGTTGAGAGGTTACCTGTCCCATAGTGTGACATAGTCTGGTGAGCTATTCACCGTGGGAAGTAATACGCGTAGACTGAAATGAGTTAGTGAGTGGATGAGAAGTTACCTGTCCCATTGTGTGACATAGTCTGGTGAGCTATTCATCGTGGGAAGGAATACGCGTATACTGAAATGAGTTAGTGAGTGGTTGAGAGGTTACCTGTCCCATAGTGTGACATAGTCTGGTGAGCTATTCACCGTGGGAAGTAATACGCGTAGACTGAAATGAGTTAGTGAGTGGTTGAGAAGTTACCTGTCCCATAGTGTGACATAGTCTGGTGAGCTATTCATCGTGGGAAGTAATACGCGTAGACTGAAATGAGTTAGTAAGTGGTTGAGAAGTTACCTGTCCTATAGTGTGACATAGTCTGGTGAGCTATTCACCGTGGGAAGTAATACGCGTAGACTAAAATGAGTTAGTGAGTGGTTGAGAAGTTACCTGTCTCATAGTGTGACATAGTCTGGTGAGCTATTCACCGTGGGAAGGAATACGCGTAGACTGAAATGAGTTAGTGAGTGGTTGAGAGGTTACCTGTCCCATTGTGTGACATAGTCTGGTGAGCTATTCACCGTGGGAAGTAATACGCGTAGACTGAAATGAGTTAGTGAGTGGATGAGAAGTTACCTGTCCCATAGTGTGACATAGTCTGGTGAGCTATTCACCGTGGGAAGTAATACGCGTAGACTGAAATGAGTTAGTGAGTGGATGAGAAGTTACCTGTCCTAACTCCTCGTTCAGGTTGGATGTTCGAGCCATGGCTGGAGTGTCGCTCTCTTCATGGTACATGTCGGCATCCATGTTGATGAACGTGGCCTATGAGGAGAGAAACAGAGCTGCATTAGGTCTACACTCAAGCAACCTGCCACAGAGATACCGGTATACAGGGCTTAATTTCTAATTGAAAAGGAACCGGAACGCATAGTTTGTTGACCTTCCATAATTTTGAACCGACCCTGCCAACCACCTTTGTACAGTGCTTGTAGTAGAATGCACACACACGCATATAAAGCACTTAATGCGTAGGAGTGGACGAAGGAAGCTCTGTTGTATTGGGGTCTGACTACCTGGGGAACACTCATCAGTGAAAAAGTCGCGTTCATGCAAGTGAATGAATATTTTGCAATTTTCAAAGACAAGTTCCGTTCCCCGTGTACATAATGGGAATTCACTAATTATTAAATCATGAGGAAAACAGTGTGTAAGATTTAAAATAATACCGGAACGCGAGTTCCAGTTTTAGAAAAGGAACCGGAACTTCGTTCGGGTGCATTCCGGCTCAAATTAAGCCCTGCCGGTACAGGAGGAAACTGCTTTCATTACCTGGACGAATCTCACTACTTCTAAAGACACTTGAAGTGATATGGGAATCAAATTGTTGAATAAGATTATGAAGGTTAATAGGTTGTAGCCGAAGTTGACATTGACAAAATCTGGAACGGAAAAAATAAACACTCGTTAGCAAATATGTCAATGGGCCTACCAACAGTTATTATGCACACAAAACATTAATTTTCAATAATTTATTTTTTTCCAATTTTCAATAATTTATTTTTTTCCAATTTTCATTCTTCTTTAATTTCCATTCCTACCTTGCTTTAAGTTTTTTTTTAGTAACATTGTCTTAAAGCTTTATTAAATTTTTATTTCTCTCCACATTTTTTTATTTTTCTGTGATTAAGGTGATATTAATTTTGCTTTCTTTATTTTCAGGCTTGTTTGTTTGTAAATTTATTATTTAATTTCTATCATTTACCTCTATATATTCTGTATTAATATATGTTCAATGTTTCATTTTCAATGTTCTCAATTGTATAGGTTTTGTTTATGTTCAGTGTTTTAATTATTGTTTTCAATATAAGCCTACATTGTGTGGTAGTATTTATAGACTACCTATCTTTATGAATCAGTTGTAAACCAAATAGTCCACGCGTTAGATAAATAAATTTAAATAACAATAAACCACAAACCTACAACTGGGCAGTTGCCACTCAACATTCACACAATTTGAAAGGTTTTATTTGTGTTAACTGTAGTTAGTACTTGTTATGACTTCCTGGTTTGTCTTGGCCTCGATATCAATCATTGAATATCATAGAGTGATCACAATTTTTTTTTAAACAAGTGACGTCACATGGGAACTATGAATGTAGTTAGGCCTACCATGGAGTGACGTCACGTGGGAACTATGAATGCAGCTAGGCCTACCATGGAGTGACGTCACATGGGAACTATGAATGTAGTTAGGCCTACCATGGAGTGACGTCACATGGGAACTATGAATGTAGCTAGGCCTACCATGGAGTGACGTCACGTGGGAACTATGAATGTAGTTAGGCCTACCATGGAGTGACGTCACGTGGGAACTATGAATGTAGTTAGGCCTACCATGGAGTGACGTCACGTGGGAACTATGAATGTAGCTAGGCCTACCATGGAGTGACGTCACGTGGGAACTATGAATGTAGTTAGGCCTACCATGGAGTGACGTCACGTGGGAACTATGAATGTAGTTAGGCCTACCATGGAGTGACGTCACGTGGGAACTATGAATGTAGTTAGGCCTACCATGGAGTGACGTCACGTGGGAACTATGAATGTAGTTAGGCCTACCATGGAGTGACGTCACGTGGGAACTATGAATGTAGTTAGGCCTACCATGGAGTGACGTCACGTGGGAACTATGAATGTAGTTAGGCCTACCATGGAGTGACGTCACGTGGGAACTATGAATGTAGTTAGGCCTACCATGGAGTGACGTCACGTGGGAACTATGAATGTAGTTAGGCCTACCATGGAGTGACGTCACGTGGGAACTATGAATGTAGCTAGGCCTACCATGGAGTGACGTCACGTGGGAACTATGAATGTAGCTAGGCCTACCATGGAGTGACGTCACGTGGGAACTATGAATGTAGCTAGGCCTACCATGGAGTGACGTCACGTGGGAACTATGAATGTAGCTAGGCCTACCATGGAGTGACGTCACGTGGGAACTATGAATGTAGTTAGGCCTACCATGGAGTGACGTCACGTGGGAACTATGAATGTAGTTAGGCCTACCATGGAGTGACGTCACGTGGGAACTATGAATGTAGTTAGGCCTACCATGGAGTGACGTCACGTGGGAACTATGAATGTAGCTAGGCCTACCATGGAGTGACGTCACGTGGGAACTATGAATGTAGCTAGGCCTACCATGGAGTGACGTCACGTGGGAACTATGAATGTAGTTAGGCCTACCATGGAGTGACGTCACGTGGGAACTATGAATGTAGTTAGGCCTACCATGGAGTGACGTCACGTGGGAACTATGAATGTAGCTAGGCCTACCATGGAGTGACGTCACGTGGGAACTATGAATGTAGTTAGGCCTACCATGGAGTGACGTCACGTGGGAACTATGAATGTAGCTAGGCCTACCATGGAGTGACGTCACGTGGGAACTATGAATGCAGCTAGGCCTACCATGGAGTGACGTCACGTGGGAACTATGAATGCAGCTAGGCCTACCATGGAGTGACGTCACGTGGGAACTATGAATGTAGTTAGGCCTACCATGGAGTGACGTCACGTGGGAACTATGAATGTAGTTAGGCCTACCATGGAGTGACGTCACGTGGGAACTATGAATGTAGTTAGGCCTACCATGGAGTGACGTCACGTGGGAACTATGAATGTAGTTAGGCCTACCATGGAGTGACGTCACGTGGGAACTATGAATGTAGTTAGGCCTACCATGGAGTGACGTCACGTGGGAACTATGAATGTAGTTAGGCCTACCATGGAGTGACGTCACGTGGGAACTATGAATGTAGTTAGGCCTACCATGGAGTGACGTCACGTGGGAACTATGAATGTAGTTAGGCCTACCATGGAGTGACGTCACGTGGGAACTATGAATGTAGCTAGGCCTACCATGGAGTGACGTCACGTGGGAACTATGAATGTAGCTAGGCCTACCATGGAGTGACGTCACGTGGGAACTATGAATGTAGCTAGGCCTACCATGGAGTGACGTCACGTGGGAACTATGAATGTAGTTAGGCCTACCATGGAGTGACGTCACGTGGGAACTATGAATGTAGTTAGGCCTACCATGGAGTGACGTCACGTGGGAACTATGAATGTAGTTAGGCCTACCATGGAGTGACGTCACGTGGGAACTATGAATGTAGTTAGGCCTACCATGGAGTGACGTCACGTGGGAACTATGAATGTAGCTAGGCCTACCATGGAGTGACGTCACGTGGGAACTATGAATGTAGTTAGGCCTACCATGGAGTGACGTCACGTGGGAACTATGAATGTAGTTAGGCCTACCATGGAGTGACGTCACGTGGGAACTATGAATGTAGTTAGGCCTACCATGGAGTGACGTCACGTGGGAACTATGAATGTAGTTAGGCCTACCATGGAGTGACGTCACGTGGGAACTATGAATGTAGTTAGGCCTACCATGGAGTGACGTCACGTGGGAACTATGAATGCAGCTAGGCCTACCATGGAGTGACGTCACGTGGGAACTATGAATGCAGCTAGGCCTACCATCAATGCCGATGTACCAATCGCCCGGGATATGCACTTTGGTCCACAGCTCGTTGAACACTGCCGATAAGATGCACAGCACGATAAGGATGAAGAAGAGCATCAGTATCTGTGTGTTGGTCAGTTTGTCTACGGTCGAGCGTTTCAGAGGGGCTGACGTAGAGTTCTTCATCAGCTTAGTCTCGTGTCCCGTGTAGACCACGAGACCGAACACCCAGCTAGTGTTACGCAGCATCGCTCCCCTCAGCAGTACCTGGTCGGGACCCAGTGGCAACGTCCTGCACAGACACACGCATTCACTCACTCACTTGGCACAAATAACAACAACGTCCTGCACAGACACACGCATTCACTCACTCACTTGGCACAAATATCAACAACGTCCTGCACAGACACACGCATTCACTCACTCACTTGGCACAAATAACAACAACGTCCTGCACAGACACACGCATTCACTCACTCACTTGGCACAAATAACAACAACGTCCTGCACAGACACACGCATTCACTCACTCACTTGGCACAAATAACAACAACGTCCTGCACAGACACACGCATTCACTCACTCACTTGGCACAAATAACAAAACTATTTGTGGAGTTATCATGTTTATTAGAGTCACATTTTTGGGGGGCATGGCCCCCCAGTTTAGCCCCGCAGGGACATATTTGTTGAGGCATTTTTTTCAAAAACGTGTTTTAATGGCTTTATGCCCGGTTCTCACGGTGCGAGTTGGCGTGCGAGTTGATAGAGCCAGTAGCTGGGGGCCAGCTACTTGGTTCGTGTAAACAGGTCGGCCGAGTTACTGACTGTGCGAGTTGGTCAGTAGCTCGCCTGGCGAGCTACTTCAAATATTTTTGTTTCGACTGGCCACTGGCCTTCCCCCACCACGGGGATGTTTAGATCGGCCAGCCGCTGGCGCCATGTGAACGCACAGGTCAGTAACTGAGCGGACAGTAGACAGTAGCGCACGTTGTTTTGTTGATGTTTTTCGTGATGACATATTATTATTATTATTATTATAATAATTAATAATAATAATTATTATTATAATTATAATTATTATTATTATTATTATTATTATTATTATTATTATTATCATTATTATTATTTTTGCTTTGGAATATGTCGGGAAGGTGGAGTGACGAATCGACGTCAAACTTTGTGCATTTGTACAGAGAACAAGAAAATTTGTGGAACGTGGTCCAGACTTTCTTTCTCCTGTTTGTCTTCTCCTGGATAGTGTTTAATAATTCCTCGTACAGCATCAACGAAAATGATCTTATTACTTTCCGTACTAGCACTCTGCGCTCTTCAGCCATTCTTGCAAGTGACAGGGTCAGTTCAAGTCCGAGCAGAAGGCCAGCGTCTGGCTAACTGGCATGCCAGTAACTTGCAACGTGTAAACAACTAGGGCCAGTTGAGTCTGAGCCCAGTAGCTTGCCCCTCAGTTAGAGGGCCAGCCACTGGCTTACTGGCATGCCAGTAACTCGCACCGTGAGAACCGGGCATTAGAAATGGTGTTTTTATCACTATGTTTTATTTGCAGTTGCGCACTAAAAAAGGCCTTGGAAGAGATATTTCTGGTGTTTTAACATATTCATTAAAGAAAAGATGAGCTTTTCAAGAGTCAAGGGGGAGGAGGGGCAATCGCCCCTACTATCCCCCCCCCCCCACCCCCTGTATCAGCCACTGAACATTTCATTTAACATGATGGCTGGTTGGAATTCTGATTTTTAAAGCTACCTCCTCATTAAATTGGAATCGGTTTGTTTCCATCTACATTCTGTGGTAGCTGCTTCATGTTTAACATTTTATAAAGTAAGTTGCATAATTGGTAAAAGGTTGTTAATAAAACATTCGTTTTTCTACTCACTTCTCCGAGTGAAATGAACTGTAGGTGCCGTACGCTTGGACCTGCACCCCTGCACCCCAAATGCAAGAGTCATCGCGGACACAATGAACAACTCACATTTTATTGGTCTCCTTAACAGTCCCAGTAAACTCATATAGATGCCTGTTGGGTAGTTCACACTCGATGGTCCCAGTATATTGGACTAGGTCCTTCGTCTCCAGTAGATGGGCCGTCTCTTGGAGGCCCTGTCTTATCTTCAGATTGGTTTCTCCGTCCAGGTTGGAGGTCTCCACGTAACATAGGGCCTGGGGCTCACTGCAGACAAACAGGTACCGTCATAACTCCGGCCAGGCTAGGTCTCCACGTAACAGAGGGCCTGGGGCTCACTGCAGACAAACAGGTACCGTCATAACTCCGGCCAGGCTAGGTCTCCACGTAACATAGGGCCTGGGGCTCACTGCAGACAAACAGGTACCGTCATAACTCCGGCCAGGCTAGGTCTCCACGTAACAGAGGGCCTGGGGCACACTGCAGACAAACAGGTACCGTCATAACTCCAGCCAGGCTAGGTCTCCACGTAACATAGGGCCTGGGGCTCACTGCAGACAAACAGGTACCGTCATAACTCCGGCCAGGCTAGGTCTCCACGTAACATAGGGCCTGGGGCTCACTGCAGACAAACAGGTACCGTCATAACTCCGGCCAGGCTAGGTCTCCACGTAACATAGGGCCTGGGGCTCACTGCAGACAAACAGGTACCGTCATAACTCCGGCCAGGCTAGGTATCCACGTAACAGAGGGCCTGGGGCACACTGCAGACAAACAGGTACCGTCATAACTCCAGCCAGGCTAGGTCTCCACGTAACATAGGGCCTGGGGCTCACTGCAGACAAACAGGTACCGTCATAACTCCGGCCAGGCTAGGTCTCCACGTAACAGAGGGCCTGGGGCTAACTGCAGACAAACAGGTACCGTCATAACTCCAGCCAGGCTAGGTCTCCTCGTAACATAGGGCCTGGGGCTCACTGCAGACAAACAGGTACCGTCATAACTCCGGCCAGGCTAGGTCTCCACGTAACATAGGGCCTGGGGCTCACTGCAGACAAACAGGTACCGTCATAACTCCGGCCAGGCTAGGTCTCCACGTAACAGAGGGCCTGGGGCTCACTGCAGACAAACAGGTACCGTCATAACTCCGGCCAGGCTAGGTCTCCACGTAACAGAGGGCCTGGGGCTCACTGCAGACAAACAGGTACCGTCATAACTCCGGCCAGGCTAGGTCTCCACGTAACAG
This sequence comes from Isoperla grammatica, assembly GCA_945910005.1. NCBI lineage: Eukaryota > Metazoa > Arthropoda > Insecta > Plecoptera > Perlodidae > Isoperla > Isoperla grammatica. Next base: position 39,113,716 of record OX246745.1, read on the forward strand.
AGGGCCTGGGGCTCACTGCAGACAAACAGGTACCGTCATAACTCCGGCCAGGCTAGGTCTCCACGTAACAGAGGGCCTGGGGCTCACTGCAGACAAACAGGTACCGTCATAACTCCAGCCAGGCTAGGTCTCCACGTAACAGAGGGCCTGGGGCTCACTGCAGACAAACAGGTACCGTCATAACTCCGGCCAGGCAAGGTCTCCACGTAACAGAGGGCCTGGAGCTCACTGCAGACAAACAGGTACCGTCATAACTCCGGCCAGGCTAGGTCTCCACGTAACAGAGGGCCTGGGGCTCACTGCAGACAAACAGGTACCGTCATAACTCCGGCCAGGCTAGGTCTCCACGTAACAGAGGGCCTGGGGCTCACTGCAGACAAACAGGTACCGTCATAACTCCGGCCAGGCTAGGTCTCCACGTAACAGAGGGCCTGGGGCTCACTGCAGACAAACAGGTACCGTCATAACTCCGGCCAGGCTAGGTCTCCACGTAACATAGGGCCTGGGGCTCACTGCAGACAAACAGGTACCGTCATAACTCCGGCCAGGCTAGGTCTCCACGTAACATAGGGCCTGGGGCTCACTGCAGACAAACAGGTACCGTCATAACTCCGGCCAGGCTAGGTCTCCACGTAACAGAGGGCCTGGGGCTCACTGCAGACAAACAGGTACCGTCATAACTCCGGCCAGGCTAGGTCTCCACGTAACAGAGGGCCTGGGGCTCACTGCAGACAAACAGGTGCCGTCATAACTCCGGCCAGGCTAGGTCTCCACGTAACAGAGGGTCTGGGGCTCACTGCAGACAAACAGGTACCGTCATAACTCCGGCCAGGCTAGGTCTCCACGTAACAGAAGGCCTGGGGCTCACTGCAGACAAACAGGTACCGTCATAACTCCGGCCAGGCTAGGTCTCCACGTAACATAGGGCCTGGGGCTCACTTCAGACAAACAGGTACCGTCATAACTCCGGCCAGGCTAGGTCTCCACGTAACAGAGGGCCTGGGGCTCACTGCAGACAAACAGGTACCGTCATAACTCCGGCCAGGCTAGGTCTCCACGAAACAGAGGGCCTGGGGCTCACTGCAGACAAACAGGTACCGTCATAACTCCGGCCAGGCTAGGTCTCCACGTAACATAGGGCCTGGGGCTCACTGCAGACAAACAGGTACCGTCATAACTCCGGCCAGGCTAGGTCTCCACGTAACAGAGGGCCTGGGGCTCACTGCAGACAAACAGGTACCGTCATAACTCCGGCCAGGCTAGGTCTCCACGTAACAGAGGGCCTGGGGCTCACTGCAGACAAACAGGTACCGTCATAACTCCGGCCAGGCTAGGTCTCCACGTAACAGAGGGCCTGGGGCTCACTGCAGACAAACAGGTACCGTCATAACTCCGGCCAGGCTAGGTCTTCACGTAACAGAGGGCCTGGGGCTCACTGCAGACAAACAGGTACCGTCATAACTCCGGCCAGGCTAGGTCTCCACGTAACATAGGGCCTGGGGCTCACTTCAGACAAACAGGTACCGTCATAACTCCGGCCAGGCTAGGTCTCCACGTAACATAGGGCCTGGGGCTCACTGCAGACAAACAGGTACCGTCATAACTCCGGCCAGGCTAGGTCTCCACGTAACATAGGGCCTGGGCTCACTGCAGACAAACAGGTACCGTCATAACTCCGGCCAGGCTAGGTCTCCACGTAACAGAGGGCCTGGGGCTCACTGCAGACAAACAGGTACCGTCATAACTCCGGCCAGGCTAGGTCTCCACGTAACAGAGGGCCTGGGGCTCACTGCAGACAAACAGGTACCGTCATAACTCCGGCCAGGCTAGGTCTCCACGTAACAGAGGGCCTGGGGCTCACTGCAGACAAACAGGTACCGTCATAACTCCGGCCAGGCTAGGTCTCCACGTAACAGAGGGCCTGGGGCTCACTTCAGACAAACAGGTACCGTCATAACTCCGGCCAGGCTAGGTCTCCACGTAACAGAGGGCCTGGGGCTCACTGCAGACAAACAGGTACCGTCATAACTCCGGCCAGGCTAGGTCTCCACGTAACATAGGGCCTGGGGCTCACTGCAGACAAACAGGTACCGTCATAACTCCGGCCAGGCTAGGTCTCCACGTAACAGAGGGCCTGGGGCTCACTTCAGACAAACAGGTACCGTCATAACTCCGGCCAGGCTAGGTCTCCACGTAACATAGGGCCTGTGGCTCACTGCAGACAAACAGGTACCGTCATAACTTCGGCCAGGCTAGGTCTCCACGTAACAGAGGGCCTGTGGCTCACTGCAGACAAACAGGTACCGTCATAACTCCGGCCAGGCTAGGTCTCCAGGTAACAGAGGGCCTGGGGCTCACTGCAGACAAACAGGTACCGTCATAACTCCGGCCAGGCTAGGTCTCCACGTAACAGAGGGCCTGGGGCTCACTGCAGACAAACAGGTACCGTCATAACTCCAGCCAGGCTAGGTCTCCACGTAACAGAGGGCCTGGGGCTCACTTCAGACAAACAGGTACCGTCATAACTCCGGCCAGGCTAGGTCTCCACGTAACAGAGGGCCTGGGGCTCACTGCAGACAAACAGGTACCGTCATAACTCCGGCCAGGCTAGGTCTCCACGTAACAGAGGGCCTGGGGCTCACTGCAGACAAACAGGTACCGTCATAACTCCGACCAGGCTAGGTCTCCACGTAACAGAGGGCCTGGGGCTCACTTCAGACAAACAGGTACCGTCATAACTCCGGCCAGGCTAGGTCTCCACGTAACAGAGGGCCTGGGGCTCACTGCAGACAAACAGGTACCGTCATAACTCCGACCAGGCTAGGTCTCCACGTAACAGAGGGCCTGGGGCTCACTGCAGACAAACAGGTACCGTCATAACTCCGGCCAGGCTAGGTCTCCACGTAACAGAGGGCCTGGGGCTCACTGCAGACAAACAGGTACCGTCATAACTCCGACCAGGCTAGGTCTTTACGTAACAGAGGGCCTGGGGCTCACTTCGGACAAACAGGTACCGTCATAACTCCGGCCAGGCTAGGTCTCCACGTAACAGAGGGCCTGGGGCTCACTGCAGACAAACAGGTACCGTCATAACTCCGACCAGGCTAGGTCTCCACGTAACAGAGGGCCTGGGGCTCACTGCAGACAAACAGGTACCGTCATAACTCCGGCCAGGCTAGGTCTCCACGTAACAGAGGGCCTGGGGCTCACTGCAGACAAACAGGTACCGTCATAACTCCGGCCAGGCTAGGTCTCCACGTAACAGAGGGCCTGGGGCTCACTGCAGACAAACAGGTACCGTCATAACTCCGGCCAGGCTAGGTCTCCACGTAACAGAGGGCCTGGGGCTCACTGCAGACAAACAGGTACCGTCATAACCCCGGCCAGGCTAGGTCTCCAGGTAACAGAGGGCCTGGGGCTCACTGCAGAGAAACAGGTACCGTCATAACTCCGGCCAGGCTAGGTCTCCACGTAACAGAGGGCCTGGGGCTCACTGCAGACAAACAGGTACCGTCATAACTCCGGCCAGGCTAGGTCTCCACGTAACAGAGGGCCTGGGGCTCACTGCAGACAAACAGGTACCGTCATAACTCCGGCCAGGCTAGGTCTCCACGTAACAGAGGGCCTGGGGCTCACTGCAGACAAACAGGTACCGTCATAACTCCGGCCAGGCTAGGTCTCCACGTAACAGAGGGCCTGGGGCTCACTGCAGACAAACAGGTACCGTCATAACTCCGGCCAGGCTAGGTCTCCACGTAACATAGGGCCTGGGGCTCTCTACAGACAAGCAGGTACCGTCATAACTCCGGCCAGGCTAGGTCTCCACGTAACAGAGGGTCTGGGGCTCACTGCAGACAAACAGGTTTCGTCATAACTCCGGCCAGGCTAGGTCTCCACGTAACAGAGGGCCTGGGGCTCACTGCAGACAAACAGGTACCGTCATAACTCCGGCCAGGCTAGGTCTCCACGTAACAGAGGGCCTGGGGCTCACTGCAGACAAACAGGTACCGTCATAACTCCGGCCAGGCTAGGTCTCCACGTAAGACAGGGCCTGGGGCTCACTTCAGACAAACAGGTACCGTCATAACTCCGGCCAGGCTAGGTCTCCACGTAACAGAGGGCCTGGGGCCCACTGCAGTCAAACAGGTACCGTCATAACTCCGGCCAGGCTAGGTCTCCACGTAACAGAGGGCCTGGGGCTCACTGCAGACAAACAGGTACCGTCATAACTCCGGCCAGGCTAGGTCTCCACGTAACAGAGGGCCTGGGGCTCACTGCAGACAAACAGGTACCGTCATAACTCCGGCCAGGCTAGGTCTCCACGTAACAGAGGGCCTGGGGCTCACTGCAGACAAACAGGTACCGTCATAACTCCGGCCAGGCTAGGTCTCCACGTAACAGAGGGCCTGGGGCTCACTGCAGACAAACAGGTACCGTCATAACTCCGGCCAGGCTAGGTCTCCACGTAACATAGGGCCTGGGGCTCACTACAGACAAACAGGTACCGTCATAACTCCGGCCAGGCTAGGTCTCCACGTTACAGAGGGTCTGGGGCTCACTGCAGACAAACAGGTACCGTCATAACTCCGGCCAGGCTAGGTCTCCACGTAACAGAGGTCCTGGGGCTCACTGCAGACAAACAGGTACCGTCATAACTCCGGCCAGGCTATGTCTCCACGTAACAGAGGTCCTGGGGCTCACTGCAGACAAACAGGTACCGTCATAACTCCGGCCAGGCTAGGTCTCCACGTAACAGAGGGCCTGGGGCTCACTGCAGACAAACAGGTACCGTCATAACTCCGGCCAGGCTAGGTCTCCACGTAACAGAGGGCCTGGGGCTCACTGCAGACAAACAGGTACCGTCATAACTCCGGCCAGGCTAGGTCTCCACGTAACAGAGGGCCTGGGGCTCACTGCAGACAAACAGGTACCGTCATAACTCCGGCCAGGCTAGGTCTCCACGTAACAGAGGGCCTGGGGCTCACTGCAGACAAACAGGTACCGTCATAACTCCGGCCAGGCTAGGTCTCCACGTAACAGAGGGCCTGGGGCTCACTGCAGACAAACAGGTACCGTCATAACTCCGGCCAGGCTAGGTTTCCACGTAACAGAGGGCCTGGGGCTCACTGCAGACAAACAGGTACCGTCATAACTCCGGCCAGGCTAGGTCTCCACGTAACAGAGGGCCTGGGGCTCACTGCAGACAAACAGGTACCGTCATAACTCCGGCCAGGCTAGGTCTCCACGTAACATAGGGCCTGGGGCTCACTTCAGACAAACAGGTACCGTCATAACTCCGGCCAGGCTAGGTCTCCACGTAACAGAGGCCCTGGGGCTCACTGCAGACAAACAGGTACCGTCATAACTCCGGCCAGGCTAGGTCTCCACGTAACAGAGGCCCTGGGGCTCACTGCAGACAAACAGGTACCGTCATAACTCCGGCCAGGCTAGGTCTCCACGTAACATAGGGCCTGGGGCTCACTGCAGACAAACAGGTACCGTCATAACTCCGGCCAGGCTAGGTCTCCACGTAACAGAGGGCCTGAGGCTCACTGCAGACAAACAGGTACCGTCATAACTCCAGCCAGGCTAGGTCTCCACGTAACATAGGGCCTGGGGCTCACTGCAGACAAACAGGTACCGTCATAACTCCGGCCAGGCTAGGTCTCCACGTAACATAGGGCCTGGGGCTCACTGCAGACAAACAGGTACCGTCATAACTCCGGCCAGGCTAGGTCTCCACGTAACAGAGGGCCTGGGGCTCACTGCAGACAAACAGGTACCGTCATAACTCCGGCCAGGCTAGGTCTCCACGTAACATAGGGCCTGGGGCTCACTGCAGACAAACAGGTACCGTCATAACTCCGGCCAGGCTAGGTCTCCACGTAACAGAGGGCCTGGGGCTCACTGCAGACAAACAGGTACCGTCATAACTCCGGCCAGGCTAGGTCTCCACGTAACAGAGGGCCTGGGGCTCACTGCAGACAAACAGGTACCGTCATAACTCCGGCCAGGCTAGGTCTCCACGTAACAGAGGGCCTGGGGCTCACTGCAGACAAACAGGTACCGTCATAACTCCGGCCAGGCTAGGTCTCCACGTAACAGAGGGCCTGGGGCTCACTACAGACAAACAGGTACCGTCATAACTCCGGCCAGGCTAGGTCTCCACGTAACAGAGGGCCTGGGGCTCACTGCAGACAAACAGGTACCGTCATAACTCCAGCCAGGCTAGGTCTCCACGTAACAGAGGGCCTGGGGCTCACTGCAGACAAACAGGTACCGTCATAACTCCGGCCAGGCTAGGTCTCCACGTAACAGAGGGCCTGGGGCTCACTACAGACAAACAGGTACCGTCATAACTCCGGCCAGGCTAGGTCTCCACGTAATTGAGGGCCTGGGGCTCACTGCAGACAAACAGGTACCGTCATAACTCCGGCCAGGCTAGGTCTCCACGTAACATAGGGCCTGGGGCTAACGCAGCAATGCACCCTGCACGGCACTGAGCAAGGCAGGGAAGGGCAGCAGCAATGCACCCTGCACGGCACTGAGCAGGGCAGGGAAGGGCAGCAGCAATGCACCCTGCACGGCACTGAGCAGGGCAGGGAAGGGCAGCAGAGAAAACTGTAAATAATGTTGAGTGATGGGGCACCGCAGTTTGGACACAGCGCAGAGCAGCACAGGCAGAGGCCTACGTCAGGTTCTGAACGAAACACAGTTTTCTGCGTTCCTCTGTTGGAGGTTGACCGGTTTTTCAAAGTAAAATGGAACAGCTGATTGAGTTAATAAGAGAATATCCAGCGTTGTTTTGTATTTTAACGTTGTATTTTAGTATTTTAGTTACCCGTTATGTTTCTTAAAATCACTGTGTGATAAATCTTTACTTGCAGCATATTTCCCATGACTGTCTCCCTTTTTCAAAAAATCTTTCTTGGCCCCTGTCTTTTATTTAGCAGTTAGCACGCTCATTAAAAATCGCTAAATTTAAAAAGTCTTCGTCAAACTTCTATTCCAAACCAAGTAAACGTGAGAGAACGCCTGACATGGCTGACACCTGTTCCTGAACTGCATGGGCTGTGCTGTGCTGTGCTGTGCTCAATATGCTGCCTGCCCTGCCCTGCCCTGCCCTGTGCTGCGCTGTGCTGTGCTCAATATGCGGCGTGCCCCGCAGAGTCCTGTCTCTCTGCCAGGTATGCTGCCTGCCCTGCGCTGCGCTGTGCTGTGCTCAATATGCGGCCGGCGTAAGACAACAACGTGCAGCCATTGCACCCACAGCCAGTGTCGTGTGTTATCTAGACACAAGACTCACCTAGACGACAGTATAATGAGGTCGGCAGGGAAGAAGTTGTCGTTGTGTATCTTGGCGATGTCTCCGACAACAACGTGCAGCCATTGCACCCACAGCCAGTGGCCATCGCGCAACACCTCCACTTGTCTGTGGTTGATCTCGTCGTCTGCTCGGTGGCGTTTCTGAAACAGACACGTGTATTGTGTATTATATAGTCGCGTCACGTTAACTTGCAAGGTGTTGTCGTCACGGATTATGTAATAGTGAAGTGACGCGTGTGACAACTACCAACCTAAATCTATAGTGGACCCAAGATTACTTGACATCCGGAGCAGTCGTAGCCAACCGGCGAACCGCCCGAGATACACCAGCGCCAATACCGATCGCTGATTGGCTACGAACCAGCCGCCTGAGACGAAAGCATGTGTAAGGTAGTCTTGGGACAACTATAGTTGCATCTCGTTCTCCTGCCTCAGGTGTTGTAGTGATCATATCGCCCGCATGTTGTAGACGTGGTGGGGTCGCATTCCATTCACGGTTGGTGCAGTCAGTGCAGTGGACAATAACAATGCAGGTATCGGGCCATCTCGAGTTGAATACCCTTGAATTAGACCGTGTGAAGCGACCGTCTCTTCTCAGAATTTTAGGGGATACCTTGCTTCTTACGGCGTGGCCAGTATAGTACTCAGGCCATTATTATTACACACTTCATTCATTTATTCATTCATTCATTCTTCTCTCTTTCTGTCCAAAACAAAAGACATCATATATATGCCTATGCAGATTGTGCCGTTATTCTAACCATGTACTATGCCTTACATATTTATTTGCATAGCACCGGCTATAAATATTTTGTCTGATGTCCCTGTAAAACACAAGACAACGTGTTGCAAGCTGGCTGAACTGGTTTTGTGTGTTGGTACTCGGTGAAAATACAAGAACGGATGTTTACTCAGCCATCTCAGAACCAACACGTGTCCACCAGAGTTTTGTAACTGTGTTTATAGTGAACTACCCTTGCTATAGTTGTAATAATTCCAAAGAGGTTAGCTTACAAAGTCCTCGACGATCTCTTTGATAGCCGACACGCTGAGGATGAAGATGAGCGGGACCAGAGTTGTGTACCGACCCGTGGGGGAGACATCAGGAATTTGCTGGAACAAACCAATTACTATCAATACCATCACGTTATACAACTGATTTACAAACAAGAAACCAGAAAACAATGCCAAGCAAAAATAACATATATTATTTGAGTTCTATTATTTAATTTAATTCATGCAGTAGTTCATTAGATGAGCGTGGCGTAGCGGAGTGTATCTCTCCATTCAAATCGATCAACACTTTGTCTGTGTTTGTATGTGCGCTAAACTTTGTTTGTCGCGCACATTACAAACAGCTGAACGGATTTGGCTCAAATTTTGGATCGACACTCGTGATCACTAAAATAGATGATGTATACATAACCAGAAAAATCTGTTAAGATGCCAATCTAAAACAAATAATAGGGAATGCTCCTTAATTTAATAATACGACACAATTGTTACTTACATCAAATATAGTAAGAGGTTGTTCCAAAAATATATTTATTTCATAAATATAAGTATTTGTTGGTGTATTCAACATGGTTTTAACTTTGGCTATGTGGAGCTGGAACGGAAACGCTCTGTGATTGGCTACTACGGCGCGTGACGTCATAGTTCGCTAGCGGCTATTGTGTTTACGTTCTGTGACAGCAGCTGTTGCATTTTGATCGGGTTTTCGGGGTTTTCTAATAGATTTACCCGCACTTTGCCCATTTTGGACCTTCCAAAGTGGAAAATTCACTTTTACTGCACAATGGCCATGACCGAAATTTTCCCAGCTTTTCGATGATATTTTTGGATTTTCCATTTTCCGAACTTTTCCCCGAGACTTTTTGGGTGGAAGCGACAAATGTGTGGATTTTTCCGATTTTCAATTTTTTTTTCCGACCGTCATCACGCCCACACTAATGACTTTTTTCACTTTTTGTCGCAGCAGTATCCGGCGCTCACCTTTTAGCTACGTTTTGACACTTTTTTTTGGACCACCCCGTCCTACCGCCCTGAGGTGATACATTTCGCATTGTGTGGAATTGTTTCGACCGCGTTTTGCGGTTTTCGACCCAGCACTCTCAAATGTTTTTTTTTTTAATTCTTTCTTTCTTTTATCTTACAGAGAACTAAATTGCAAAACTTTTGATATGCCCCACTTTAATTACAAGTGTCCCGTTCGATAGTTACGGGCACAATACACCAGCCGTACACCGTACACCAGCGGTACGGCCGCATGGTCACACAGCTCTAGCGAACCATGGCGTCACAGCCGCCGGGACAGGCGGTGAGCTGTTTAGGCGCGGAATTCAAACATGCATTTTGCAAACCTTCGGAAAAGTAGTTAAAATGTATTTAATAATAACAAATCTTTTGCAGGGCAGCTTTGCATACTACTACTGTTATAACTACCATAAACCAAAAGTTAAGGAGCATTCCCTATTATTGAACAAAACAGTATTAATTATTCTTAATTTAAACTTACATGCCGATTAAAATAATGTTTTATATATGTCAAAAACAACAATAACGACACTAGGTAAAAGTTTTATAATTCTAACTTTAACCACCATTTTTTTTTTTAAATATTTAAATTCAATTTACAAATTGCATTTTTTTTTACAGTGTTCCATTAATATGATACACATTTGAGGACCTTTGAAGTAAGATGCACATAGTATGCGTGTAAAATGGCAGTAGCGGATAGACCTTTCTAATATTTCACTTACATTTTTGATGCTGTAAGTTGTGCAGGCAAGTTTGCGTGGGACTTTAAAAATAGGACCCAATAAAAAAGATTTTGAATTTGAGAATCGATTTTATAACATCATTCTCTTCTAGAAGCAAATTATAGCCTCAGTAGCAGGCCAGCAGTAAACTAGCGTATAGTGAATAATTTAGAGGTTTTGGTAGGGAACAACCTTGTACCTGAATCAGCCATACAAAATTTGTACATCATATCATGTTCACAAAGATCCTCCATACGCTAAAATAGAGCCAAATTTATTGATTTATGAGTAATATTTATTATCAGTGAAAACAAGTAACTCAAGAGTGAAGGATACGTCGAAAATATTTTGCAGTCTTTACAACTCTTCTGCACATAACTTGTTGTTCAATATGGTGGCTGTTGATTATAAAGACTGCTCTCATAAAAACCCGGCGAAATTAACGTTTTTTATTCAGCAATATCTTGAAAACGCCACAAGATATAAAACACTGTTCGATATTAAACACTACACGATATAAAACACTACACGATATCAAACAGTACACGATATCAAACAGTACAGTATATCAAACGCTACACGATATTAAACACTGCACGATATTAAACACTGCACGATATTAAACGCTACACGATATTTAACACTACACGATATCAAACAGTACACGATATCAAACAGTACAGTATATCAAACGCTACACGATATTAAACACTGCACGATATTAAACGCTACACGATATCAAACGCTACACGATATTAAACGCTACACGATATTAAACACTACACGATATTAAAGCTACACGACATTAAACGCTACACGATATTAGCCACTGCACGATAATAAACGCTACACTATATTTAACACTACACGACATAAACACTACACGATATTAAACGCTGCACAATATTAAACACTACACGATATTAAACGCTACACGATATAAAACGCTACACGATATTTAACACTAACCGATATCAAACAGTACATGATATCAAACGCTACACGATTTTAACACTGCACGATATTAAACACTGCACGATATTAAACACTACACGATATTAAACGCTACACGATATTTAACACTACACGATATCAAACAGTACAAGATATCAAACAGTACAGTATATCAAACGCTACACGATATTAAACATTGCACGATATTAAACGCTACACGATATCAAACGCTACACGATATTAAACGCTACACGATATCAAACAGTACATGATATCAAACGCTACATGATATCAAACACAAAACGATATTAAACACTACACGATATTAAACGCTACACGATATTAAAGCTACACGATATCAAACAGTACATGATATCAAACGCTACATGATATCAAACACAAAACGATATTAAACACTACACGATATTAAACGCTACACGATATTAAAGCTACACGATATTAAACACTGCACGATATCAAACAGTACATAATATCAAACAGTACATGATATAAAACACTAATCGATTTTAAACGCTACACGATATCAAACGCTACACGATATTAAAGCTACATGATATAAAAGCTACACGATATTTAACACTAAACGATATTAAACGCTACACGATATTAAAGCTACACGATATTAAAGCTACACGATATCAAACAGAACATGATATCAAACAATACATGATATCAAACGCTACACGACATTAAACACTGCACGATATAAAACGCTACACGGTATTAAACATTGCACGATATTAAACGCTACACGATATTAATTGCTACACGGTATTAAAGCTACACGATATTAAACGCTACACGATATTAAACGCTACACGATATCAAACGCTACACGATATTAAACGCTACACGATATTAAACACTACACGATATTAAACGCTACACGATATTTAACACTACACGATATTAAAGCTACACGATATTAAAGCTACACGATATTGAAGTAACACGATATTAAACACTACACGATATTAAACACTACACGATATAAAAGCTACACGATATTAAACGCTACATAATATTTAACGCTACACGATATTAAACGCTACACGATATTAAACGCTACACGATATTAAAGCTACACGATATTAAACACTACACGATATTAAACGCTACACGATATTAAACACTATACGATATTAAACACTACACGATATTAAACGCTACACGATATTAAACCCTACACGATATAAAAGCTACACGATATTAAACACAACACGATATTAAACGCTACATGATATTTAACGCTACACGATATTAAACGCTACACGATATTAAACGCTACACGATATTAAAGCTACACGATATTAAACACTACACGATATTAAACACTACACGATAATGAACACTACACGATATTAAACGTTACACGATATTAAAGATACACGATATTTAACACTACACGATATTAAACGCTACACGATATTAAAGCTACACGATATTAAAGCTACACGATATTAAACACTACACGATATTAAAGCTACACGATATTAAACACTACACGATATTAAACACTACACGATATTAAACACTACACGATATTAAACGCTACACGATATTAAACACTACACGATATAAAAGCTACACGATATTAAACACAACACGATATTAAACGCTACATGATATTAAACGCTACACGATATTAAACGCTACACGATATTAAACGCTACACGAAATAAAAGCTACACGATATTAAACACTACACGATATTAAACGCTACACGATATTAAACACTACACGATATTAAACACTACACGATATTTAACGCTACACGATATTAAACACTACACGATATAAAAGCTACACGATATTAAACACAACACGATATTAAACGCTACATGATATTTAACGCTACACGATATTAAACGCTACACGATATTAAACGCTACACGATATTAAAGCTACACGATATTAAACACTACACGATATTTAACACTACACGATATTAAACACTACACGATATTAAAGATACACGATATTAAACACTAAACGATATTAAACGCTACACGATATTAAAGCTACACGATATTAAAGCTACACGATATTAAACACTACACGATATTAAAGCTACACGATGTTAAACACTACACGATATTAAACACTACACGATATTAAACACTACACGATATAAAACGCTACACGATATTAAACACTACACGATATAAAAGCTACACGATATTAAACACAACACGATATTAAACGCTACATGATATTTAACGCTACACGATATTAAACGCTACACGATATAAAAGATACACGATATTTAACACTACACGATATTAAACGCTACACGATATTAAAGCTACACGATATTAAAGCTACACGATATTAAACACTACACGATATTAAAGCTACACGATATTAAACACTACACGATATTAAACACTACACGATATTAAACACTACACGATATTAAACGCTACACGATATTAAACACTACACGATATAAAAGCTACACGATATTAAACACAACACGATATTAAACGCTACATGATATTTAACGCTACACGATATTAAACGCTACACGATATTGAACGCTACACGATATTAAAGCTTCACGATATTAAACGCTACACGATATTAAACACTACACGATACTTAACACTACACGATATTAAACGCTACACGATATTAAAGATACACGATATTTAACACTACACGATATTAAACGCTACACGATATTAAAGCTACACGATATTTAACACTACACGATATCAAACGCTACACGATATTAAACGCTACACGATATTAAACACTACACGATATTAAACACTACACGATATTTAACACTACACGATATTAAACGCTACACGATATTAAAGCTACACGATATTAAACACTACACGATATTAAAGCTACACGATATTAAACACTACACGATATTAAACACTACACGATATTAAACACTACACGATATTAAACGCTACACGATATTAAAGCTACACGATATTAAACACAACACGATATTAAACGCTACACGATATTAAACACTACACGATATAAAAGCTACACGATATTAAACACAACACAATATTAAACACTACACGATATTAAAGCTACACGATATTAAACACTACACGATATTAAACACTACACGATATTAAACACTACACGATATTAAACGCTACACGATATTAAAGCTACACGATATTAAACACTACACGATATTAAACACTACACGATATTAAACGCTACACGATATAAAACACTACACGATATAAAAGCTACACGATATAAAACACAACACAATATTAAACACTACACGATATTAAACGCTACACGATATTAAACACTACACGATATTAAACGCTACACGATATTAAACACTACACGATATTAAACGCTACACGATATTTAACACTACACGATATCAAACAGTACACGATATCAAACAGTACAGTATATCAAACGCTACACGATATTAAACACTGCACGATATTAAACGCTACACGATATCAAACGCTACACGACATAAACACTACACGATATTAAACACTACACGATATTAAACGCTACACGATATTAAAGCTACACGATATTAAACACAACACGATATTAAACGCTACACGATATTAAACACTACACGATATTAAAGCTACACGATATTAAAGCTACACGATATTAAACACTACACGATATTAAAGCTACACGATATTAAACACTACACGATATTAAACACTACACGATATTAAACACTACACGATATTAAACGCTACACGATATTAAACACTACACGATATAAAAGCTACACGATATTAAACACAACACGATATTAAACGCTACATGATATTTAACGCTACACGATATTAAACGCTACACGATATTAAACGCTACACGATATTAAAGCTACACGATATTAAACACTACACGATATTAAACGCTACACGATATTAAACACTACACGATATTAAACACTACACGATATTAAACGCTACACAATATTAAACACTACACGATATAAAAGCTACACGATATTAAACACAACACGATATTAAACGCTACATGATATTTAACGCTACACGATATTAAACGCTACACGATATTAAACGCTACACGATATTAAAGCTACACGATATTAAACACTACACGATATTAAACACTACACGATATTTAACACTACACGATATTAAACGCTACACGATATTAAAGATACACGATATTTAACACTAAACGATATTAAACGCTACACGATATTAAAGCTACACGATATTAAAGCTACACGATATTAAACACTACACGATATTAAAGCTACACGATATTAAACACTACACGATATTAAACACTACACGATATTAAACACTTCACGATATTAAACGCTACACGATATTAAACACTACACGATATAAAAGCTACACGATATTAAACACAACACGATATTAAACGCTACATGATATTTAACGCTACACGATATTAAACGCTACACGATATTAAAGATACACGATATTTAACACTACACGATATTAAACGCTACACGATATTAAAGCTACACGATATTAAAGCTACACGATATTAAACACTACACGATATTAAAGCTACACGATATTAAACACTACACGATATTAAACACTACACGATATTAAACACTACACGATATTAAACGCTACACGATATTAAACACTAGACGATATAAAAGCTACACGATATTAAACACAACACGATATTAAACGCTACATGATATTTAACGCTACACGATATTAAACGCTACACGATATTAAACGCTACACGATATTAAAGCTACACGATATTAAACACTACACGATATTAAACACTACACGATATTTAACACTACACGATATTAAATGCTACACGATATTAAAGATACACGATACTTAACACTACACGATATTAAACGCTACACGATATTAAAGCTACACGATATTTAACACTACACGATATCAAACGCTACACGATATTAAACGCTACACGATATTAAACACTACACGATATTAAACACTACACGATATTTAACACTACACGATATTAAACGCTACACGATATTAAAGCTACACGATATTAAACACTACACGATATTAAAGCTACACGATATTAAACACTACAAGATATTAAACACTACACGATATTAAACACTACACGATATTAATCGCTACACGATATTAAAGCTACACGATATTAAACACAACACGATATTAAACGCTACACGATATTAAACACTACACGATATAAAAGCTACACGATATTAAACACAACACAATATTAAACACTACACGATATTAAAGCTACACGATATTAAACACTACACGATATTAAACACTACACGATATTAAACACTACACGATATTAAACGCTACACGATATTAAGGCTACACGATATAAAACACACTACGATATTAAACACTACACGATATTAAACGCTACACGATATTAAACACTACACAATATAAAAGCTACACGATATTAAACACAACACAATATTAAACACTACACGATATTAAACGCTACACGATATTAAACACTTCACGATATTAAACGCTACACGATATTTAACACTACACGATATCAAACAGTACACGAGATCAAACAGTACAGTATATCAAACGCTACACGATATTAAACACTGCACGATATTAAACGCTACACGATATCAAACGCTACACGACATAAACACTACACGATATTGAAGCTACACGATATTAAACGCTACACGATATTAGCCACTGCACGATGATAAACGCTACACTATATTAAACACTACACGACATAAACACTACACGATATTAAACGCTGTACGATATTTAACACTACACGATATAAAACGCTACACGATATTTTACACTAACCGATATCAAACAGTACATGATATCAAACGCTACACGATATCAAACAGTCCATGATATCAAACGCTACACGATTTTAACACTGCAGTATATTAAACACTGCACGATATTAAACACTACACGATATTAAACGCTACACGATATTTAACACTACACGATATCAAACAGTACACGATATCAAACAGTACAGTATATCAAACGCTACACGATATTAAACATTGCACGATATTAAACGCTACACGATATCAAACGCTTCACGATATTAAACGCTACACGATATCAAACAGTACATGATAATAAACGCTACACGATATTAAACACTACACGATATCAAACAGTACACGATATCAAACAGTACAGTATATCAAACGCTACACGATATCAAACGCTACACGATATTAAACGCAACACGATATCAAACAGTACACAATATTAAACACTACACGATATTAAAGCTACACGATATTAAACGCTACACGATATTAGCCACTGCACGATAATAAACGCTACACTATATTAAACACTACACGACATAAACACTACACGATATTAAACGCTGCACGATATTTAACACTACACGATATTAAACGCTACACGATATAAAACGCTACACGATATTTTACACTTACCGATATCAAACAGTACATGATATCAAACGCTACACGATATCAAACAGTCCATGATATCAAACGCTACACGATTTTAACACTGCACGATATCAAACACTGCACGATATTAAACACTACACGATATTAAACGCTACACGATATTTAACACTACACGATATCAAACAGTACACGATATCAAACAGTATAGTATATCCAACGCTACACGCTATTAAACATTGCACGATATTAAACGCTACACGATATCAAACGCTACACGATATTAAACGCTACACGATATCAAACAGTACATGATATCAAACGCTACACGATATTAAACACTACACGATATCAAACAGTACACGATATCAAACAGTACAGTATATCAAACGCTACACGATATTAAACGCTACACGATATTAAACGCTACACGATATCAAACAGTACACAATATTAAACACTACACGATATTAAAGCTACACGATATTAAACACTGCACGATATTAAACGCTACACGATATTAATTGCTACACGGTATTAGAGCTACACGATATTAAACACTGCACGATATTAAACGCTACACGATATTAATTGCTACACGGTATTAAAGCTACACGATACTAAACGCTACACGATATTAATTGCTACACGGTATTAAAGCTACACGATATTAAACACTGCACGATATTAAACGCTACACGATTATAATTGCTACACGGTATTAAAGCTACACGATATTAAACGCTACACGATATTAATTGCTACACGGTATTAAAGCTACACGATTGTAAACACTGCACGATATTAAACGCTACACGATATTAATTGCTACACGGTATTAAAGCTACACGATATTAAACGCTACACAATATTAAACACTGCACGATATTAAACGCTACACGATATCAAACGCTACACGATATTAAACGCTACACGATATTAAAGCTACACGATATTAAAGCTACATTATATTGAAGTAACACGATATAAAACACTACACGATATTAAACACTGCACGATATTAAACGCTACACGATATTAATTGCTACACGGTATTAAAGCTACACGATATTAATTGCTACACGATATTAAAGATACACGATATTAAACGCTACACGATATTTAACGCTACACGATATTAAACGCTACACGATATTAAACGCTACACGATATTAAAGCTACACGATATTAAACACTACACGATATTAAACACTACACGATATTAAACACTACACAATATTAAACGCTACACGATATTAAAGCTACACGATATTAAAGCTACACGATATTAAAGTTACACGATATTAAAGCTACACGATATTAAACACTACACGATATTAAACACTACACGATATTAAACACTACACGATATTTAACGCTACACGATATTAAACGCTACACGATATTAAACGCTACACGATATTAAACGCTACACGATATTAAAGCTACACGATATTAAACACTACACGATATTAAACACTACACGATATTAAACACTACACGATATTAAACGCTACACGATATTAAACGCTACACGATATTAAAGCTACACGATATTAAACACTACACGATATTAAACACTACACGATATTAAACGCTACACGATATTAAACACTACACGATATAAAAGCTACACGATATTAAACACAACACAATATTAAACACTACACGATATTAAACGCTACACGATATTAAAAACTACACGATATTAAACGCTACACGATATTTAACACTACACGATATCAAACAGTACACGATATCAAACAGAAAAGTATATCAAACGCTACACGATATTAAACACTGCACGATATTAAACGCTACACGATATCAAACGCTACACGACATAAACACTACACGATATTAAAGCAACACGATATTAAACGCTACACGATATTAGCCACTGCACGATAATAAACGCTACACTATATTGAACACTACACGACATAAACACTACACGATAATTAACGCTGCACGATATTTAACACTACACGATATTAAACGCTACACGATATAAAACGCTACACAATATTTTACACTAACCGATATCAAACAGTACATGATATCAAACGCTACACGATATCAAACAGTCCATGATTTCAAACGCTACACGATTTTAACACTGCACGATATTAAACACTGCACTATATTAAACACTACACGATATTAAACGCTACACGATATTTAACACTACACGATATCAAACAGTACACGATATCAAACAGTACAGTATATCAAACGCTACACGATATTAAACATTGCACGATATTAAACGCTACACGATATCAAACGCTACACGATATTAAACGCTACACGATAATAAACAGTACATGATATCAAACGCTACACGATATTAAACACTACACGATATCAAACAGTACACGATATCAAACAGTACAGTATATCAAACGCTACACGATATCAAACGCAACACGATATCAAACGCTACACGATATCAAACAGTACACAATATTAAACACTACACGATATTAAAGCTACACGATATTAAACACTACACGATATTGAAGCTACACGATATTAAACGCTACACGATATTAAACGCTACACGATATTAAACGCTACACGATATTAAACGCTACACGATATTAAAGCTAC
This sequence comes from Isoperla grammatica, assembly GCA_945910005.1. Classification (NCBI taxonomy): domain Eukaryota; kingdom Metazoa; phylum Arthropoda; class Insecta; order Plecoptera; family Perlodidae; genus Isoperla; species Isoperla grammatica. The sequence goes on from OX246745.1 coordinate 39,133,795, forward strand.
ACGATATTTAAGCTACACGATATTAAACGCTAAACGTTATTAGAGCTACACGATAGTTAACACTGCACGATATTAAACGCTACACGATATTTAACACTACACGATATCAAACAGTACATGATATCACACAGTACATGATATCAAACGCTACACGATATTAAACACTGCACGATATTAAACGCTACACGATATTAAACGCTACACGATATAAAAGCTACACGATAATTAAGCTACACGATATTAAAGCTACACGATATTAAAGTTACACGATATTAAACACTACACGATTTTAAATGCTACAAGATATTTAACACTACACGATATTAAACGCTACACGACATTAATGCTACACGATATTAAACGCTACACGATATAAAAGCTACACGATAATTAAGCTACACGATATTAAAGCTACACGATATTAAAGTTACACGATATTAAACACTACACGATATTAAAGCTACACGATATTAAACACTACACGATATTAAACACAACACGATATTAAACAATACACGATTACAAAAGCTACACGATATTAAACACTACACGACATTAAACACTACACGACATTAAACACTGCACGATATTAAACGCTACACGATATCAAACGCTACACAATTTTTAAGCTACACGATATTAAACACTACACGACAAAAACACTACACGATATTAACTGCTACACGACATTTAACACTACACGATATCAAACAGTACATGATACCAAACGCTACATGATATCAAACAGTACACGATATCAAACAGTACAGTATATCAAACGCTACACGATATCAAACGCTACACGATATTAAACGCAACACGATATCAAACAGTACACAATATTAAACACTACACGATATTAAAGCTACACGATATTAAACACTGCACGATATTAAACGCTACATGATATTTAACACTACACGATATCAAACAGTACATGATATCAAACGCTACATGATATCAAACAGTCCATGATATCAAACGCTACACGATATTAAACACTACACGATATTAAACACTGCACGATATTAAACGCTACACGATATCAAACAGTACACAACATAAAAGCTACACGATATTAAACACTACACGACATAAACACTACACGATATTAAACGCTACACGATATTTAACACTACACGATATTAAACACAACACGATATTTAACGCTACACGATATCAAACAGTACATGATATTAAACAGTACATAATATCAAACGCTACACGATATTAAACGCTACACGATATTAAACAGTACACAAAATTAAACACTACACGATATTAAAGCTACACGATATTAAACACTGCACGATATTAAACGCTACACGATATTAAACGCTACACGATATTAAAGCTACACGATATTAAACGCTACACGATATTAAACACTGCAGAATACTAAACGCTACACGATATTTAACACTACACGATATTTAACACTACACGACATTAAACACTACACGATATTAAGCGCTACACGATATCAAACGCTACACGATATTAAACACTGCACGATATTAAACAGTACATGATACCAAACGCTACACGATGTTAAACGCTACACGATATTAAACGCTACACGATATTAAACACTGCACGATATTAAACGCTACACAATAATTAACACTACACGATATCAAACAGTACACAACATTAAAGCTACACGATATTAAACACTACACGACATAAACACTACACGATATTAAACACTACACGATATTAAACGCTACACGATATTAAGTGCTACACGATATTTAACACTAACTGATATCAAACAGTACATGATATCAAACGCTACACGATATTAAACACTACACGATATTAAACACTGCACGATATTAGAGCTACACGATATAAGACGCTACATAATATTAAACGCTTCACGATATTAAACGCTACACGATATTAAACGCTACACGATATTTAACACTACACGATATCAAACAGTCCATGATATTAAACGCTGAACGATATTAAACACTACACGATATTAAACACAACACGATATTAAACGTTCGACGATATTAAAGCTACACGATATTAAACGCTACACGATATTAAACACTGCAGAATATTAAACGCTACACGATATTTAACACTACACGATATTTAACACTACACGACATTAAACACTACACGATATTAAGCGCTACACGATATCAAACGCTTCACGATATTAAAGCTACATGATATTCAACACTACACGACATAAACACTACACGATATTAAACACTACACGATATTAAACGCTACACGATATTAAACGCTACACGATATTAACCACTGCACGATTATTGACCGCTACATAATATTAAACGCTTCACGATATTAAACGCTACACGATAATTAACACTGTACGCTATTAAACGCTACACGATATGTAACGCTACACAATATAAAACGCTTTACAATATTAAACACTACACGATATTTTACGCTACACGATATTAAACACTGCACGATTATTGACCGCTACATAATATTAAACGCTACACGATATTAAACGCTACACAATATTAAACGCTAAACTATATTTAACGCTACACGATATTTAACGCTACACGATATTAAACGCTACATAATATTAAACGCTACACGATGTTAAACGCTACACGATATTTAACGCTACACGATATTAAACACTGCACGATATTAAACGCTACACAATATTTAACACTACACGATATCAAACAGTACACAACATTAAAGCTACACGATATTAAACACTACACGACATAAACACTACACGATATTAAACACTACACGATATTAAACGCTACACGATATTAAACGCTACACGATATTTAACACTAACTGATATCAAACAGTACATGATATCAAACGCTACACGATATCAAACAGTCCATGATATCAAACGCTACACGATATTAAACACTACACGATATTAAACACTGCACGATATTAGAGCTACACGATATAAGACGCTACATTATATTAAACGCTTCACGATATTAAACGCTACACGATATTAAACGCTACACGATATTTAACACTACACGATATTTAACGCTACACGATATTTAACAGTACACGATATCAAACAGTCCATGATATTAAACGCTGAACGACATTAAACACTACACGATATAAAACACAACACGATATTAAACGCTCCACGATATCAAACAGTACATGATATCAAACAGTACATGATATCAAACGCTACACGATATTAAAGCTACACGATATCAAACAGTACACAATATTTAACACTACACGATATTAAAGCTACACGATATTAAACACTACACGATATTAAACGCTACACGATATTTAACACTGCAGAATATTAAACGCTACACGATATTTAACACTACACGATATTTAACACTACACGACATTAAACACTACACGATATTAAGCGCTACACGATATCAAACGCTACACGATAATAAAGCTACATGATATTAAACACTACACGACATAAACACTACACGATATTAAACACTACACGATATTAAACGCTACACGATATAAACGCTACACGATATTCAACACTGCACGATTATTGACCGCTACATAATATTTAACGCTTCACGATATTAAACGCTACACGATATTTAACACTGTACGCTATTAAACGCTACACGATATTTAACGCTACACAATATTAAACGCTACACGATATCAAACAGTCCATGATATTAAACGCTGAACGATATTAAACACTACACGATATTAAACACAACACGATATTAAACGCTACACGATATCAAACAGTACATGATATCAAACAGTACATGATATCAAACGCTACACGATATTAAAGCTACACGATATCAAACAGTACACAATATTAAACACTACACGATATTAAAGCTACACGATATTTAACACTACACGATATTAAAGCTACACGATATTAAACGCTACACGATATTAAAGCTACACGATATTAAACACTACACGATATTAAACGCTACACGATATCAAACGCTACACGATATTAAACACTACACGATATTAAAGCTACACGATATTAAACACTACACGATATTAAAGCTACACGATATTAAACACTACACGATATTAAACGCTACACGATATCAAACGCTACACGATATTAAAGCTTCATGATATTAAACACTACACGACATAAACACTACACGATATTAAACACTACACGATATTAAACGCTACACGATATTAAACTCCTACACGATATAAAACACTGCACGATTATTGACCGCTACATAATATTAAACGCTTCACGATATTAAACGCTACACGATTTTTAACACTGTACGCTATTAAACGCTACACGATATTTAACGCTACACAATATTAAACGCTTTACAAAATTAAACACTACACGATATTTAACGCTACACGATATTAAACACTGCACGATTATTGACCGCTACATAATATTAAACGCTACACGATATTAAACGCTACACAATATTAAACGCTAAACTTTATTAAACGCTACACGATATTAAACGCTACACGATATTAAACGCTACATAATATTAAACGCTACACGATATTAAACGCTACACGATATTAAACGCTACACGATATTTAACACTAGACGATTGTAAAGCTACACGATATTAAACGCTTCACGATATAAGAACCTACAAAATATTAAACGCTTCACAATATTAAACGCTTCACGATATTTAACACTGCACAATATTAAACGCTACACGATATTGAACGCTACATAATATTAAACGCTTCAAGATATTAAACGCTACACGATATTAGAGCTACACGATATTAGACGCTACGCAATATTAAACGCTACGCAATATTAAACGCTTCACGATATTAAACGTTACACGATATTAAAGCTACACGATATTAAACACTACACGATATTAAACGCTACACGATTTTAGACGCTACACAATATTAAACGCTACACGATATTATACACTACGCGATATTAAACGCTACACGATATTTAACGCTACACGATATTAAAGGCTACACTATAATTAAAAAGAGATTAATAGACGAATTGTAGTTTCGTGAAAACTTTCAGCTCAATTCAACGTTGGAAAGTGGGTGAAATATCGATTTCCATATCAAACATCAATTAATTAATTATGATGAAATTATTGATTATTTAGTTAATATGACAATTGATTTGTGTATTGTCAGTAAGAACACGTCTGTGTGAAAACTTTCAACTCGGTTTGATGTTGGGAAGAGGGTTTAACATCGATTCCCATATAAAACATTAATTAATTAATTATGATGAATTAATTGATTATTTAGTTAATATGACAATTGATTCGTGTATTGTCATTGAGAATACGGCTGTGTGAAAACTTTAACTCGATTTGACGTTGGGAAGTGGGTTAAACAGCGCGCTTCTCTGGTTGCCGGCCGCTTGCTGCTGCCCCGCCCTCGAGCTCGGTGAGTTCGCGGAAGTGACTTTTTTCCCCGACCTGTCGCTACAGTTTTCACCGTCGTGCTTTTGGCTACACGTGGGTATTTTTTTTGGCTTTCTACCCCCGCCCCTTTTCCACCCCCGACGTGTTTAATCTCGAAAAGTGTGCGTATTTGGCTCTGTCGTATTGCGGGAAAAATTGTAAAAAATTCAAATGTCTTTTGGGGACATTTTTGACTCTCAAAGTGTGAAAACAATGGAACGGGGCATCTTCTTGACATAAAAGTTTTTCGTAAAAAGTGTCCCGATAAAAAGTTATTTGCACCCAAATACGAAAATTTTCGAATTCTGGATTTGACGATTTTGGTACGTTTTTAACGTGTCACATTCAAACGGCCCTGCCCGTCGAACCAAACGAGATATAACATTCGTTTTTGTTTTGTTACCGGCGCTTACCATCTGGGTAACTACTTTTTGGAAATTTTTTCGATTCGTCCCGGAACTTTCGTCAATCAAATTGTGTACATTTGGTACCGTCGGCCGATAAAATCGTTTAGTACAGATTTCCTCCCACATTTTTTTTTTCCGAATGAAATTGACTTTTTCATTTTTAAGGTCCTAACGAAACAAGCAGGAACACCGATCAAATTTTTGAATTTCGTCCCGGATGCTTAGTTATGGGCACTTTTTTATTTTTTCGACACGGCTTCAGTTTTGATTTTTTTGCGTCAAGTTGGTACTTTCGAAATGGGTTTTTTTTCTTTAGGCCGATGCTCAAAGATTGCCCGTACGGGGGGATGAAAAAGCATTTTCGAAAAGTCACCCCCTTACCGAATGACAGACGTTCGCGCAACGCACTTTTCACGGCGATCTAAAAACTCGTATACAAAAGGTTTTGTTTTGTATATTCAAGGTGTTTAAAATATGCCACACAACAAAATTTTTAATTTAATATCAATAAACGAACAATTATCTATACGAAAATGTCACTTTTAAAAATTAGACTATACGGGTGTCCGAATTACGGTGCTTTAACGAATTTCATCCGTGCCGTGTTTTTGCCGGAATTTGTCTATCTGAATTTTTCAATGTTTTTTAATCGCATGTTGGAATTTTTTTAAATTTTTTTTGACAACTTTTATGAAATGTCGAAGCTATCCCAGGCGTACACGGCACGTACCGTCTTTGACATTTTTTAGCGATCCGGGTCAATTGTGTAATTTTGATTTTTTAATTTTCGTTTTAGAACGTGTCCCAAATGTCCCGTTTTGAAATCGGCCAAACCATTTTGGTATCATCTGAAAGTGCGTTTCAATACCTTTCTGTACATGTTCGTTTTAATGACGACACATTTACCGGGAAGTACCGGTAAGCTTTTGAACGTGCGAAAATGCAACTTTTTTGTTTTCGATTGGCTTTGAAATCTGGATTTGACGATTTTGGTACGTTATTAATGCGTCACACTCGAATGGCCCTGCCCGTCCAACGAAACGAGATATAACATTCCTTTTTCTTTTGTTACCATCGGTTACCATTTAGGTAACTACGATTTGGAAATTTTTTCGAATCATCGCGGTACTTTTGGCACACTTATCGTATACATTTGGTCGCGTGCGTTTTAAAAAAGAGTGGTACCAGTTTTCTCCCACATTTGTTATTCGAAAACTTTCTCGACTTTTTCGTTTTTAAGGATAACCATTATTCTAGGATACAATTTCGTGGAATTTTGAATTTCGTCCCGGATGCTTAGTTATAAGCATTTTTTCATTTTCGCTACACGGTAACAGTCGTGTTTTTTTTGCGGCAAGTTGGTAATTTCGAAATGGGTATTTTTCCTTTAGAACAATGCTGAATACTTGCCCGTACAGGGGCATTAAAAAACATTTTCAAAAAGTTACCTTCTTACCGAATGACAGACGTTCCCGCAACGCACTTTCTACGGCCATCTAAAAACACGCATAGAAAAGTTTCAACTTTTATGAAATGTCGAAGCTATTGACGACATTTTCAACGTCACCGGACGTACACGGCACGTACCGTCTTTGACATTTTTTAGCGATCCGGGTCAATTGTGTAATTTTGATTTTTTAATTTTCGTTTTAGAACGTGTCCCAAATGTCCCGTTTTGAAATCGGCCAAACCATTTTGGTATCATCTGAAAGTGCGTTTCAATACCTTTCTGTACATGTTCGTTTTAATGACGACACATTTACCGGTAAGCTTTTGAACGTGCGAAAATGCAACTTTTTTGTTTTCGATTGGCTTTGAAATCTGGATTTGACGATTTTGGTACGTTATTAATGCGTCACACTCGAATGGCCCTGCCCGTCCAACGAAACGAGATATAACATTCCTTTTTCTTTTGTTACCATCGGTTACCATTTAGGTAACTACGATTTGGAAATTTTTTCGAATCATCGCGGTACTTTTGGCACACTTATCGTATACATTTGGTCGCGTGCGTTTTAAAAAAGAGTGGTACCAGTTTTCTCCCACATTTGTTATTCGAAAACTTTCTCGACTTTTTCGTTTTTAAGGATTACCATTATTCTAGGATACAATTTCGTGGAATTTTGAATTTCGTCCCGGATGCTTAGTTATAAGCATTTTTTCATTTTCGCTACACGGTAACAGTCGTGTTTTTTTTGCGGCAAGTTGGTAATTTCGAAATGGGTATTTTTCCTTTAGAACAATGCTGAATACTTGCCCGTACAGGGGCATTAAAAAACATTTTCAAAAAGTTACCTTCTTACCGAATGACAGACGTTCCCGCAACGCACTTTCTACGGCCATCTAAAAACACGCATACAAAAGTTTCAACTTTTATGAAATGTCGAAGCTATTGACGACATGAAAAGTGCGTTGCGCGAACGTCTGACATTTCATAAAAGTTGAAACTTACAAAAGTTTCAACTTTTATGAAATGTCGAAGCTATTGACGACATGAAAAGTGCGTTGCGCGAACGTCTGACATTTCATAAAAGTTCGTTCGCGCAACGCACTTTTCACGGCGATTTAAAAACTCGTATACAAAAGGTTTTGTTTTGTATATTCAAGGTGTTTAAAATATGCCATACAACAAAATTTTTAATTTAATATCAATAAACGAACAATTATCTATACGAAAATGTCACTTTTAAAAATTAGACTATACGGGTGTCCGAATTACGGTGCTTTAACGAATTTCATCCGTGCCGTGTTTTTGCCGGAATTTGTCTATCTGAATTTTTCAATGTTTTTTAATCGCATGTTGGAATTTTTTTTGACAACTTTTATGAAATGTCGAAGCTATTGACGACATTTTCAACGTACCCGGACGTACACGGCCGTACCGTCTTTGACATTTTTTAGCGATCCGGGTCAATTGTGTAATTTTGATTTTTTAATTTTCGTTTTAGAACGTGTCCCAAATGTCTTGTTTTGAAATCGGCCAAACCATTTTGGTATCATCTGAAAGTGCGTTTCAATACCTTTCTGTACGTGTTCGTTTTAATGACGACACATTTACCGGGAAGTACCGGTAAGCTTTTGAACGTGCGAAAATGCAACTTTTTTGTTTTCGATTGGCTTTGAAATCTGGATTTGTCGATTTTGGTACGTTATTAATGCGTCACACTCGAATGGCCCTGCCCGTCCAACGAAACGAGATATAACATTCCTTTTTCTTTTGTTACCATCGGTTACCATTTAGGTAACTACGATTTGGAAATTTTTTCGAATCATCGCGGTACTTTTGGCACACTTATCGTAAACATTTGGTCGCGTGCGTTTTAAAAAAGAGTGGTACCAGTTTTCTCCCACATTTGTTATTCGAAAACTTTCTCGACTTTTTCGTTTTTAAGGATTACCATTATTCTAGGATACAATTTCGTGGAATTTTGAATTTCGTCCCGGATGCTTAGTTATAAGCATTTTTTCATTTTCGCTACACGGTAACAGTCGTGTTTTTTTGGCGGCAAGTTGGTAATTTCGAAATGGGTATTTTTCCTTTAGAACAATGCTGAATACTTGCCCGCATAGAAAAAAAAAAGTAAAAAAAGTAATTTTTATTTTCACTACATCTAAGGTGTAGGTTTAGGGCCCTACATAGGCCAGAACGTGTCCCAAATGTCCCGTTTTGAAATCGGCCAAACCATTTTGGTATCATCTGAAAGTGCGTTTCAATACCTTTCTGTACATGTTCGTTTTAATGACGACACATTTACCGGGAAGTACCGGTAAGCTTTTGAACGTGCGAAAATGCAACTTTTTTGTTTTCGATTGGCTTTGAAATCTGGATTTGTCGATTTTGGTACGTTATTAATGCGTCACACTCGAATGGCCCTGCCCGTCCAACGAAACGAGATATAACATTCCTTTTTCTTTTGTTACCATCGGTTACCATTTAGGTAACTACGATTTGGAAATTTTTTCGAATCATCGCGGTACTTTTGGCACACTTATCGTATACATATGGTCGCGTGCGTTTTAAAAAAGAGTGGTACCAGTTTTCTCCCACATTTGTTATTCGAAAACTTTCTCGACTTTTTCGTTTTTAAGGATTACCATTATTCTAGGATACAATTTCGTGGAATTTTGAATTTCGTCCCGGATGCTTAGTTATAAGCATTTTTTCATTTTCGCTACACGGTAACAGTCGTGTTTTTTTTGCGGCAAGTTGGTAATTTCGAAATGGGTATTTTTCCTTTAGAACAATGCTGAATACTTGCCCGCATAGAAAAAAAAAAGTAAAAAAAGTAATTTTTATTTTCACTACATCTAAGGTGTAGGTTTAGGGCCCTACATAGGCCAGAACGTGTCCCAAATGTCCCGTTTTGAAATCGGCCAAACCATTTTGGTATCATCTGAAAGTGCGTTTCAATACCTTTCTGTACATGTTCGTTTTAATGACGACACATTTACCGGGAAGTACCGGTAAGCTTTTGAACGTGCGAAAATGCAACTTTTTTGTTTTCGATTGGCTTTGAAATCTGGATTTGTCGATTTTGGTACGTTATTAATGCGTCACACTCGAATGGCCCTGCCCGTCCAACGAAACGAGATATAACATTCCTTTTTCTTTTGTTACCATCGGTTACCATTTAGGTAACTACGATTTGGAAATTTTTTCGAATCATCGCGGTACTTTTGGCACACTTATCGTATACATATGGTCGCGTGCGTTTTAAAAAAGAGTGGTACCAGTTTTCTCCCACATTTGTTATTCGAAAACTTTCTCGACTTTTTCGTTTTTAAGGATTACCATTATTCTAGGATACAATTTCGTGGAATTTTGAATTTCGTCCCGGATGCTTAGTTATAAGCATTTTTTCATTTTCGCTACACGGTAACAGTCGTGTTTTTTTTGCGGCAAGTTGGTAATTTCGAAATGGGTATTTTTCCTTTAGAACAATGCTGAATACTTGCCCGTACAGGGGCATTAAAAAACATTTTCAAAAAGTTACCTTCTTACCGAATGACAGACGTTCCCGCAACGCACTTTCTACGGCCATCTAAAAACACGCATACAAAAGTAATTTTTATTTTCACTACATCTAAGGTGTAGGTTTAGGGCCCTACATAGGCCTAGGGTCAAGAAAACACCATTTAATCATGATGGGTTGCCAACTATACCAAATCTATTCAAATGCTTTTACAATAATTGAGTAATGCAGTCTTCACGTAAACGTAAATAATAATAATAATAATAATAATAATAATAATAATAATAATAATAATAATAATAATAATAATAATAATGTTCTTTATTTTAGCTGCACTAGCTATTACATTACATCATTTGCAATTATTAACTATAGTAATAGTAATAGATAGTAATTATAGGCATCCATTACACACATTACATATACAGATAAAATTATGCAAATTCATTGTTAACAAAGGTGGCACACACACCTTTAAATGTATTCAGCGAGTATCTTAAAACATCATCTCTTGTCATCTTATTTTTTTTCAACATTTTATTAAACAATATAAAACCTGAATAAAATAAAGATTTTTGTGACTTTGTCTTATTTTTACGTGTCACAACTAACATGCTACTTCCTCTTGTATCGTGGGAGTGCGTCTCATTGATAAAATTAAGCGGCCCATTCCTTCGTACCATCTTGTAAATAAATAACAGAACACTCATAGCTATTTTTTGTTCAATACTTTGCCAATTCAACATTTCTAGCATCACTTTAATGGGGGTTCTTCTATTACACCGCAATACTATCCGCATGCCACGATTTTGAAGCTTTTGAAGCACATACATGTCCTTATTAAAAATACCCCACAATACAGTTGAACAATAAGTAATATGTGGCATAATAATAGTTTTAAAAATAAGATTTCTCACCCAAAGTGAGAGATCCTTCGAAATTCTCGTCAAAAAACCCAGCTTTTTATTTACTTTTTTATTTATAAAATCAATATGGCGAGTAAAAGTCAGGTGTTCATCAATAATTACCCCTAAGTACTTAAACTCATCTACAACTACTAGTTTCTCACCATCAATACATACTAACACATCCTCCAACTGAGTACTATTAACAATTGCATTTTTCTTTTCCTTTGATGATGTTAGTAACATACATTTAGTTTTGGTGACATTAAGTTTAAGTTTATTTCTTTTTAACCAGTCACTAACTTGAGCCAACGCTTCGTTAAGTAAAGCACATGCTTCTTCATAGGAACATCCCGAAGCAGATATCAGAGTGTCATCAGCAAATAAATTCATAACAACATTCCTAACACACTTTGGTAAATCATTTATATATATATAATAAACAATAGAGGCCCCAGGACGGATCCTTGAGGCACTCCATAGTCATTTATTTTACTCTGGGATTTTACCCCTTTGAACTTAACATATTGTTTTCTATTATTAAGATAACATTGAATCCACTTTAAAACAGTGCCCTTCACACCATACGCTTCAAGTTTATTTAATAAAATCTTCCTATCAATCGTTTCAAAGGCTCTCTTAAAATCTAAAAAAACAGCCAATATAACTTTATTTTTATCCAAATCCTCCTTCCATTTGGACAGTATTAACTGCAAGGCAGTTTCACATGAAAATTCCTTTCTAAAACCAGATTGATTTTCAAATAACAATTTATTTCGGTCAAAAAATGCTTGAAGCTGCTTATGTACAACAAGTTCCATTATTTTTTCAAATATTGGTAACACATTAATGGGCCTATATTCAGTTGCCAACTTTGTATTAATTACTTTCTGAATTGGAATAATTTTTGATGTTTTCCACGTTTCAGGAAAAACACCAGCCTCAAGTGAACTATTAATAACGTTAAGTAGAGGCATACCAATAGTACTAAAAGTTTCTTTAAAAAACCGAGAAGATAGACCATCCATTCCTTCTTTTTTGCTATCTAGACTGTTAACTATAGTTTTCAATTCAGTAATAGTAACTGGCTCGAATTTGTCCCAGATCTCAATATTTTGGCCGTACTCCGAATCTGCGATTACAATAGGCTCCGCAGGATTGGGTATGCTATCCACAATCTCTTTTACGCTACTTATAAAATATTCATTAAAATTATCAGGTTCATTATCATATTTGGCATTTTCAAACTCTACATTATCATTCATACATCCTTTAGTTTTAGTTTTAACAATCGTTTTAAGGGTCTTCCACATACGTGGAGGATCTTTATAACAATGCTCAAGTTTCCAATCATAATATAATTTCTTCTGTTCCCTAAGCGTGTTTACAAATATGTTTCTCTGAATTTTATAATCATTCCAATCCGACAACATATCAGTGATGCGTGCTTTCTTGTACGCTTTGTCTCTTAATCGTTGGGCCTCTAATAGATTAAAATTCCACCATGGTTTTATTTTTTCAATTTGAGTAACTTTGATCTCTTTTTCGGGTGCAATTTCATTTATACAATCAGCTAAATTTAGAACAAAAGTTTCAGCCAATACCTGTACATTACTACTTTCATACTTCCAGTTTTTGGCTATCAACTGCATATTAATTTCATCAAAATCTCCCTGAGTCAATGTTTTTCTCTTTAATATTGTTTCAACTAGGTCTAACTTATTCCTACCAATATGAACATGGTTCAAAGTCAACTCATCCCTCACACTTATAATTCTATGATCACTTATTTTGGGTTCATCAAGCATCTTCACTTCCACGTTACTAGCACCGTTGACAATCACATAATCAATCAAAGTCCTACTTTTATCAGTCACCCTACTATACTCCTTAACTAATTGTTTGAATCCGTATTGTTGAAACACGCGAATCATTCTGTTTGCATATATACATTCAACATTTTTTAAGTTAACATTAAAGTCACCTACTATTACAATCTTTCCATTTGTGTCACATATTCGCTCCCACCAACATTCTACAAACTCCATGAATTGGGCTTTACTGTTACTAGGTGAGTTATACACAACGTAGTACCTGCATTTCACATTCCTATTCATTACATTTATACCCAATACCCACACTTTCATGTCCACGTGGACTCGTTCAATCACTTCATACTTCATATCATTTCTTATGAACATTGCTACCCCGCCCGTGAATCGGCTATTAGAATCAACCCTTTCTAACTTATACCCATTCACAACAATTTCACCATCATCAATGATATCTGTAAGGTGAGTCTCTGCTAAGCACAATAGCATAGGTTGTCTATCCTGCAACAACTTCACGATTTCTTCGAAATGATGATCACACCCTAAACTCTGCACATTGCAGTATACGACCTCGTGAGACGGTAACTTACTTTGATAAGAAACAGTATTAGTATACCGTAATTGCTATAAGTCCACCTTTTGAAGTTCAGATTTTACTAAGCGCTTGTAGGCTGGGCAATCGTTGTCATTTGTTTCATGTTTACAGTCTATCTTCAGGTTCATCGACTCGTTGGCCCTACTACAGTTGACACACGAAGCCACGTCACTCGTACACACCGAGTATTTATGAGGGCCGTAAATAGTATGGTGTTTAGACGAATAAAACAAAGAAGATTCAATGTTGTCTATAAAATGTCAGCTGTCAAAAACAACAAAAACAAGTGACTGTCTAACCAAGTGAATGTCATTACGTCGAAAATAATCGCCCACTTTCTGTGACTTTTGGCCCAGCACACTCAAATTTTTTTTATAAAGAAATAAATTTTACATTTAAATTAATTTAATTAATTGAGGAGACACAAAATTTTTCATTCATTGTTTTTTTTATTTGCCATTTGGTAAATTAACATTTTTGCAATTCGATATGTTAAACACCACGTCCCGGACTATGTACGCACACGTCCTATCTGTCGTGTTAAAGCGAGGACATGGGCTAAACATATGTGAGATACTGATTATAAGCGAGGACTATGTACACACACGTCCTATCTGTCGTGTTAAAGCGAGGACATGGGCTAAACATATGAGAGATATACTGATTATAAGCGAGGACTAGACTATGTACACACACGTCCTATCTGTCGTGTTAAAGCGAGGACATGGGCTAAACATATGAGATATACTGATTATAAGCGAGGACTAGACTATGTACACACACGTCCTATCTGTCGTGTTAAAGCGAGGACATGGGCTAAACATATGCGAGATATACTGATTATAAGCGAGGACTAGACTATGTACACACACGTCCTATCTGTCGTGTTAAAGCGAGGACATGGGCTAAACATATGTGAGATATACTGATTATAAGCGAGGACTAGACTATGTACGCACACGTCCTATCTGTCGTGTTAAAGCGAGGACATGGGCTAAACATATGCGAGATATACTGATTATAAGCGAGGACTAGACTATGTACACACACGTCCTATCTGTCGTGTTAAAGCGAGGACATGGGCTAAACATATGTGAGATATACTGATTATAAGCGAGGACTATGTACACACACGTCCTATCTGTCGTGTTAAAGCGAGGACATGGGCTAAACATATGTGAGATATACTGATTATAAGCGAGGACTAGACTATGTACACACACGTCCTATCTGTCGTGTTAAAGCGAGGACAGGGGCTAAACATATGTGAGATACTGATTATAAGCGAGGACTATGTACACACACGTCCTATCTGTCGTGTTAAAGCGAGGACATGGGCTAAACATATGTGAGATATACTGATTATAAGCGAGGACTATGTACACACACGTCCTATCTGTCGTGTTAAAGCGAGGACATGGGCTAAACATATGTGAGATATACTGATTATAAGCGAGGACTATGTACACACACGTCCTATCTGTCGTGTTAAAGCGAGGACATGGGCTAAACATATGTGAGATATACTGATTATAAGCGAGGACTATGTACACACACGTCCTATCTGTCGTGTTAAAGCGAGGACATGGGCTAAACATATGTGAGATATACTGATTATAAGCGAGGACTATGTACACACACGTCCTATCTGTCGTGTTAAAGCGAGGACATGGGCTAAACATATGTGAGATATACTGATTATAAGCGAGGACTATGTACACACACGTCCTATCTGTCGTGTTAAAGCGAGGACATGGGCTAAACATATGTGAGATATACTGATTATAAGCGAGGACTATGTACACACACGTCCTATCTGTCGTGTTAAAGCGAGGTCAGGGGCTAAACATATGTGAGATATACTGATTATAAGCGAGGACTATGTACACACACGTCCTATCTGTCGTGTTAAAGCGAGGACATGGGCTAAACATATGTGAGATATACTGATTATAAGCGAGGACTAGACTATGTACACACACGTCCTATCTGTCGTGTTAAAGCGAGGACATGGGCTAAACATATGTGAGATATACTGATTATAAGCGAGGACTAGACTATGTACACACACGTCCTATCTGTCGTGTTAAAGCGAGGTCAGGGGCTAAACATATGTGAGATATACTGATTATAAGCGAGGACTAGACTATGTACACACACGTCCTATCTGTCGTGTTAAAGCGAGGACATGGGCTAAACATATGTGAGATATACTGATTATAAGCGAGGACTAGACTATGTACACACACGTCATATCTGTCGAAGGACATGGGCTAAACATATGTGAGATATACTTATTATAAGCGAGGACTATGTACACACACGTCCTATCTGTCGTGTTAAAGCGAGGACATGGGCTAAACATATGTGAGATATACTGATTATAAGCGAGGACTATGTACACACACGTCCTATCTGTCGAAGGACATGGGCTAAACATATGAGAGATATACTTATTATAAGCGAGGACTATGTACACACACGTCCTATCTGTCGTGTTAAAGCGAGGACATGGGCTAAACATATGTGAGATATACTGATTATAAGCGAGGACTATGTACACACACGTCCTATCTGTCGTGTTAAAGCGAGGTCAGGGGCTAAACATATGTGAGATATACTGATTATAAGCGAGGACTAGACTATGTACACACACGTCCTATCTGTCGTGTTAAAGCGAGGACATGGGCTAAACATATGTGAGATATACTGATTATAAGCGAGGACTAGACTATGTACACACACGTCCTATCTGTCGTGTTAAAGCGAGGACATGGGCTAAACATATGAGAGATATACTGATTATAAGCGAGGACTAGACTATGTACACACACGTCCTATCTGTCGTGTTAAAGCGAGGTCAGGGGCTAAACATATGTGAGATATACTGATTATAAGCGAGGACTATGTACACACACGTCCTATCTGTCGAAGGACAGGGGCTAAACATATGTGAGATATACTGATTATAAGCGTGGACTATGTACGCACACGTCCTATCTGTCGTGTTAAAGCGAGGTCAGGGGCTAAACTTATGTGAGATATACTGATTATAAGCGAGGACTAGACTATGTACACACACGTCCTATCTGTCGTGTTAAAGCGAGGACATGGGCTAAACATATGAGAGATATACTTATTATAAGCGAGGACTTTGTACACACACGTCCTATCTGTCGTGTTAAAGCGAGGACATGGGCTAAACATATGAGAGATATACTGATTATAAGCGAGGACTATGTACACACACGTCCTATCTGTCGTGTTAAAGCGAGGACATGGGCTAAACATATGTGAGATATACTGATTATAAGCGAGGACTATGTACACACACGTCCTATCTGTCGTGTTAAAGCGAGGACATGGGCTAAACATATGTGAGATTTACTGATTATAAGCGAGGACTATGTACACACACGTCCTATCTGTCGTGTTAAAGCGAGGTCAGGGGCTAAACATATGTGAGATATACTGATTATAAGCGAGGACTATGTACACACACGTCCTATCTGTCGTGTTAAAGCGAGGACAGGGGCTAAACATATGTGAGATATACTGATTATAAGCGAGGACTATGTACGCACACGTCCTATCTGTCGTGTTAAAGCGAGGTCAGGGGCTAAACATATGTGAGATATACTGATTATAAGCGAGGACTATGTACACACACGTCCTATCTGTCGTGTTAAAGCGAGGACAGGGGCTAAACATATGTGAGATATACTGATTATAAGCGAGGACTATGTACGCACACGTCCTATCTGTCGTGTTAAAGCGAGGTCAGGGGCTAAACATATGTGAGATATACTGATTATAAGCGAGGACTATGTACACACACGTCCTATCTGTCGTGTTAAAGCGAGGACAGGGGCTAAACATATGTGAGATATACTGATTATAAGCGTGGACTATGTACACACACGTCCTATCTGTCGAAGGACATGGGCTAAACATATGAGAGATATACTGATTATAAGCGAGGACTATGTACACACACGTCCTATATGTCGTGTTAAAGCGAGGACAGGGGCTAAACATATGTGAGATATACTGATTATAAGCGAGGACTATGTACACACACGTCCTATATGTCGTGTTAAAGCGAGGTCAGGGGCTAAACATATGTGAGATATACTGATTATAAGCGAGGACTATGTACACACACGTCCTATATGTCGTGTTAAAGCGAGGTCAGGGGCTAAACATATGTGAGATACTGATTATAAGCGAGGACTATGTACACACACGTCCTATCTGTCGTGTTAAAGCGAGGACAGGGGCTAAACATATGTGAGATATACTGATTATAAGCGAGGACTAGACTATGTACACACACGTCCTATATGTCGTGTTAAAGCGAGGTCAGGGGCTAAACATATGTGAGATACTGATTATAAGCGAGGACTATGTACACACACGTCCTATCTGTCGTGTTAAAGCGAGGACAGGGGCTAAACATATGTGAGATATACTGATTATAAGCGAGGACTAGACTATGTACACACACGTCCTATCTGTCGTGTTAAAGCGAGGACATGGGCTAAACATATGTGAGATATACTGATTATAAGCGAGGACTAGACTATGTACACACACGTCCTATCTGTCGTGTTAAAGCGAGGTCAGGGGCTAAACATATGTGAGATATACTGATTATAAGCGAGGACTATGTACACACACGTCCTATCTGTCGTGTTAAAGCGAGGACAGGGGCTAAACATATGTGAGATATACTGATTATAAGCGTGGACTATGTACGCACACGTCCTATCTGTCGAAGGACATGGGCTAAACATATGAGAGATATACTTATTATAAGCGAGGACTATGTACACACACGTCCTATCTGTCGTGTTAAAGCGAGGACATGGGCTAAACATATGTGAGATATACTGATTATAAGCGAGGACTATGTACACACACGTCCTATCTGTCGTGTTAAAGCGAGGACATGGGCTAAACATATGTGAGATATACTGATTATAAGCGAGGACTATGTACACACACGTCCTATCTGTCGTGTTAAAGCGAGGTCAGGGGCTAAACATATGTGAGATATACTGATTATAAGCGAGGACTATGTACACACACGTCCTATAGGTCGTGTTAAAGCGAGGTCAGGGGCTAAACATATGTGAGATATACTGATTATAAGCGAGGACTAGACTATGTACACACACGTCCTATCTGTCGTGTTAAAGCGAGGACATGGGCTAAACATATGTGAGATATACTGATTATAAGCGAGGACTAGACTATGTACACACACGTCCTATCTGTCGTGTTAAAGCGAGGACATGGGCTAAACATATGAGAGATATACTGATTATAAGCGAGGACTAGACTATGTACACACACGTCCTATCTGTCGTGTTAAAGCGAGGTCAGGGGCTAAACATATGTGAGATATACTGATTATAAGCGAGGACTATGTACACACACGTCCTATCTGTCGAAGGACATGGGCTAAACATATGTGAGATATACTGATTATAAGCGAGGACTATGTACACACACGTCCTATCTGTCGTGTTAAAGCGAGGACAGGGGCTAAACATATGTGAGATATACTGATTATAAGCGTGGACTATGTACGCACACGTCCTATCTGTCGTGTTAAAGCGAGGTCAGGGGCTAAACTTATGTGAGATATACTGATTATAAGCGAGGACTATGTACACACA
This sequence comes from Isoperla grammatica, assembly GCA_945910005.1. Classification (NCBI taxonomy): domain Eukaryota; kingdom Metazoa; phylum Arthropoda; class Insecta; order Plecoptera; family Perlodidae; genus Isoperla; species Isoperla grammatica. Next base: position 39,153,599 of record OX246745.1, read on the forward strand.
CGTCCTATCTGTCGTGTTAAAGCGAGGACATGGGCTAAACATATGAGAGATATACTTATTATAAGCGAGGACTTTGTACACACACGTCCTATCTGTCGTGTTAAAGCGAGGACATGGGCTAAACATATGAGAGATATACTGATTATAAGCGAGGACTATGTACACACACGTCCTATCTGTCGTGTTAAAGCGAGGACATGGGCTAAACATATGTGAGATATACTGATTATAAGCGAGGACTATGTACACACACGTCCTATCTGTCGTGTTAAAGCGAGGACATGGGCTAAACATATGTGAGATATACTGATTATAAGCGAGGACTATGTACACACACGTCCTATCTGTCGTGTTAAAGCGAGGTCAGGGGCTAAACATATGTGAGATATACTGATTATAAGCGAGGACTATGTACACACACGTCCTATCTGTCGTGTTAAAGCGAGGACAGGGGCTAAACATATGTGAGATATACTGATTATAAGCGAGGACTATGTACGCACACGTCCTATCTGTCGTGTTAAAGCGAGGTCAGGGGCTAAACATATGTGAGATATACTGATTATAAGCGAGGACTATGTACACACACGTCCTATCTGTCGTGTTAAAGCGAGGA